>CM044441.1:91850582-91865555 GCA_024363595.1 Xenopus borealis
CCCCCCCCCCCCCGTTAGGAAGAACTGATGTTGGATACAGACCACCTAACAAGGGAATAGTGAGGAGAGACAATAAAATATACATAAACAACATCTGTCCCCCTTCCTAAATAGGTAGCACCCTATGCTGATGCCTTTTTGCTTACCATAATTCTGATACTGATTTTGCCTATTGGTACTTTCCAATATCTTTGACTTCAATCTTGCAGCTTGTATTGGACCCACTTTTGTTTAATTCATAATGAGTGGTGAGGGTGTTGTGGGTAATGCAAAGTTACAAAACTTTGCAACCTACTTAATTCCACCCAATGGGTGGCTAAGTGACAGATGAGATTCGGCTAATGCGACTGCATCAGGCAAATCCACAATGGAGAAGGACCTTCCCCTTTAAAGATTACTGGTAAGGCCCTATATCCAGAGAAAACAACCCCAACCTGGACAGTCTACCCTCATATTTTAAGTCTTCCATTCCACTAACTAGTTTAGTTGCACGTCTCTGCACTTTCTCCAGCTCATTTAAATCCCTCTAAAGGACTGGAGTCCAAAACTGCTCTGCATACTCCAGATGAGGTCTTACTAGGGATCTATAAAGAGGTATAATTGTGTTTTCATCCCTTGAGTTTATGCTCTTTTTTATGCAAGACAGAACTTTATTTGCTTTAGTAGCTACAGAATGACACTGCCCGGAATTAGACAACTTGTTATTTATAAAAGCCTCAAGATCCTTCTCACTTAAGGAAACTCCCAACACACTGCCATTTAGTGTATAACTTGCATTTATATTATTTTTGCCAAAGTGCATAATCTTGCGTTTATCAACATTGAACCTCATTTTCCAATTTGCTGCCCAGTTTCCCAACTTAGACAAATGACTCTGCAAAGTGGCAGCATCCTACATGGAACATATAGTTCTGCACAATTTAGTATCATCTGCAAAAATAGAAACTGTACTTTCAATGCCCACATCCACTCATTAATAAACAAGTTGAAAATCAAGGGACCCAGTACAGAGCCCTGCGGTACCCCACTAATAACACTGGCGCAATTAGAAAATGTTCCATTTACCACCACTCTTTGTAGTCTATCTTTTAGCCAGTTCTCTATCCAGTTACAAATACTATGTTCCAGGCCAACATTCCTTAATTTAACCAGTAACCTTCTTTGTGGCACTGTATCAAATGCTTTAGCAAAGTCTAAGTAAATCACATCCACTGCCATCCCAGAATCGAGGTTCCTGCTTACCTTCTCATAAAAGAAATTAATTTAGTCTGGCAAGATCTATTATGCATAGAACCGTGCTGGCACAAATAGTATTGTTATTTGCTATGAAGTCCAGTATCTTATCCTTTATTAATCCTTTGAAATGCTTTCCTACCACTTACGTCAGACTAACTGGCCTATAGTTTTGAGGAGAACAGAAAAAAATATGGCAACATGAGCTCCATGAAGCTGCTAGGTGAACGCTGACTTCCTCTCCATTCCATTGGATCCAGGCAGCCTGCAGCTTCTACAGTCTAACAGGTGGAATGACAAGGAGTGCAGGGTGGTTTAAGGGCACACCAGTGTCTAAAGCTAAATTTTAATTAAAGGAGGAAGTACTGCTGCTGGAATTATAGTGCAAGGAATGGAAATAGAAGGGAATATGACAGCATATACAGGAGCACCATCAAGCTGCTAGGTGCATGCTTCATTCCCTTTGATTCCATTGAACCTCAGGCAGCCTGCAGATTGCGGTGGTAGGTAGGGAAACTGAAGAGAATATGGCAGCATATATACTTGTACAGTAGATCCCGCATTTAACATTTTTCAGGGGACCAGGAAAAAAAATATCTAAAATACAGGAAAATGTAAAATCAGGGAAATGTTCTAAAACTTTTTAACCTAAACTAAATTTTTTATTCAAGTACTGAAAGGATATTAGCACAGGGGTCAGTTTTACTTTGAGATACAATATTTACTGTGTTAATGACAACAAGGGTTAAGCATTGCAGAGTTAATGTTATACTATGGGGGGCATGTGCAAAGCCTCTTTCTCAGTCACATACACAACCTAAAGCAATAAGTGATTGGTGCAGGACTGGCAGAACAATGGCAACATATACATCTAGTTAGTATTTTAAACCTCTTTAATTCACAAATAATAGCATTCATAGAGGAATTGGGTACATCAGGACAAAATGTTGATGTAAAATCCAGGAATCATTACTTAAAATCAGGGAAATGCACCCATTAAAATGCATTATAAATTGGTGGGACCACAAATAAAAAATGTAAAATGTGGGAAAACTTAAAATCGAGGTTTCATTGTACCTTTAAGTGACAAGGTGAATGCTGCATTCCCCTCCATTCTATTGGACCCCAGATAGCCTGCAGACCCTGGCTTCTGCAGTCTGAGGGATGGAACAAAAAGAAATGTAAGGTCTACTGAGTGGCATAAAGGTGCTTATGTGTATTTAACATATTCCTGTCTAATTAATGAGTGACACAAGGATGGAGAAGTTTACAGTAGAAATACATGGATCAACACACACACATATATATAACCATAGTCTGGGGCATAGTGTTACACAATCTTGGTGGCCCAATAAAAACAAGTTGCCCCCAGAGACTTCAAGGTTCCAGGTGCCTGCTGAAAATGCAGCTGCCATGTAGTTGATAGCAATGCATAGGATGGAAAAGTCAAAAGAAAAGTGTCTGTGCACTTTAATTAAGATGGTGGTGACTTCCTGCCAAAGGGTTTCCTCAATGACTTCCTGGCGTGTGAGGAAATTGTTTGTTGAAAATTCCTCTTCTAGTGCTTTATTGAATATGTAGCACTCTTCCCCATAGTCCTCAAATGTCTAAAGTCCTTCAGCGATGGTTTTGAGGGTGTTTCACTGGTCCCCCACCCACTATAGGACAGTAGGTCACATATTGATGTATAATCCTTTTGGACCTTCCAGGGCTCCTCTCTCGATTTTCGAATTTGAAAATAACCCTCCCAGGGCTATGAAGGGCAGGAAGTGAGGGCCAGGTGCAAGAGGGGGAATCACCTTATGTTGGTGAAGTAGGAAGCAGATATTGCAGCCTAATCAAACCAAGAAAGTGGGCATTCACATATATGGAGTATGGAGCCTTGGAGCAGTTACCTGTAGGGTGGGATTCTAGTGAGGACAGTATTGCAATTGCACTCTCTGCACTGAATTTCCTGTTTAATAACCTGAAATTTGGCTCTTAAAGTTACCAGGAATGGCTTTTTGAAACTCTTTGTAACTTGTGGAGCACTGCCATCTGAGGAAAGGTTCTCACCATCTGTCTCATGGCAGAAATACCCCTGCATCCAGTACCAGTAAGATATGTATGAATCCATTTAGCCCATCCAGTTGTGTGTCTCCATATATAGATAATATGCTAGATACTGGGTTGGGCCCACTACCTAATAAGCCAGAGTATAAAAAAAAGGTACTGAAGCCATGTTAGTTATTGGCTTATAACAACTGTCAAAGGGTTTATTTACAATATCAGTGGATTATATCTGTGTAAAAAAACACAGGGACTGGGGAAAAACAGGGTCTCACAATAGACAGAGGGGAAAAAAAGAAAGAGAGAAAAAAGGGAAGAAAAAAGATGAGAAAAAAGGTGATAAAACAAGAAAAAAAGAAGGAAAAAAGAAGAGCATAAAAAAGAAGGGAAAAATAAAGCAAGTAAAAATCACCAACCTGTAGAACTGGGAACATTAACATAGTTATAAATCAATAACAGGAAGATATAAATTAATCCAGCCCAGCTGAGGGTTTTTAGGCAATGAATCAACTTTAATTCAATTTGTAAGAAGAGTCTGCAGCACTTTTCCCACTCTAATGTGTTTATTAGGAATGACTTTATGAATAAAACACCATGTCATTTGTATAAAACCTGCGACTGTGGACCTGTCCCCTCTCTGTCTCTATCTGTCTCTATCTTGGTTGTGTTCCTGGAGTAGAAAAAGAGGATCCTGAATCTAACAAGCTGGTTCTGATTTGAGAGGGTCCTCTTGCTCTCCCCTTGTCAGTGTCTCTGAGGTGAAGCAGAGTCAAGCCTGCTGTAAACCTGTAAAATCTACTGTTTGTGGTAGCCTGCTTTCCTGTATTGCCAGTGGCAACAGGAACAGGAGATGAGCTGAATAATAACCCTTATTGCACTTTTTAAGCTAGAATGTTGGGGCTGGTTTCTGAGTCTAATTAGGGGTTTCTTAACTAATTTGTATATCTCACCCATTATTTAATTAGTGTGAATTAACATTAAGTCATTGCATCTGCTAGTCGTGTTTGTGATCTGTATTGTGCTACTTATATTGGGATCCAATGGAATATGAACTAAAAGACAGTCGAAATAGAAACTTTGGGATAAAAGTAAGTGGTTCACTGAGTAGTACTAATTGAATACAGTTTTGGAAATTAGTCTAGCTGAGATTAATAATACCTAACAATTTCCTTTCTCCTATTGTTTTCACTTGAAAAGTATCCATTGCCAACTATTGACAAATCTTTCTTAGGTATTTTTGATTAAACTTTTACAATGTGAAAGATGTACTGAGTGACTAAAAGCACAGTAGCGTTTTTTTCCCATTATTTATGTTTAGAATTCTGTTCATAGTTTTACTCATACTGCCAATCTTTTAATGTATACTGTATGTTGTGTCCCTAAGTTATTTCTCTAACGCGTCTGACACGTTTCAACTAATGTAGCTAAGACTGAGGTTTATTAATATTTGGCAATTTATATAAAAAAATTCTGCCACCTAAAATCTGCTGATACTGAGTTACTCGGCCTAAAATCTGCTGATGAAGTCAATGGGAGAATTATTTCCTCGATTTTATGCCAGTCGTGATTCCTAAGCCTGCTTGAAAAATGCAGTCCATGGTTATTGTTATGATTTTTTCCCCAACTTTTTCATAAATATGCTCACAATTGCAAAAATAAAAAATTGTCGTGTTGCGTCGGATCAAAGCTGCAACACCAACCGACAATGCTATTACTTACCTTATTTCTGTCGCATCCGATGTGATGCCTGCATTTTTGTACAGCAAATCAGATAGCGAAAAAAATCATCCGTGGAATTCAGCATAATAAATAAACCCCTAAGTGTTGTAGTTTCCAGTGGTTGCCACTGCATTGTAAGTGCCAGAATTATATCCTATAACCCCTATAGCCCAAAATTACACTGATGAATTCATTGACTTCTGATGAAACTGTTCCAGTGTGTGAATTTAACAAACCCAATTAGATTGTAAGCTGATATGAATAATTACTGTGCAGGAACATTTATAAATTAGGAATAATGATAATACAAATACATTCTAAGCTATATCTGGTGAGCAGAAATGCTTCCAATCCTTCATTTAAATTCCTCTGATTTCTTACAAATGTAGGGGAACTTATTAACATCTGCTTCAACTTCCCTCCAGACACTTGCCTTTGATTTATGGGTTTTTCCATGAAAATTCAAGTTTTTGAGTTGATTTTTTGGTCAAAACTCACATTTTTGGATTAAAAAAAATATATATTTTCAAGATTTATTATACCCCAAACCTAGAAATGACTAGAATCCGAAAATACACCCTCTAAAACCTGTCAAGGGCATCTAGAATCAATGGCAGAGGTCCCTTGAACCCTAGTTTTTTTTCAGAGGGTTTTGCCCAAAAACTCAAATAATTTGAGTGATTCATGCTTTTTCCTGCCGGGGAAAAACTCGCACCTCTAAATAGCAGAATCAGGTAATGCCAAGTGTTTTCTTAAAGGAAAACTATACCCCCCGAACAATGTAGGTCTCTATAAAAAGATATTGCATAAAACAACTCTTATGTAAAACCCTGCTTCATGTAAATAAACCATTTTCATAATAATACACTTTTTTAGTAGCATGTGCCATTGGGTAATCATAAATAGAAAATAGCCATTTAAAAAAATAAGGGCAGCCTCCTGGGATTGTATGACTGAACATGGCACACAAACATACCAAACATACTTTAAATTTAGGTGACATGAGCCAATTAACAGACAGAGTTGTGTCTTTTGCTTCCACACTTCTTCCTGTTACAGTTAGAGTTGAAATATTTCTGGTCAGGTGATCTCTGAGGCAACACACAGACCATCATGAAATGGTGGTTCAAGGCAAGAGATGTAAAAGGGCAATATTTACTTAAATATATATTCCAGTTTGGTAAGATTATTTAATATGTCGCTTAATTTGACATAAACTATCTGTTGCTCAAGTATTAATTTTTGGGGTATAGTTTTCCTTTAAATAAGATACTATTCAAGTTGTGAGTTCATTCGAGTTCATTTGATAAATAAACCCTAAGGGCAGAGACACATATATCATTTGGGGAAACAGCCTTTTCTTCGCGTGACCAATCTCCCCGAAACACTTTCACCCTGACTAGAATCTAAATCGCTGGCAGGATGGCACTCGATGCACTTTGTTTTCCAAAGTTGCCTGAAGTTTCTTCGTGAGGCAACTTCGGACGATTTCGGAGGCTTTTCAGGGAGATTAATCGCCTGAAGAAGAGGCGATTAGTCACCCAAAGAAGAGGCAATTAGGCGACGGGTGACATAATCTCCCTGAAACGGTGTCTCTGCCCTTAGGCTTAGTCCAGACGGGGAGATTCGGGGGCGATCCGTTGCCTGGCGACTTCTCGCTGTGACGGATCGCCCCCGAATCTCTCCGAATAGCTAGGCACTGGCGAGGCAATTTGGAGCGATTTTAAAAATCGCGCCGCTCCGTGTGAATAAGCGCAGGCATTTTTAAGCCTGCATTTTTAAGCATTTTAAGGCATTTTTAAGCCTAGCTATTCGGGGAGATTCGGGGGCGATCCATCGCGGCGAGAAGTCGCCAGGCGACGGATCGCCCCCAAATCTCCCCGTCTGGACTAAGCCTTAAAGGTTATGCACTAAATGTTGGCTTGTGAATAGATCCAATGACATCCTTAGAAGGTCAGGTGAAACAAGCTAGAATGTGTTTCCCTTTTATTGACGCTTATCTCGGACTGCAGGATCACAGGTCATCATGTAGCTTCTCAGGCAGAAAAAGCTATTTCTATTTAAGGATCAGGGCTGGATAATTTCTTCCGCTACTCAATAGTCTGTTGATTGCAACTCTGCAGTGGGTAGTCAGAGAGCTTTATACAAGACATAGATATAAGTGGTAGAAAGTTTATAGGCGGTGTCAGAGAATCCCAAGCAATAAAAGAATTAGAGCTAAACAGTACAAGACTTTTATTTCATCTTCTATTATCTCTTAAGCCACTTATATTTATTAATACACAGATCAATGGTTAGACAGGAGAGCCCTGTATAAATGAAGGTAAAACACCCAAATGGTTTCTTTGAAATATGTAAACATTTTGAGCAGAGCATTACAGAATCAGATTTATGCTACTGAAAGACACTTTCCAAGGCATTTCAATTATCCTAGGTTCATTATCACACAATACATCATAGCAGTCTAAATGGGGAACTATAAAGGAACACTGATTTTACTATTTGGTATCACATGGCTATTCAGTTGTTTGGGCTGATTAAAGTGTATAATGCTGCTTCATCTCTGCATATTTCAGAATTCCAGATTGCCTACCATGGACTGTTTGTCATTAATAAGAACTAAATTGGCATTGAACACAGAATGTAGTGTGATATAATGGGGAGAAAGAAGCCAAATGCTGAGAACAGGATAATTATTGCTTTGGATTTACATTGCATTTAAAGGGGTTGTTCACCTTTGAGTTAACTTTTAGGATAATGTAGAGAGGGATTGTGTTTTTTGAGTTATTTAACTTCTTATCCAGAAGCTCTCCAGTTTGCAGTTTCAACAATCTGATTGCTAGAGACCAAATTACCCTAGCAACCATGCATTGATTTAAGTGAATATGAAGTGGAATATGAATAAGAGAGGGCCAGAATAGAAAAATGAATAATTAAAAGAAGCAATAATAATACATTTGTAGCCTTACAGGGGAAGTTGAAAAGTTGCTTAGAATTGAATTGACCATTCTAAAATTTATTGAAAGTTAACTTAAAGGAGAAGTAAACCATGTTGGCCCCAAATGCTTTCCCCCTCCCCCCCATATGCCCCCTCCCCCATAGGCCTCCCTCCCTCCTGGCCTACCTCCCCCTGGGCAAATGCCCCAACTTGTCACAAACTCGCCAAATGCCTCTTCTTCTTTACTTCTCCTTTAAAGGTTGTTCACCTTCCAAACACTTTTTTCTGTTCAGTAATTTTCAGATTGTTCTCCATAAATAAATACTTTTTTCAATTACTTTCCATTATTTATTTTTTTACTGTTTTTCCAAAATCTAAATGTTGGTGTCTCTGGTGTTTGAGTCTGGCAGCTCAGTAATTCAGGTGCAGACTCTAAACTGATACAATTTTGCAACATTTAATTGATACATTTCACAGCAACATCTCCTGAGTATTAGCAACTATTGTATCAATTCTAACAGCTGCCTGTAATGAAACCCAGAGACAAGAAATATATCCATTAAATGTATCCGTTTAGAACAGAGGGGGGTGGAGTTGGCGCCCTCCCACAGATGCTTTAGAAGGAGAAAAATATGACACTTTACACTTCAATATTTGAAAAACGGTTACAAATAGAAAATAGACAGTAATTGGAAAAAGTTGTTATTTCTGGTGATCTATCTGAAAACAACTAGTTGTTTGAAGGTGGACAACCCCTTTAAGATTTTTGGGCATTATTTTTTCTATGGAAGAAACAACTACTTTGCAGACACCCTGCAAATGTATTTGTAGTTTGGCAGATATAGTAGAGGATAACTCAGAGATGCCCATATTAAACATTTGAAGCCTTTGGACAACCCATCAAACACTCTTTTGTCTTCTTTGATAAAAGAATCTAAACTGAGAATAAGATTAGACCATTCTGAACTCTAAACTGAATATAATTTGACTCAAATAATAATTTTACTAATTCTGAAATGCATTCTCTAAACACTTTTGGAAACATACAGTGTGGGGGATATCACTGTATATCAATTCATCCTGTTCAATTATGTTATTTGAATGGGCATGGATGCAAAATGTTCCTGTTAGGCCTAGGCACAATATTCTGCATGTGGATTTCATTGTAGTTCTCAGTGCACAGATCAATTCTCATACTAAAAGGACACTTTGAGAAAGTCAAACAAATTAATCTTTCCTTTCAAACAGAAGTCACACACTTAATAACTCCATACATTCTGCACTGAACTTACTTGCTACAGTTGCTACGGCTACTTCTCTTGGATAATACTTGCAGACAGTAAAAAACACTTAAAGAAGCATGAATGCTGCTACAATATAAGTTAACCAATCATGTTCTAGGTTAATAATAATAGTTACATATACTTAATAAGGCCAATTTGCCAGAAATCCAATCCGCAGAAACACCACCAATTCACTAACAGGCACAGATGACAATTCGCACTCTATAGCCAGATGACTTTTCACTCTGGTGAATGTCTGATACTTCACAAATTCATTGTGCGCATTTTACTGAACATTACCTCTTTTGCCAGATTTTCCTTCGCCGCCTTAGACCAGGCGAACTGCTGAAACAAAGCTACATCTTCCTCAATCTTGTATTAGTGACATCATATCCTGTACGCTGGAAAGACATAAAAATTGGTGACTTTTCTTTTTTTTTAAAGCGGGATTGCCTTCAAATGTCCGAACTATTAAAGATTATTGTGTGAGCATTTGTTTGAACACATTTGAGGGGCATGATACATATTTTAGGGTGGTCTTATGTCTAGGGCAGCGATCCCCAACCAGTAGCTCGCGTGCAACATGTTGCTCTCCAACCCCTTGGATGTTGCTCCCAGTGGCCTCAAAGCAGGTGCTGATTTTTGAATTACTGACTTAGAGGCAAGTTTTGGTTGTATAAAAACCAAGTGTACTGCCAAAGATTCTCTCCTGTAGGCTGCCAGTCCATATAGGGGCTACCAAAAAGCCAATCAGAGCTCTTATTTGACATCAACATGGACTTTTTCATGCTTGTGTTGCTCTTCAACTCTTTTTTAAATTTAAATGTGGCTCACAAGCAAAAAAGGTTGGGGACCCCTGGTCTAGGGCGTTAGAGGAGCTTTTAAGTCTTTATTAAGCTCCCTTGGACATTTGTGGCCACTTCAAGCATTTTCACCATCGCTAAAAAAGACATGTATATGACTTTTATGCACCTCCCCTATTCAAATTGACCTAAGACGACTAGTGAAGTTTCGCTAGGCACAAACGAAAACTAGCGAATCTTCGCTGTCAAATGCTCACACTGAAGAAGTATTGCTAGCCAAAAGTTGCCAGCGTTCAGCTACCCAGGTTTCAACTTGACATTTTAGTGAATTAGCGTAGTGGTAACACATTTGCTCCTGGCTAAGTGGCACAGAGTGTGGCGAAGCAGTCACTGGCAACAATTCACCCTTGAATTTGCCCCTAATTATGTAGCCAGTGCATGGACATGTGTATTAGGTCCCCCATTATGGCACATAAATACAATTTTGGCATGATGCAATGCTTGCCTAAATAACAGTGTTCACAAAAAGACACGTGAAGGAAACAAGATACAAATAATACATAAATTGCAAAGTATGGTTTATTTTGTAGAAATAAATAGTAATTTGGAATTATTTCTTAGGGTGACAAGTCCCCTTTAACAGTTATAGTGTTGACTACTGCCAGAGTTACTAGCACCTCAAAATAAAATAATACTTTATTCTCTTTTTATACAAATACAAAAGGAAAAAATTTAAATTGGGAGTATCTTATAATTTATTTGAAAACCCCTGATAAGGCATCTGTTTTAATATGTTAGGTTGGGTATATGTGTCCTAATGGAAAACAAAGATAGACCACAAGGCTGATTACTTTAGGAGTACTGGCATACCTCATAACATTTCGGAAACAGAAAGAGGGACAAAAAGATTGGCCATGTGAAACGCAGCAATTTTTGACCATGCCCATTTTTGTGACCACATACCTAATTACCATATCCATTTTACAAAATTTGTCAGGTTATGAAAGTCTGAAGACATTTCTGCGTTTTTTATGTTACAGTTTTGCTAATAAGGATGAATTGTCCTTTAAGCTGTCTTAGTTCTCCCAAGAGAAAACGGTTACAAAAGTATCCAACTATCTTTTCTGGGCTCTCTGCCAAAAGCCAATTAAGCTAGAAACATTGTATATTTTTTTGGCTGTTCAGTGCTGGAGATCAAAGAGAAAGTCGGGACATCGAAATACAAATGCAGGACTGCGGGTTGAGCTGTCAAAAGTGGCACTGTCCCGCTCAAAACTGTTGGGAGGTATGGTACTGGTGTGGTCCACACATTTATTATCAGCCAGTCTAGTCAATGCAATATAAGCTTCTTAAAGGGGGACAGAAACTATATGCCCCCTAGTAAAAAAAAAAAAAAAAAATCCTTCAGAAATACCACTGCTCTGGTCCCACTACTAGAATCAGCAATCTCAAGTGAATAGATAGGGACAGGATGACCAAGAATAGGAAGTGTGCAAATAAGTTTCTGTACATTATCAATGGATCTTTGAGCTTTTCCGGTCAAGTGGTGAGGACCACTACGTGAACAAGTTTAATCCCATGTCTGCTAACGACAAGTAGAGCTCATTATACTATGGTGTTGTGCTTTTGGCAGCTAGGAGAATAATATACCTCCTGGAGGTTGAAGTTATCCTCATATAACCCTGTTCAAAAGCTTGTATGCTAAAGAAAGATGCCTATGATACTGGGAACTGTTGTTGAAGGTCCTAAAGGGGCACAGTAGGATATTTATAATGCCCACCTAGAGTGAAAACGTGTTCCTTTGAAAATGTAAGTTAGTCAACACCGATATATCTATAGTTTTACCTCTATACCATTGTGCTTGGCATCATGAAGGAGAAGCAGTGTGCACCCCTAATGACAACTCTAGCTTAGTGATCCCCAACCAGTGACTATTGAGCAGTGACCTTAGAGCAGGTGCTTATTTCTAAATTCATTGTTTGGAGGCAAGTTTTAGTCTCCTGTAGGGTGCCAGCCAACATATGGGCCTCCAAATGGCCAATCAGAGGAGTACCCAATATTTTTCATGATTACATTGCTCCCCAACTCGTTTACATCCGAATAGGACTCATAGGCAAAAAAATTTGGAACACCCATAGTCATAGTACTGTCGTTTTAAGGGGTTGGTTCTCCTTTAAAAATCTATAGGTCACATTGATTGTTTTTCACAGATAGGTCAGCTTTTGTAAGTAAATGTTATCCAACAGGGTTGGACTGGGTCAGTGGACACAGAAAACAAACATGGCCCTTGTGAGCCCCGTCAGCCCAGTCCTGCTATTTTCATTGTCCCTCCACCTGTGGCTGCGAAAAGGAAAAAAGTTAAGTGCGGGATGTCCAAGCTGTGGATAGGGTTGCCACCTTTTTATAAATTACTTACTGGCCGGCGGGGGGGCGGGACCAAAAAGGGGCGGGTTGTGACGCAAAAAGGGGCAGAGCCACTGCAGCGATCGGCTGAAGACGCGAAAAAGGTAAGTTTTTTTTGGATTTCAGGTGAGGCAAGGGCCTTTTTAAGGGGTATTACAAATTTACCGGCAGCTACATTGTAATGTAAACATCTAAATTTGTAATACCGGCCCCGGCTGGTGTTTTACCGGCTAGGCCGGTAAAATACCGGCTGGGTGGGTGGCAACCCTAGCTGTGGAGGGGGTTCCTGGCCAACGCGTCTTCGCCACTGGGGTGGGCCCTGAAACAACAGCTCAGGTGGGCCACCCCCCAGTCTGACCCCTGGTTCCCAAATCTCACGGTCCCTTCCCAAACCGTTTCTAATGCTGAAAGACTACAACTGCACGCATATGTCAGTCCCCTTACAGATAACCATGGGGCATTAGACAGGTAATGTAAAAGCACTGGGCAGAAGCTTGTATGGCAAAATTACTAGTAGTATGCAGAGACAAGGTTATAATACACATTTAAAAAAAATCAATTGTTAAAGTATTTCAGGAGAACTTCAGTCCATGCTTCAGGCATAGTATGTGTGAGTAAAAGTTCACTCAAGCCTCAGTCTTTGCAAGGAAGTTTGATCTATGAATCTGAGAAGCATGGACATCCACAGTAACTTTTTTTAGACAAAAAAGTTGCAGCTAGCAATTCACTAATTATCTCGGTGGCCGCCAAAGCAAAAAGGCTTAATTTTCCCTGTAACTCAAATTATAGAGGTAGAACATACAAACTCTGTAGTATATATTTAATTTACTATGTGGCTAAAGATAAGCCTTAAAAATAAGTGGCGCTATCTCTTTACAACCAGTGGAATGACTTGACAGTGTAGGCCTTAACTAGGGAAGTTATATGTTACCCGATTACATTTCAGAGGGAAAGTCCCAGCATGTTTGGGCTAGCAATGGCTGCTTAAACACTGAACTTCAGCTGAAGAACATCTGTAGAACCAGGAATTTCCCTACAATATCCTAGTCTGAAACCAAGTTGAACTGCTGTCCCCAGCCAGCTCAAAGTCAGCACAAGCAAGATCAGATCTTATTTCTATAAAAGGTATGGAAACTTCTACATAGTTATCTATGGATGATATGTGTAAGCTTTTGTATGAATGAACATGCTGTACATTAGCGATACAGTTGCCTGCTCTGGCTTGTTGAACAACATTGGACCCTGGAAAAGCGATATGTCTATTCAGACACTTCCTTCTCAATGCCGGTCAAATTAAAAGGTTTCTCTTGAACACAGATAGAAAAAAAAAAAAACCAATGCAGCAAATAAATGTTTTATTATATTTAATACAAGTGAATAGATTTTAATGTTATAAAGCAATATGTAATGAATAAATAAGCATGGATTCCTTGTCTACAAAGTTACATAACACTGGCTAGTTTTTGGAATACTTAAAAATAAATCCAGTGACATTTAGACAATGTCCATAAAAATGCTGACTTTTTTTCTTCCCTTGTATGATTTTTTTTCAAGTATAAAAACCCATTACAGTGTAAAATATTTAAACTTAAGTTCAAGAATAAAAATTGCAAGTTTTGCAGTTTTTACAAGTTAATTGTGTAAAGCAGCACTTTACTAATTAGGAAAAAAAAAAATTCTGAATTTACCCCTACGTACAAATGAAATGTTTTGTGTTACTGCGCAAGAGAGGTCGCCAGAAAAAAAAAAAAAGGCTAAACAAATTTAATGTAAAATTCTAAATGTTAAATTAGGGATATCATTATACAGTGCACATACAGAATTTAAATAAATCCAGGTCAACATTTTTAGCTGAATAGATTAATATTTTAATTTACTACATCTAAACTTACTTAAATAACTTATACCATGAGATGAATACATCATTTTAGTGTTGCATCTAAAGGTCCCTTCTTCAGAGCACACTGTAGTAAAACTTTCAAAATAAATATGTTTCTTTCAATAACATTACAGTTAAGGCACAGTACAGACCATTCTGAATTAACCCTTTAAAAACTGCATTGCAAAGTTCTACCGTTTTTTTTTTTAACCAAGGGGGGGGGGTATGAACAAAAACAAAAATGCCCCAGTTCTTTAAAGGGTTAAACTTTGCAAGTTGCTTTTTTGTAGGCTGCTGTGAATAGGAGTAATAAAATAGAAGGCTGTTTTAGTAAAGGACTGATCCTGTTTCAGAATCAGTAAAGCTGACACCAGCAGTTTAAAGTTTCCCAAAAGCGAAACAGGATGGGGAGAGGGATTAGAATGTGACAAGCTCATCAAATAAGCACAAGTGATGTGTTCTCTCCAGAACGGTCTGTGTTATTGATTGTCTGTACAGCTGTTGCACATGTTAATTCTACATCACTTGCTCCATACAGTTCCACTCATGTAGAGGACAGACAAGAAGACTGCTTTGGTGCTTGCCCATCCTGTGACCAGCAGGCCATGTGCTTCCATGCCCATTCTGAGACCATGAACACTTTAGAAGGAAAAAAAAAAAAAAAAA
>CM044441.1:91871254-91891593 GCA_024363595.1 Xenopus borealis
GCTCAATAAAATTCTTTATGCAATTGACATAAAAAGCATGTCAGCATGGGAAAATAGACTTCTAAGTTTGCAAGATCAGATGTAAAGTTAGAATGACTAGCCTACATTTAAAAAAATAAATAAATAAAAAGGCTCCATTGCTCAATGAATTTATTAATGCTGTTTATTGTTGTGATGTATAAATGGATGGTGGCTAAAATTGCATTTTAATGTGACCATTTACAAGGAGAGGGGAAAAAAAAGTTTTAAAATTATTTCTATAAAATATTAATTAACAGTGACATGTCCGTATCCGATGCAGAGCACTTTGTGAAAATATTACAGTTACTAGTTTGACTTACCCAAAAGGTCTTTGTATAAGTGCTGGGTGAATCTGCTGAACACCAAATGCAAAACCTATTAGAATATAAAAAGAAAAACCAAGACAGTTAATGTCACTGTTATACTGAAACAGCTAAAAGTTAAACTGGACAAATACGTGCTGCTAGAGGCACAGCAGCAGAAGGCTACCAAGCATGCTGTGGGGGAACAAACGCCAGTCAATATTTACTAATAACCTTGTCCAACCCAATCTTCATAGTTTAACTGGCTTACACGCAAGTGCCCACACTACACATGCCGACAGTCACGACACTAGTGCAAGAGTAGGTTAAGCAGATAGCATATTCGTTGTACACACAGGTCAGGTAGGATAAACAGGAAGTGCTTAGCCCTTCCACAAAATTGTAAGTGTTCTACTTGTGTGGCCACAATGCATTGTTACTGGGTATTGTTGGGTCTTTCAGGAAGGATTCGGGGGTTCGGCTGAATACCGAACCCTACTTTGCATATGCAAATATTGGTGGGAAGGGGAAACATTACTTCCTTATTTTGTGCCAAAAACTCACGTGATTTCCCTCCCTGGCCCCAATTTGCATATGCAAATTAGGATACGGTTTGGCCAGGCAGAAGGATTTGGCAGAATCCGAATCCTGCTGAAAAAGGCCAAATCCCGAGCCTAATCCTGGATTCGGTGCATCCCTAGTTTACAGCACACATTTCTGAAGACATTGGATTTATTGGCTATAGTTTGAATGAGAACAACATAGTTGACTGTGGTAGGTTAAAATGGAACCCCTTAAGAAATGTTATTGAAAGTAATTAGCTTAGTGTTTCAGATGCTCAATTCTACTCTTCTGTGTGTACAACTAAACTGAGTGACACTAAACGGAGTGCAGGGCCTCCAATTTTTAAAAAAGTTCCCCTGAAGAAAATAATCGTTGTATATGGGTACAAATCATACTCCATTATTACTACAAAGTTTGATGCTTTATAATTTATGGACTTGCTAACCTTCCTGAATACACAACATAGCTTTTGTTTGTGGCATTTTTCCATTGACTTCCAGAGTTCTTATGATCTATGTAAGCAACGGCTTCCCTCTATAATAAATCAAGAAGACAAATAGGAGACCTCCTTGGTTTCTGCCTTTACTACAAATATCCCACAGGTTCCCTGTGTGGCTCCAGTTTCAACAGAGCTCCCGTTTCTGATACAAACAATGCAAGCTTTCCAGCAAACCCCTCCACTGGCAGAATACAGCGGACGGGCTACCAGAATATAGTGGCAGCCTTGCACCCCAGGTCTGGGAATGTGGGGTCCACAAACAGGGTATTTAAAGTGGGCCAATCCAATTAAATGCCCTCTGCATAATTACACGGTCATGTAAAGACAATAGTAATTAAAACAGATGACATCATTCTAAACCAAATCTTGCATGGAGAACATTATTCCCTGTTTTATTCCAATACAGTTTATAAACACGAATTTAGCATTTACTTTTATTTGATTTCTAATTTAAAATAAATATCAGGTACATTTTCCCATTAATAAACTGCAGATACAGATCACTGGTTATTTGTGTGGAGCTTTAGTCACTTTGAATAGGTCATAAACACTATCGGTTGATCAGTTAATAAACTAACTCTACATAACTAGAATAGACTTGCTTGGGAACATCAAATCATACCTGGCTGCATGATCCGTGGTTTTGCTCCCAGGTATGCAAGATTCACATTTGCCTTTCTGCCATCTATAATTGGATTGGGATCTTTGCAAGCCCTTTCAGCTGCAGCTCTGTCTGCCATTGTGACCTAAAGCATGGAGAAGAGGGGTTAAAAAAAAAAAAAAAAAAAGTCAGTGAAGAGATACAAATTGCAATAATCCAGCAGTCAAGTGCCAGGTCAATAAACAGCAATAACACGTCAATGAACAGGCCCTGTTCAAATCCTGTATCTGTCAGCATTCACATGCCTCATGTATACACCTTTATATTGTACGGCGCTGCAAATATGTTGGCGCTTAATAATGACAGAACAATAGTGTAACTAGTGATCATAAGCTCTACAAGAATAGCCGCAAAAAAAAAAAAGTTGCATAGGAAAAGCCATATTCCAGGATATAGATCAGGTTATATAGATATTAAAACTTAGAATAGGAAACATTTCAGTGCATTCATCTGTATATGCAATACCTGGCCCAATGCATTACTGTGTTCATGGGAATGTGGGGGGGGGAAAAGAGAAGCAACATCAGAACTATTGTGTGACGATTAGAAATGAACAAATGATTACTAAATAAACAACCAAACGTTATTTCTACCAGGCGTTTATTAACAGATGGCATAGACTATTTCTACATGGGTTATTTGAATTAAGCACAAAAGCTTGACGAGCACAGACAGGATCCTGGGAAAGGGGAGGACAGGTGCTGCTTTCCTTAGGCAGGTGAGTTGGGTGGGGAGCTAGGAGCCTGGGCTGATTTCCATATCAATACGCAATTTCTGTTTGACCTGGGGGCTGTTCTCTAGCCTGATCCACCTGCTTCATCTAAACAGCTTACTTTGGAGCAGGCAGAGCTCACATGCCCCAGCTGTGTGAATATAGAAAGCAGCATATCGCATGCCCATAAGAAGTACACAGCCCAGGGTATTGAATACTAGGCAGCATATCTCATGCCTATAATAAGCACCCAGCCCAGGATAAACACCTTCTTTTCCTAAGAGAGATAATGCTACTGCGGTCATGTGTGGGTCTCTTGACAAGAAGAAAATGCCTCCTGGGAATATAAACCTGCCCCCAAAAAGAGGCTATATTCCAGTCTAATTCTAAAGTTTGAGTCTTTATGTGATATAGCATTGACTGCCCCCCCCCCCCCAATAATTAATATCAGTTACACTACCTACTGGCATTTTTTTCACTGCCTGCCAGATTTGGGAGAATTTAAACAGACCCTTCTGTGGATGAAGTTGTGCGTTTCTCAGAGGACTCTGGGAAGTGGAGTCCTCCCCTGCAAACTAGGGGTTACAGGGCAATAGGGGGGGGGGGAAGATGTAAGCAAGAGGTGACCTGTGGCTCGCCCGCTAACCTCACAACTCCCAGCAATAAGCGCAGCAACAGCAGCCACAGAAACCGGGGCTCCAGACAACGGTGCGGAAAGGACTGGCTTCTACTTCGGGAACTTGTTTCGTTTCCCTCGTACTAGAACAAGGCAAAAGGGTCACTTACAAAGCCATAGCCCCGAGACTTGCCGGTCTGTCTGTCCGTGATCACCACCGCCTCCTCGATGTCTCCAAAGACCTCAAAGTACTTCCTGAGGCTGGAGTCCGTGGTGTGGTAGGGAAGCCCCCCGACGAAGATCTTGGTGTAGGTAGTGTCCTTCTGGGTGGTGTGCATCTTGCCCCGGCCCTGCCCTCTATCAGGGAGCGCTCACAGCAGCAGGTGCAAATTTCCTTTCTCAGCGTGAGCCTAGAGGGTGTGGAGTGCGCGGCTGTCTCTGAAGTAGATATAGAGAGCGAGTGGAGAAGCCCACACTCCTTTTCGCTGTCAGAGCCGGCGCACTTGGGGAAGTCTCGGGAGACCGGCCACACACACACTCTTCCCTTCCCGTCGCTCAACACTCACTGCCTTTCTCCCGCTTGCCATTGCATTAAAAACTGCCGGCCGGGGATTACGCTCCTCCCACCAAAGGGCAGTCCATATCCTGTCCCGCAGCTGCCTATTGGTTACGTCTAGCACCTGCTGCATGTTGCCCTAGCTGGCAGCTGCTCCCAACAGCTGGATATCTGATTCCCTGCCCCCCTTCCCCACCCCTTTGTCTCCTGTGTGGCTCTCTGGTTACCCGCTGTGCGCGTGCTGAAATCCCCCGGGGATGCTGCGCCAGCGTGTGAGGCGCACTGACACTTTCCGTTGCAAAATACCCTCACGCTCAGGGATTTCACATTACGAGGGAGGCTGCCGAGAAGGCCCTGACCTGCTTTATAACGAGAGTAGGGCGCTTCTTCCAGTGTAGTTTTTGTTTGTGAAAGGGACAAGGTTTCTACACGATGAAACAATCACTATTAGGTGTGATTTGTGTTGGAGTCAGAAAGGTGTAAAGGATATACGGAATATGAAAATCCTTTAGTGAAATATAAGTATCTTAGAAGTTGTTGAGGGAGAGATTCTGTGACAATATCTGGACTGAGATTAAAAATGGACCCTATCATTTCAAGCACACACAGGCCCAACACTACTACAGGCCCTAATTAGCATGTGAAAGCTAGCTGCAGCCCCCCTGCCATTTCCATGGTTTCCAGATTGCTGGCCATGGGCCTGAGAACGTAAAAATATGAGGCTGAAATCAGGGACGGATTTACATAGCAGGCGCCCCTAGGCCCATTGCCTTTCGTCACCCCCATACTCTGCCCTTTATTCGCAAATTTTCATCATCAGGACCGGAGAAATGGGAATTGTACATGGGAAATTTATAAAACTATTGTATCTCCTGCATATTCCCAGTATTTCTCATGCCGCCCCCTAAAATCCCGGGCCTAGGTGGCCTTTCCACAAATCCGGGCCTGGCTGAAATTAAGTGTTTTTATACAAGTCTTGTCCCTCCAACTTGATTTCTAGCACACTCCTATTTTACAACAGCAGCTTCTCTGCTATTTTCCATACTTTACAGATTAATGATCTGGGTTTGGGAACAAAGAAAGGCATGAGACAGAAACCTAAGTGTTTTTATACAAGTTATGGACTTCCAAGTTCCAACATACATTACACAAAGGCTCAAAAAAGCACCACAGACCAACATTAATATATGGAAGCTAGCTGCAGCTCCTCTGCTATTTGCCATACTTTCCAGGTTGCTGGTCAGGGCCTGAGAACATATCTAGGCATGGGGCTGAAACTCAAGTGTTTTTATACATCTCCAACATGATTTCTAGCACACCCCTATTTTTTACAAGATACATTACACAAAGGCCCAAACATCAACAAAGGCCCAAACATCACCAAAGGCCATAAACTATGAAAGTTCCTCTGTAGTTCCTCTGCTATTTTCCATACTTTCCAGATTAATAGTTAGGGGTTGGGAACAAAGAAAGGCATGAGGCATAAACCCAAGTGTTTTTATACAGGTTATGGACACAATTTCTATCACCCTCATATTACATTACACAAAGGCCAAAACAGCACCACAGGCCAAAAATAATCTATGGAAGCTCCTCTGCTGTTTTCCATACTTTCCAGGTTGCTGGTCAGGTCTTGAGAACATATATAAGCATGAGGCTGAAACTCAAGCGTTTTTTACAGCTCTCGGACCTCCAACGTGATTTCTATCTCATTCATATTTTACAACAGGGATACATTACATAAATGCCCAAACAGCACCAAAGGCCAGAAATAATCTATGGAAGACATCTCCAGTTCCTCTGCTATTTGCCATACTTTCCAGATTAATGATCAGGGGTTGGGAACATAAACATGAGGCTGAAACCCAAGTGTTTTTATACAGGTCTTGGATCTCCAATGTGATTTAAAATGGGAATACAGTATTCTTTATAATATAGTTGTAACAAGAATGGCACCAGTAAGCACCAGTTATAATTGATGAAGACAGCAACTTAAAAGCAATGGAAACAGGCAGAACTGGGGCACATGGATCGTGCCATCGCAAAATTTTTCTGACCCAAAAGTGGCATCACTGTGCATGCGGGCATTGCTCAGCTGATGCCATTGAATGCTTCTGCACATGTGTATGTCAAATTGCAGCAGCAGAAAAGTGAAAATAATATCATACTTACCTAGATTTTCCTTTCCTTACACACCCTTTCCTGGACTGGAACATATGGCAGTGGGCATGCAACGGGTTAATCCCTCCTGCCATGCAGTGGAACAGGAAATGCTGCTTCTGCCCCCCGGACGCCATCTTTATCTTCCTGGAGTCTCCCCAATGCGGATGAGAAGCTGTGCAAACCCCCATGTTCCAGTCCAGGAAAGGAAAATTTTGGTAAGTATGATATGATCTTTACTTTTCCTGTTCCTTACACATGGCAGTAGGCAACAATGGGATGTACAAAAGCATCTACACAGAATTGTGAAGGAGGGATTTTAATCAGAGTTTAGCACAGATTGTAATACAGCTGTTCCAAAAGCAGTGCTTTTGTTTGCGAACATGTCATATGTGAACATGATGAATGTGTGAAGTGAAGACCACACTGCTGCTTTGCAAATCGCTTCAGAGAATGCCCTGGACTAGAATGCCCTGGACTAGAATGCCCAGGAAACTGCTATGCCTCTGGTGGAATGTGCTCTAATTTTATAGGATACTGCAGAGCAGGAACTAGGGGTAACCTCCGCTGTATGCTGGCAAATGCATGAAGTTTGTCAGGTAAAATGGGAGGCCTAGAATTAATTGTTCTAAAAATTATGATATAATTGGTATCACTGAGACCTGGCGAGGTGAAAAATGTGACTGTACTGTGGATTTAAATGGTTACACCCTTTTTTGGAGAGACAGAGGGATTAGAAAGGGGGAGTAGTAAATGTAAAGCCTGAATTAAAGCTGTGCACTAAAGAAATAACCATTACGGGCACTTACGGGTGTCGACTGGGCATAAGGTCACAAAGAAAATTTTCATTGGTGTATGCTATAAAACACCTCATATAAGTGACGAGTATGAAGCCCAGCTACTTTTACAAATAGAAGCGGCTTCACAACTAGGTCAAGTTATTATTATGGGTGACTTCAATTATCCGGACATTGACTGGGATAATGGGGTTGCCAAGACAGATAAAGCTAATAGGTTTGTAAATATGCTAAATGACAACTTTTTATCCCAGCTCATTAAAGAACCTACTAGGAATAACTCTAATAACTAATAATACTGAACTCATCTCTAGCATTTGTGTGGGTAAGCATTTAGGGAATAGTGATCATAACATGGTCTCCTTTGCAGAGGCAACTCTATAAGGAAGTAACAAACATTGCATTTCAGGCATGCAAACTTTGACAGTATAAGAGCATCTCTGCAACATATTAAGTGGGAAATGCTTTTCACACGGTTAAATACTGAACAAAAATGGGAAGTCTTTAAAATGCTGCTTAGTTACTATGCATGCCAGTATATTCCACTTGTAAGCAAGGAACTTGTTGCAAGGCAAAACCTTTTTGGTTCAATAGAAGTGTTGGTGTTGAGGTGGGTAAGAAAAGACGTGCTTTTAAGGCTTTGAAGTTAGCTGGGACAGCCGAATCATTTATAAGGTACAAGGAGGCCAATAAATCATGCAAAAAACCTATCAGGCAAACTAAAATCGATTTGGAAAAGGATATAGCAGTACGCAGTAAAAACAATCCAAAATTATTTTTTAAATTTATTAATAGTAAAAATATATTAATAGTAAAACAAAAATTAAATGGGAAGGGGTAGGACCTTTATTATCAGAGGGGGGCTGATGAGAACAAGCAAAAAGCTCAGATTCTGGATGCATGCTTCTCGTCTGTCGACACGAATGATGAACCAGCTAATGAAGGTTTCCTTATTAATAGTCCCAATTCTAATAATACATCTAATGATGCATGTTTCACAGATGCTGAAATTAAAAAGAGACTAGAACATGTTAAGATAAACAAAGGTCCAGGGCCAGATGGGATTCATCCCAGGGTAATTAACGAGCTTAGCTCTGTGATTGCCAAACCTCTCTACTTAATTTTTCAGGATTCATTGAGGTCTGGCATGGTGCAGAGAGACTGGCGAATTGCTAATATGGTGCCACTATTCAAAAAGGGATCCCATTCTCTGCCTCAAACCTATAGGCCAGTTAGTCTGATGTCAGTGGTAGGAAAGCTTTTCAAGGGATTAATAAAGGATAGGATACTGGACTTCATAGCAAATAACAATAGTTTGTGCCAGCATGGTTTTATGCGTAATAGATCTTGTCAGACTAACTTAATTTCTTTTTATGAGAAGGTAAGCAGGGACCTTGATTCTGGGATGGCTGTGGATGTGATTTACTTAGACTTCACAAAAGCATTTGATACAATGCCACACAGAAGGTTACTGGTTAAATTAAGTAATGAGTTGGAGAGAATGCAGAGATGTTCAACTAAACTGGTTAGAGGAATGGAAGACTGTCCAGGTTGGGGTTGTTTTCTCTGGAAAAAAGGTGCTTGCGAGGGGGACATGATTACACTTTACAAATACATTAGGGGACATTATAGACAAATATCAGGGGACCTTTTTACCCATAAAGAGGATCACCGCACCAGAGGCCACCCCTTCAGACTAGAAGAAAAGGACTTTAATTTGAAGCAGCATAGGTGGTTCTTCACAGTGCGGTTGTGGAATGCACTGCCGAGTGATTTTGTGATGGCTGATTCTGTTGATGCTTTCAAAAGAGGCTTGGATGATTTTTTGGACAGACATAATATCAAAGGCTATTTTGATACTAAACTCTACAGTTAGTATACAGTAGCTATGGGCATATATGGTTTGTGTGAAAGAGTGGAGGGCTGTTTGTGTATACTGGGTTTTAATTTGGATGGGTTGAACTTGATGGACTTTGTCTTTTTTCAACCCAATTTAACTATGTAACTAGGGGTAGGCAGAGGGGGCACCCATGCTTTGCACCCTAGGCACGTGCCTACCCCTATTTTTGGCCCTGCAGTACCCTCTAAAATTAGAACACATTCCAACAGAGGCTTAGCATATGCAGCCTACCCCTAGTCCAGCAAGTGTTTCTTGAGTAATCATGCTACATCCGTTGTGCACGGTAATACACCCTCAGTTGCGTGCACATGCATCCTCAGTTGTGCGCACATGCATCCTCAGTTGTGCGCACATGCATCCTCAGTTGTGCAGACCCTAAGTGGGGGTATAATGGCAGGCTGGGTTGCCTGGGGTACTGTGCTAGATTTTGAATTGTACGCTGTTCTTATGCATTCCTTGATCCAGTTAGCAATGGTTGACTTGGATGGCATAGCTCCAGCTTTTTTACTTTCTGGGATCACCAGTAAGAAGTCTGATGTTCCAAAGGTTTTTACTCTTTCAGTGTATATACTTAAACATCTAACCACATCCAGAGTGTGCCACTTATGCTCTTATACAGTACCCTCCTGACCGCACACTGGCATAGAGGCTATCTTACCGGTATCTGTATAAGGAAGAGAAGGACGCCAGTTTGAAATTTTAAGCGTCTGGCTTCCGTTGTGCATCTTTGTCCCAGTGCTCACCAACTTCTGGGTTCGCGCACCTCTTGTGCAAACTCAGCGCATTCACGCCATTTTGGAAGCAGAAAGACGTCTCTTATTGCGCACGGTGCAGACGAGGGGCTCTGCGACTGACAGCACCAGTTTCACATATGGCCCCAGCCTGGAGGCTTCTCTCTGAGACCCAGACGAGGTAACGTCAGTACTGGAGGTAGAGAAGGGGGAGGGACCCTTCTGGCACTGCAGGGGGAGCGACAGGAGAAAAAAGGTGACACCGGGGGGCAGAAGCTGCATTTTATTCGTATTTCCTATCCCACTGCATGGCAGGAGGGATTAACCCGTTCTTGCCTACTGCCATGTGTAAGGAACAGGAAAGTAGAAAACCAGGGAAATGCAGGATAGCAACAGGGGACATGGGGATGGAGTGCAAAATCAGGTAAATCCCAGCGAGATAGGGGGAGATGACAAGTATGCTGATTACATCACTAATAAACTATACTAATAAATAACTGACTACAGCAGTAAGCATCATTTATAAGTATATAATACACAAAAGCTGTGAATAATATATATATCCTTATAAACGGTGAGATCTGATGTCATCAGTTATAAACGGTGAGTTCTGATGTCATTTCTGTCACATGACTCAGTGAAACTTGTGTATTATAATGAATAAAGTACCCCCAGTTGCAAAATATGAGGATATTAGAAGTTACCTCGGAGTTCCATGACCTGTATAAAAACACTCGGCCTTCGGCCCCGTGTTTTTATATGGTCATGAAACTCCTTGGTAACTTATAATATCCTTATATTTTACAATAGGGGGTACTTTATTAACTATATAATGCACAGGAGCCATGAATATCATGTAAATTATATCCTTATAATACACAAAAGCCGTAAATATCTTGTCAATTATATCCTTATAAACGGTGAGTTCTGATGTCATCGGTTATAAAAGGTGAGTTCTGATGTCATTTCTATCACATGACACACTGAAACTTGTGTATTATAATAAATAAAGTACCCCCAGTTGCAAAATATGAGGATATTAGAAATTACCTCGGAGTTCCATGACCTGTATAAAAACACTTGGCCTTCGGCCTCGTGTTTTTATATGGTCATGAAACTCCTCGGTAACTTATAATATCCTTATATTTTACAAGAGGGGGTACTTTATTCACTATATAAACAGTGCTTATTAATGTTATCAGTTATAATCGGAGCTTAGTGATTTCTGTTACGTCTCACTGAAACTTGCGTATTACAAAAACTAAAGTAGCCTCTGTTGGAAAATAGGAGGATATTTGAATTCACCTCGGGGTTCAATAACTTGTATAAAAACTTATAATATCCTTATATTTTACAAGAGGGGTACTTTATTCACTATATATTTTTTAGAATAGAGTTTATTATATATAAATAGGTACATTTTCGATCGAAAATGGCCCCCCAAAAAAAATTAGATGGTCAAATTTCGGAGTTTTTTAACTGCAAAATTCGACCCTTAGTAAATCTGCCTCTAATAGTACGTGACCCCAAAATAGTGTTCACCACAACGTAGATGTGATGCACCACAGAATAGCAACAAGTCTGTCAGGGCCCTCTTGTATTAGACCCTAATGTTTGATTTGACTGACCATCTTTTCGTGTGTGTCACCCACTTCATTGAAAAAAGAACAATAATACCTTTTGTCAGATGACTATGTATAGGAGGTAACTGATTAATGCAAGGGGCTGAACTTCTGAGCACCGGTTAACCAAATAATTGTTATTTAATTATACCTGGTGCTTTAACACCGAATAACTGGATTTTTAGATCACTACATGTGTGGTCAGCTAAAGGACATTACTGAGTAAAACCCCTGGGTTTTAAAGTAGAGACATTTTAGTAGGTAGATACAGTTATAATTCCTGTGACTGATTGCTAAGAACTACTGTGTAAAATTTTAACATGTTGGAGTCCACATCTGTCCTACTTCAAACAAACAGCTTGTGCACTATTAATGTTGTTCAACTATAAGCAGATAGTAACCATATATATATATCATCCGAATGATTGGATATTCGATCATTCGATGATCAAAGGATTTAAAATTTTAAAATCCTTCAAATCGTACACATTTTTCGGAGGCTCAAAGGCAAAAGTATGATTTTTTCATGAAATTGAACGATCCTTCTCGATTGTTCGATTTCATGAAAAAATAGTACTTTTGCCTGAGCCTCCGAAAAATTTGAACGATCGAGGCGTTCGATCGTACAAATGGTATTTGAGCAGGACTTAGCAAAAGAAGCCTATGAGGGGTTCCCATACGCTTCTATTGGTATTCGATAGGTTGAATCTGGCGAAGTAGGCATTCGAAGGATTTTAAAATTTTAAATCCTTTGATCATCAAATGATCGAATATTCGATAATTCGGTATTCAATGATCGAAGAGGCCAAATTTGCATATTCGAATTTCTGAAAAAAATCATACAATCGGTATTCGATCACATTCGATCGAACTTCGAATCCTTCTTGTGAATTTTGTAAATTTGCCCCTTTATGTAAAAAATAAGAAGGTGCCAGTGCTTTAAACCTGTTTAGATGTAAAAGAAATGTACTTTTAAAAATTGTGTTTCTGGTTACTTTATTGAAAATTTCTACAAAAAGCCTACTAGTCCCGCTCATCCACTTCCTCTACACTGAATTCTCTGGCTGTGCAGGGAAGCCAACAGCACTCAGCACACTACACTATAGGATTGGAACCAATCAGCAGCTACACTGACCTGATAGGGAACTGAATCCTGTTTCTGCTTGTGTGACTCCTACTGTGTTTTTGGCAGGGACTGTTAGTACATGCCCACTTAGATAGAGACTATATTAAATCCATAGGGAGCTCCAATAAAAAAAATCACAATTGTACACTATGGTGTTTAAACCCATAGCCTTTCAGTTTTCTTAACAATAGACCCAAACATTTCTCAGCATTTGACATTTGTTATGAAATGCTGTAGGTCATATATGTCAACAGCTGCAGGGCAATGAGTTTGACACCCTACAGTGATCAGTGATCCCCAACTAGTGGCTTGTAGCAACATCTTGCTCACCAAGTCCTTTGATGTTGCTGCCAGAGGCCCTCAAAGCAGGTGCTCATTTTTGCATTTTTCACTTGGAGGCAAAAAGACGGGTTATGTAATAGAAGGCACTAAGTTTGCCCTGGAGCAGTAACACTTACCAACCAATCAGCAGGTAGCATTTACTGATCACCTGTTTAAATACAAAAATCTTATTGGTTGCAATGTGTTACTGCTAGTGATGGTCGAATCTATCCTGTTTCGCTTCGTGGAAAAATTCACGAATTTCCAGCGAAATTCGCCGATTGCCAAAAAATTCATGAAATTATGCGCATCTCGTTTTTTGACGCGTTGCATAATTTTTGACATGCGTCGCGTAGTTTTCAACGTGTGTCACGTTTTTTAGACACGTGTCTCATTTTTTTTTAACACCAGCGAATTTTCGTCAGGCGAATTTTCGCTGGCATTTCGTGAATTTATTCGCCGGCGCCGCAAATTCACGTCTGCCGAATAAATTCGCCCATCACTAGTTACTGCTCCTGGGCAAACTTAGTGCCATTTATTACTTATGGAGGCATGTGTACTCCACCTGTAGTTTGTCAGTCCACATAGGGGCTAACAAATAACCAATTACTTACTTATTAGGCACCCCATGAACAGTTTCATGCTTGTTTTACTCCCAAACTTTTTTATATTTTAATGTGGCTCACTGTTAAAAGAGGTTGGGAACCCCAGCTATAGAGTATAAAGCAATCATCAAAACGCAATTTTGTATTGAAAAACACTACAGTTCTACAAATGAAAATAGCCCTCACGATGAGAAGGGATCATTTTTGATCAATTGCATGGGAAAAAAAGCCAAATATTTAAATTATGGGAACCTAATATCTGAAATAAATATCATAACCACTAATTTAGAGATGGATTTAGAGAACAATTGTAACCACAAAATAGTGATGGTTAGTACATCATCTCCAATATTTTTTTTATCTTTTGTAGTTAGGAACACAATGTTGAAAAATATTAATATAATATAAGTTTAAAGTTGTTTGGTAAACAAGAATTCTACAATTTTTGTAAATAATAATAATTTAGACCACTAGTGAGGATTTTTTCATTAGAATATCTTATCTTGAGGGCCAGCTTATGACTTTTATGGTTCCTGTCCATAAAAGTCATCATTTAGTTTTTGATTTCCCAGGTAAATATCCCCTTTCCAACCATTACTTTTGTGCCTCCCACCACAGTTGTGTACTTTTCTGTACTTCTTTTTAATACGATCATGGACCTCTCAAAACAATTTGGTGTCCTTTAGCCCCATATGCGTCCTCATCATATTTATTTAATAAGTAGCATAAATGATTCAAATACATAACTTCCAACACAACTATCACAAGAACCACATTCTGCAAGTTCAGTTGCATTTAGCAAATTAAAGATTCCAGGACTGATTTAACATTCTCTTCAGTGGGGCATCAGGTTCAGCAGATGGCAGAAGAAAACACTACCTACCTGAATTTAGTCATGTATGAAAACTGTAAAAGAGGGAAGACCCCCTTTGAAGACTGCACAGCAGTAAGGGGCAGATTTACTAAGGGTCGAATTCGAGGGTTGAAAAAACCCTCGAATTCGACCATGGGAATTTTATAGGAATAAAAATCCTTTGAATTCGAATATCGAATTTGAAGGATTTTTACCGCAATTCGATTGATCGAACGAACGATTGAATAGGAAATATTGGATCGAACGATAAAATTGTTTGAATTGATCGAATTTTTTATTCAATCTAAAATAATGAAAACCAATTCGGTTGAAACTGGCAAACTAGGCAGTCGAATAAAAATTTAAAGGGGAAGTTATTCGCCTGAATATTCGAATAGATTTTTATTCGAATCATTCAATTCGATCGAATTTTCAAAATTCGATGGTCGAAGTGGAATTCAAATTAGAATCTTTTTGAAAATTCGATCGCATTTCGAATCATTCATGTGAAATCTGCCCTTAAATAATAATGATTGTCTCTCTGTCCTTTAGTAATTTTGTATACATGTGAACGTGATGTAGCATAATACCTGATGAAGGGCGAATTTAACTCTCCATAGGTTATTTGTATTTACTAGATATTTAATTCTCGCAAGTACTTTTTCTGTCATCCTAATTAGCCTACCCTGAAAATTGCAGTTAAAATTTCAGCTGTTGCAATCAAATTGGCACAGGAATTTCGACACCTCTGCTTCCCTGCCCCCTTCCCTAACAACCACACACATACACGCTTATGCATTCTTCACCATTTGTCAGCAGTTTAACTTCTGCACCAGGGATCTATAGACTGGACAGTTGTGACATACAATGAGAGGCAGGGAAGTCTAAAAAAACACTGTTTAGTAGTCATTACAAGGTAGAATGAAAATTATGTATCAGAAATATTTTTTTTACCCTATTGTATGACATGTTAGTTTGGAGTTTCTGTTATTTTCTTCTTGTTGAAGGATTCTTAACTAGCTTCTTTTTACCGTAACAGTAAACAGCAAACAATGCAGGGTTATATAAAAAAAACTTCTGAACATTTTCTTTTCTGAGCTTTCCGTCTCTCTTTGCCTGTGAAGATGGTCAAAGAGATGTCTACAGAAACAGGAACCTCTTTGACCATTTTCACAGTGAAAGAGAGGAGAGCTCAGAGACAAATATGGGCAGTGCTTCACACTAGACCAGAAAATAGATACCTCCTAACTGTTCCACTTTTCACAGGACATAAATAAAACTTTCGAGAAAGTAGACCCTGAGGTTGCGGGGGTGCCTGGTGAAAAGGGGGGCCCAGACCACAGGGAGTGTTTCCTTTATAGTGTTCAAATCCCCTGCCCTGCCCAAGCATGCAAGCAGTAGCGCCTATGCAAACAATTTTCTGGTGGGGGCCCCAACACACTCTTGTTACACCCTGCTCAGGGATATGACCCTGCATTTATGACATTTTACTTTTTTGTTCTTGAAACATTGTTACTTTGGCCTTGACATTGGGCCTTTCCAAGATTCAATATAAGCCCAGGCATTTCAAGTACACAAATGCCCAACAGCCTCCACAGGCCAAAGTAATAGTTATTTAGGCTAGTAATAATTTTAGGTTAGTTGCACACGTAGAAAGCAAGTGTAGAAAATGCAGAGTGTGCTACCTGTATTTTTCAGCAGCTTGAAATTGATTTTCTTGTAGTATTTACTGAAAAGAAAAAGAGTGCTCCAATTATATTAAACAACATCAAATACCTTGTAAATTTTAAAGGTGCTATAAAACCTCTTCTCCTGTTATTTTAAATAGATACAAGTAATATAAAAGATCCCTTTAAAATCATGGGACAATATGCGATTTATTCGGACCATAGTAAAAGTATTAGTAACCATACAGTACACAACTTGTATACACAGAGATGCATCACTAACTAATACATAAATTCAGTAAAAATACCTTTAAAATGGTTACATAACCATATGTGACCTTATAGGACAATAATGGGTTTATTAGGAGAACTAAACCCCCCTTCTAAAAAGAGTCTCCATCTATTAGCCCCCATTGTGCCCAGATAGACTGCAAACACATACTACCACTCACTATTAAGACGTATAAGTGTAACAGTATCACAAGCCTTTTCACTTATTTATACACACCATATGCGTCTCATTTCTAAGACCTGTTGATATAATGTCATTGAGCATTGGACTCTGTAGGACAAAAAGGCTTCAGATTAGGTTGCACTTCATTCATTCATGCCAGCTTTTTACTTCTTACTAATAGGGTGATTGAGCTTTGGCTGCTTGACTGGTTTTCTGAGACACCTGAACAAGAACTCTTAAAGCAATGGTTGACAAAACATGATAAATGACCAGACTAATGAAATGAAACTAGTTATAATGTAAATACAAGTTTAAGGGAATCTAAACTAAATAAAATTGATGTAAGTTTATTCTGGGTGCAATTTACATACATTTTATATTTTTAGCAGGTTCTAAGCAAATATACACAGTTTTATATTGGTAGGCAAACTTTAGCTCAGCAGTTATTGTTGAAGGCCCAAAGTTTCAGCAACTCTATTAGCTGGTTTGTTCTATATAAACTGGTGGTCAGGGCTAATAAGAAGCCTCATTGTCAGCAGAATAACTGAAGGTCATGGTTGGTAGCATGAATCAAATACAGAAGACATCTCAAAGATCGGTTGTAACATGAGAGTCATTTGGAAGTTGACAGGTGGGGTATGTGTTAGCAGCTGCAAAAAAACAAATTAAAAGTAAATGGCAGTAGGCATGATCAGGAAATTCAGTTCAGCAACACAAATACAACCAGAAACTGCACTCACACTCACTAAAACATCCTGGACATCCTTATTTGATACTAGTTAAAATTAAATTATAGTTGTGTTTTTGCCATTGTTATAAACACATTGCAAGGAGGTCTACACTCACCTGTTGCAAACTTGCTTTGTCAATAGCCTCTCTTCCCATGGGATCCTGTCTTTGTGAAAAGACTTGGGTCTGGCTATGCCATAGTAATGGCATTCAGGAGCTAAAGACATTTTGTATGACTATGCTGAAGATTGAAATTAAGCAAAAATTGGACAACTGTCTATGCAATGCACTGAATTCATAATCCTTTTGTGCCAGGTTTATGTCAAGCAAATTTTCAACTTGATGTGGTCTTTCACTACAGGTGCCCTTTGTGGGAGTAATTTTGTATGTACAATATTGTCTTTATGACAAAGCAGTCTTAATCAATATGCATGTACTAGTATGTAATCTGAATTGAGTCCTTGCTGCCTCAGGGTCCTTATTCAGCATGTCTCTGTAGGCCCACTTCAGTATGCCAAAGCAGTCCTTAACCAGTTGGATTTTTAAATCTGCCAATCAGATATATTTGACCAGATATTGGTCAGGTAGGCTGTCTTGACGATCCCTTACATGGACTGAAAAGCTGCTGCTAACTCAGGCTGGAGTGGCCAAGTATGCAACTTGTATTAGTCTGTGTATGGTCAGCATTAGGTCTACTAAAAGTCTGTTTTACTGTGAATAGCCTCAGTTCATCTCTCATTTAGATCACAGATTGCCAAAGAAATTAGCTGATTGTGTGTATAAATACGGACTTGTTATCCAGAATGTTCAGGATGCTTCCGGATAACCTCTTCATACCTTAAGTCTACTAGAAAATCATATAAACATTAAATAAACCCAGTAGGCTGGTTTTTCTTAATAATATCCTAATTTGGATCAAGTATAAGGTACTGTTTTATTATTATTATTATTATTATAGTGAAATTATTTTTATAAAATCGAGTTTATGGGAGACAGCCTTTCTAGAATTCAGAGCTTTCTTTATAACATGTTTTCAGATAACAGATCCCATACCTGTATCAATTGTTACTATAGTATATTAAAAAGTTGTAGTTACATGCTCTAGCTTTTAAAGATTTAAAACTGGAAAAAAACTGCTTTCCTTGTGACCGTATGCTCATTTATAATCTTGTGGTATCATTTCAATAGCAAATTAATGAACATAAACATATTAAAGCATGACAACAGACCCTTTTTTCAAAAGAACTCAGCTCAGTATCTAATCAATAAATAAACACTGTCCTGGGTAGAGTTTCTTTTGTTTAGTTTATGTGTCTCTTGCTGTTTTATTCATGCTATTATCAAATTTCCATATTCTGTTTCAAGTCTTAAGAACAAGGAAATTTAACTGGGTTAATATACTAAACCGGTCAGTAACCCTCAATCCCAAACTAGTAAAATTACGCATTAGCCTCGTAATTGCTCACATATACACAGGCATAATAGGTATACATTTAGCATATAGGCTACATGCAGAGTTTGATAGATATAGGGGGTAAAGAGGATTATGCTCAATAGATCTTAAATCTAAAGGATGCACAAATATAAAGTACTTATTAATAACTTCTTAATTCATAACTCTCCTTAATTAAATTCTTTGGGGGGGGGGTTTAATCACTCAAGTGAGAGTATCACCCCGTTTTCTCTTTTTGCTACCCATTAATTTAAGGTTCAGTTATTTCCTCTGCATATATTTCTTTCCTTGTCTCCCAACCTATATTTCCAAACTCTGAATAAGTATTTTTTTCCTGCTTCTTTTCTGCTTTATTTTATCTTATGCTGACTGTTACAATTTAACCACTCTGCTTAGCTCTCTCTTTTTTTCTTGGTACACTCCATCTCCTAAGCTGGCCATAGATGCAACAATCTGATTGTAAGAATCGAGGATTTGTTAGACTTTATAAGCGTGTGTGGAGAATCCCTACATTTTTCATTTGTCGATCGGACAGGTTAGAAAATTTCTGTAGGCTGCCGATAATATCTCTGCGTGTATTTGCCGATTGTACGATTTTCAGTGGGAGACTGTCACTAGGTTTTGTCGGACATAAACTTTTGTACTATCCCTGTCAGGGGCAGAACATTGTCTGATCTGTTCTTTTACTACCTTATTTGATCTGAAGGTCAGTGGCAGGTCAGGAGATGGGGATGTCCAATCGTTTGAGGTTTCAAATGATCAGATCTATGCATCTATGGCCAGTTGTATTACTTTCTTTATCTCATTTTCTCTCTTGGAACTTGTTTTACTTACTTTTTATCCCCTATTATTATTATTATGCTTATTATATAGTGCTGATATATTCACCAGCACTTTAGATCTATTAAATATTCACAGCAGTCTCTGGCCAACTGGACCCAAGTCACTTATGTGACAGCTGCTGTCAATGTGCAACCCAACTTTATATTGAGGGGCAACTTTAAAGCCCTGATATTATTGAGAAGCTTTATTGGTATTTTTCAACTTTTCAGCAGTTGAGTGACTAGTTATTGGACCTCACAGCAAGATAACTGGGCACCCTACATGAACACAATCTATGTGACTTTAAAAAAAAAAAAAAAAGTATGTTTCTTTCAAAGATAACATACATATCAAGCAATAACAAGACACAGCAGTGTTACTGAAAAACTTATAGTAATTTACTCTGTCGACAATTAACTGACTGGTAATTTTACTACAGGTATGGGATCTGTTATAATGAAACCCGTTATTCATAAAGTTCAGAATTATAGAAAGCCTATCTTCCGTAGACTCCATTATAATAAATCAATCCAAATTTTTAAAAATGAATTCATTTTTCTCTGTAATAATAAAACAGTACCTTGTACATGAGCCAAACTAAGATATAATTAATCCTTATTTGAAGCAAAACCAGCCTATTGGGTTTATTTAGGGATACATTAGGCTCCCCATAGGAAAATTCACCCACTTTCTGTTCATTCCTATGGGATTTTTAGAGCCATATTTATCAATGGGTGAAAGTTTGATTTCACTTTTTGATAAATACACTTCTAAAAATCCCATTGGAATGAATAGGAAGTGGGTGATTTTTGATGTAGTGAGCCTAATTTCACACTTTGATAAATTTCATTCACATGATTTTTTTAAGGTATGAAGATCCAAATAATTTAAAGATCTGTTATCTGGAAAACCCCAGGTCCCGAGCATTCTGGGTATGTTATATGAACGACTTTATTGCAGCTGCTTAGCCCCAGGGGGCCCCAACAGAAACAGGGCCTGTTCCCTCTATAGTTACACTCTATTTTTCATTAACATCATTGGTGAGTTTGTATCATAGTAACTGTTGCTGAAAAAATACATCCAGCAAGAAACTTTTGTCCTACCAAAATCTGCCTACCTGCTAAGTAATCATGTGTTGCTCAGGCAAGGGGTGTGGCCAAGCATTTGG
>CM044441.1:91891603-91921162 GCA_024363595.1 Xenopus borealis
TATTGACCTGATCTAAAGCTTCAGAAACAATGCTTTCAGTCTGACCTCCATGACTGGATAATGCATTTGCAACACTTTTCTGACCTGAAAGGCAAAGCCTATTCAACATTCAACACAGTGTAAAGAATGCAAATCCAACACGTATGTGGCTCACACAGTGAACTGAGTAGCCAAGGTTCAGCAGATTTGGATTTTTTGGACAATTTCTAGTTACAGATTACTTGAACTCAACAGAGAACCATGGCTTTATGGATAATAAAATTACTCAAGTATTATTTATGGGGATATAATTTCACTAAACTAGTAACCCATTGGGAAATATTTAGGACTAAAGTAATAGCCTTCATTATTGATATCTGATTACAATAACTTGGACGAGACAGAGAAGTGTGGTGGTGCAGGACCACATTATCACTTGTCTGAGGTCAGACATTCAATAGCAATAATTGGTGGAGAGAACCCTTTACTGTACAATAATCAAACATCTGGTTACAGGAAGCCTAACCTTCTTCCACAATATTTGCCCAGCTTTTACAGGGAATATTAGATGAGAAAATGGTCTAGAGCTGTCAGTATATGGCCAGCCTTTGTGAAGTTGTTTTCCTCTCTGCAAGCCTGATGCAGTAAGCTAGGCAGAGCCCATATGTGGCAAATTTGTACACAACTGTATCACTTGGACTTATTTCTCTGAGTGGCAGAATACATTTAGGATGCAAATTGATTTAGAAAAAATGTAGAAAAGTGATAGAAAGGGTAACTGGTTAGTTGAGAAATCTTAGGACATATCTGCACTCTTAAATGGGTGCATTATTTCATTGGTTTTCTTTAGTTTTTGCAGTTGCAAATCATAAAATTAAGATTTTTGTTTTTGTAGGCAGGCGGTGTTCTCTTGGGTGGCTCTTATTTATAACTCAAATGTTGTCCTACTTCCCTTATTGTATCTTTGGAATACACTATTATTTATCTGTTTAATATTCTGTTCATGTTCCAGAAGAATTGCACTAAATAGTTTAAAATACGCAATGAAAATTAAATATATTGCTGTTACATATGAAAAGGTTATTTTGATATACAAAATGTGGCATGGTATTTACTCATTTTCAGTACTGAACTTGTATATTATTTATATACGGATATGGGATCAACTATCTGGAAACCCGTTGCCCAGAAAGCTCCAAGTTACAGGAATGCCTTCTCCTATAGACTCTTTTTAATAATTTTAATCGAATAATTAACTTTTTTTAAAAAGATTTCCCTTTTCAGCATAAGAATAAGCCAATACTTTGTAATTAATCCTATACCTGTACCTGCACAGTGTGTGTGTGTGTATATGTATATATGTATATATATATATATATATATATATATATATATATATATATATGATTTAGGTTTTCAAAGTTGGGCACAGGGGACTGTCATCTTGCAACTTTGATAATCATATTTGCAAGACCAAGACTGCGCACATGCTCAGTGGGATCTGGGCTGCTTAGGGATCATCATAAATTATCAAAACAGCACAAGTCAAATAATATCTGCCAGAAGCAGATACAGAAAGACTGATTAATAATCAGAATATACAGACTGCTCTGAGTCCAGTGTTTTCATGTAATCTAATGTGGATTTTAGTTTTTGTATTGTTTAATACAAATGTTCTCCAACAGAACCAGTGGCTGCAGCAAAATAATCCTCCAAATAGAATCTCAGTTTATCTGTTTAAATCTGGCTCCATGCAGTTGGAGTTGGAAACATTGAAGGGGATGTAAAGGCAAAATACCCGCAATCCGCAACCCGGACCCACGACCCGCATTCTTACCCGCTTGGACCCGCGACCCGTACCCGCAACCCAAGATCTGCAACCCGGACCTGCGACCCGCTGACCATCAAGAATCAGGAAGTGCTGTCATTGTAAACCGGAAGTGACATCGTCGGAAGTAGCCGTGATCAGAAAAAAAGGAGTAAAACAGGAAGTGCTGTCAATGTAAACCGGATGTGACATCATCAGAAGTAGAAATGCTGAGAAAAAGGAGTAAAAATCGCTATAGCGAGGATCCGCGACCCTCAACCCACCAACCTGCAGAACCATCGGCCCGCTTCTATACCCGCACCCAGAAATTCTACGAGCAACCCGCAAGGTACCACGGGATTTTGCAGGTAACCCGCGGGTACCCGACCCGCTGCAGGACTCTAGCGGGGGCTCACCCTGCTGTATGATTGTTTCCCTGCCCAGCATTAAGGGACCGTCTGACAATTCGTATCCCCAGCAGTAAATGGAGGGAGAATTTCACAGCATACAGTCAGGTTTCCTATAAAAACGGGACATATATTTTAATTAAAGTATATTGGAGATAGATTTCTTTTTCATTAAAGAAAGTACATTTTTTTGTTGCCTTTCCTTGTCCTTTAACAAATCCATTGGAGTCAATGGGAAGGGCTCCGTGTTTTTCTTGCATTTCTTCTAGTGTAAAAAAATCCACAATTTTATTTCTCTAGAGATACAAAATACATGGCGAAAAGTCTAATAATGCCATTGTTGTTTTCCTGCTTTTTTTGGGAACAGAAATATCCTCCATTTTTCCCCTAGTGATGCATGCTGAAATTGTAATAATTCTGATATGGTAATATTCTGTGCAGGCCGACTCTGTACCTTGTGTCAAAATAAAAATTGTACTAGATGCACAATGCAGCTCTGTTGCACAAAAGGGAACCTGCCTTGTCACTGCCTAGCTTGGATGTGTGAATGATAAGGGATGTTGAAGGGGTTGCTCAAAACTGACAACCCCTTGTGAATGAAGAACAGCTGAAAACAGGCAGCAGTGTACTGAGTGAGTCTATGAGTGACAGACATGAGCTGCACCTCAGGGAGCAAATAGTGCTGCAAACTACAAAGTACAACAGTCTACTTTGTACCTGTTTTGATTTCATAGGTCTTCTAGCAAGTTTCAAGTGTCCCGATCCTCATTATTCCTCCTACAATATTAATGTATAAAATATGTAATTTTGGGTGTAGTACCTGGCATTTGTCAGTTATGGTGTATGTATGTATGTATATGCAGGATGTGACTTTGTCAGCTGGTTCATATATGCAGATGCATTGCATATATGTGGCAGTGCCCCTCCCATTACCAGGGATGGCAAAAAGCAATTCAACCCCACCCACCCATCAGGAAGGCCACCTCAGGGTCTTTTGGGAGAATCGCCCATGCATATATGTGCATGTGTGTGAACTCACAAGCATTAATAAAAGACAATGGATATAGCTGTGTTGTGTAATTTCCACTACCCCACTTTTCACATCATGTACCCTTGACTCCAACTGATGCATATCAAGCAGTGGATCTCCATCTTTTTATTAAGCACACTGGCGTTTATTCATCAGGCATTCTCACAATGGATCCTGCTTCACCCTGACAATGTTCAACTTGTCCCATCTATCTGGGACAATTAATATATTTGTAGGTGTACCTCTTCTCCACTTTTAACAAAACCATTCTGGCCACGCTAACATCAGAACAGAGATCTTCCATTAGCCTTATTAGTTGATAATAAGGTCTATTAATGCTCTAATGATAGAGAATCTTGCACATCACTAACACAAAACCTAGTGACCCTTAAGCTCTGGACACACAAGCAATACGTCATAAAATAAATAGCTTTTTATTTTTAATTAGAGGAAGAGTTTAGAAAATAGGTAGAACAGAAAAATAAGAGCCAAAGCAATAATTCTTATCACAGAGCAAGCTCAGTCAAGTCAAGTGGAATTACATTGCAACCTGCACCTGTGACTTTCGTTGTCTCAGATGTAAATTTCCAACAAGCCCTTCTTCAGGAACTGCCAAGTATAGCAGACCCATCCCCCACCTCATACAATGAGACTTCATGATCACTGTTCAAAGTTTCCCCTACTGCTACATGGACCTCTATAAACAGGGACATGCAAGAAAGACATGGTGCACTATGTACTGTGCCAGGCATTATTTTACTTAATCTGGCTTTGTACAATATATACCAAACATTTTTCATAGAGATCTGTTTTTGTGCATAATGTACAATGAGTTCCTCAGTGAGATATACTGTATATTTGTATAATATGTAGCTGGACTTTCTCAGATCTGTCTGTGTACAGTATGTATGCATTTCTCACTGAGCTCTATCTTTCTATAGTATAGAAAAGAAACAATCGCATATGGCCATGCTAGTTCAATATCCATGAATTGCCATAGTATCCACTCAGTTCTATACGGCAGTGGCCAGAGAAGTCACTTCATTCTTATTTGACCACATTCTTCTGGCAACAAACTGTATTTGCAACATTTCTATTAGCTGGCATATATAGTGAATAAAGTACCCCTATAGTAAAAGATAAGGATATTATAAATTACTGAGGAGTTCCATGGCCATATATACAGGTCATGGACCTCAGAGGTGACTTCTAATATCCTCATCTTTTGCAACAGGGGGTACATTATTTATTATAATTATATCAGTAAGCAACGATTATAACCAATGACATCACTAAGCACCAATATAATTTACAGGATATTCATGGCTCATGTATATTAACTATATTACTGAACTGAATAAGTCACTGAGCGGTGAAACGGTTTCAAGCAAACTCTAAGGGGCAGATTTATCAAGGGTTGAATTTCGAATTCATGGAAGCTTTTAAAAACTCCGATAAACTCCCAAGAAGTCAAAATTCGAACAATCTAAATTTATTAGAGATTCTAATTTTTTAAACTCGGGTGAATAGGATCGACCCGAAAACTCAAATTGAAATCACATTTGATTCAGGTTTTGTTTGAAAAAACCCAAATGTCAGGATGGCTCCTGATTGATCCCAGGATGTCTTCCTTTGACTAAAACAACACTTTGGCAGGTTTTAGGTGTCAAATATTCGAATTTCTTTAACCATCTGAGCAATGGGGAACATTATATAGTTTTATTGATGATTCAATGTTTAATTGATTATTAAAACTGCAGTTCCTTGCCAATAAATACACAGGGACCCTGTGCCTCCATTGTAGACAGCCAATGGTTAAATGGCCTGTGGTTTCATTGTACACCTATTAGAAATTTTTATTGATAGGTTTTATAACCAATGCTTATTCATCTTATACAAGAAACCACACATTTTTAACAAAATAAAGTTTGCAAACTGCTCTCTCACATTCTTATGGGATTAAGTGCTTTAAACTATTTCTGACTAAAGATAATTTGTGGAGCTATTGCACATGCTGTATAAAACAAGTTATCTAACAACCCCTTACTTACCTCATCATAATATAAAGAGTGTTCCAAGCTCATTCCTTCCACCAATTCTGACCACCTAAAAAGAAAAAGGCATAAATGATTTGCAAGACTTATTAAAAACAATAACAGGAAATCTATTAACATGTGAAGAATTTACAGTAAAAAACCAAATCCCTTGTATAGAAAGATTACGCTTCTATCAAGTCATTGGGTTAAGAAACATTATCCTAATGTCAGGTGGTTAATAATATTAGATGAATCTGGAATAAACTATGGTTAAACCCTATTCTCAAATCAAATCTAATGAAAGAACCAGTTTTAAAATGGTCATCTTATTTAAACGCAGTCATATTTCCTGAAATATTGGTATCTTGCATTAAAGATTTTGACAAATTAATATCAACTGAAACTTGGAGAGACCAAAATGTTTGACTAATCCATCTTGCCTATAAAGGTTTCAATTATAATTCTAAGAATAGTAATTTACTTACAAATAGTCCTAAATGTTCTCTTTACAAACTCAGTTTTGTTCCAAATTTATGGGATTGCTCCTTGATACATTCTTTCTGGAAATGAATTGAGGATTATTCCAACTCTTCAACCAAAATACAAATTAACTTGAACCAACTTGCTATCTTACCTTTGGCTTCATGCATATAAACTTTTCCAAAATTTCCAACTCAGCTAACTGATTCACATAATCTAAAATTCTTAAAGTTACTACTGGCTGCTGGTAGACAAGTATTATTAAGGATCCAATCTTACCCTCTTACAATAAAAGAAACCATAGCTAAACTACAAGATGTGTTATGGAAGTAATTTCCTACAAATTCAGTAACTCTAAGCGGCAGATTTACTAAGGGTCGAATTTGAGGGTTAAAAAACCCTAGAATTCGACCATCTAATTTTTATCGAACTTTAACCCTTCGAATTCAATATTCGAAGTTGAAGGGTTTTAACGCAATTCGATAAATCGAATGATCGAATAAAAATATTCAATCTGGCGAACTAGGCAGTCGAATAAAAATTTAAAGGGCAAGTAATTAGACCATCGAATGGTCGATTGATCGAATAGATTTTTATTCGATCTATTCCAACAATTCGATTTGATCAAATTTTTAAAATTCGATGGTCGAAGTGGCCACAAAACTATTTGAAAATTCGAATTCAAATTTTTAAAAAAATTTGATCGAATTTCGAATTATTCACACAAATTTAGTAAATCTGCCCCTAAGAAACTTTCCAAATTCATGTTAAAATGGAAAACTTCTATATACATTTCTACATACCCTAGATCGCATTGAAAGGTCTAAAATACAAGCCATTTATAAAAGTGTCACTTCGACTCACGACTCTAATTAATGAGACCATGATCCTTCTAGAAGCAAGTGAAATGTATTTCTGTATTTACTGCACTTGTGTGTGTGTTTTTTTTATTACTGCATTATACTGTATTTGGATGTTTGTGATTATTCATTGTCATTGTTCCAGTATAATTCATTAATTAAAATAAAAAATAAAAAGGGACAGGAGTTCTTGGATGCGAAGATAAAAAGGGGAGTTAATGAAGTAACAGGTCCCTTTTATTTTGTAAATTCTTGTGAGTGGGGCCCTCTAATCTAAAGCACTGGCATTATATAAGTAAATGATGATGAATATGATCTGTACTAAAAGTCAATAGTTGGGTTCATCCAGCAGCCTAAAATAATTCAGTTCCATATACCCATATGGTTAGGGCTAAACACATTGCGAGTGAAGCAAAAACTTTAGAGAGCAGAATTAAGAAAGATATATATTTGCCTTTTATAGAAGGCAAAATATCAAAGATATAGTTGTATGTTCTGATAATTTGGATGTAGGCAAAATATCAAAGATATAGTTGTACGTTCTGATAATTTGGATGCAGGTTTATGTCAGACATTTCTCTGTTAACCAGCATTTATTACCTATTATTTCAGAAGTTGTCTGTGTAACAGGATGTGTATAATTACCTGAGAACAGGTGAGCAGATACATGTAAAAGGATATTACATTTGCTTGAGTCAATATGAAGTCTTTTTCATGAAGTGTCATTGGGTATGTAGACTAGTAACTACAATTCTATTCCGGCTCCCCTCCTTGGCCTCATGCACTGTGACTGGAGTATACTTTTTAGGATTATTAATATTGTGTGTGAAAGATAGAATGTCATAATATACAACAAATATTAATAATCCTAAAAAGGATACTCCAGTCACAGTACATGAGACCAAGGAACATCTATATTTGTACACTATACAACAGCATAGTATGTATTAGTTACTGTCATTCATCCTTTATTAATAAATATCTGACATAAGCCTCAGTGATTTTCAGAAGGTATACACTTTTCATATCAGTCACCACCAGAGCAGAGTCTACAATCTAATGTCTTTATGACATTCACACTATGGCAAATTTTAGCAGGGATCAATTAGCCTATTTGTATGTTTTAGAAATGTGGGAGGAAAATAAAGAGAGACCCCTTGGGAAAACCAATGCAAGTATGTGGAGAAGATTCAAACTCCTTTTAGTTGCATTGGCTGGAATTGAACCAGATACCCCAGCATTTCAAGACTTAATTGCTACCCAATTACCAGAAGTTAAAATCTGTATTTACTAAACATTTCTCAGTGAGCTCAGTCTTTGTATATTTCATGCCAGATATGTAGTTTTAAAAATATTTTCAGTGATCTATGTTCATATTGCACAGTACATGCTAGGAATATTTCACTGTCACCTATGATTACAATATATGTTCCAGGCATTTCTTATTGGGATGTACTGTATAGTACGTGCTGCCCATTTCTTAATTAGTTCTTGTTTTTAACAATATGAAATAGGATATTTTCAATTAGATCAAAGTTTCTACAGCATGTTCCAGACTCTTAATGATTTCTCTATGTGTGGAGTATGTACTAGATACTTCAAAGTGAGATGCATCTGTGTACAGCAGGATCTACGTGGTGTACCCATGTGATTGATGAGAATGGTCAGCTTTTATAAGATAATATTCATTATAAGATCTAACTTTGGAGATCATACTTTTGCATCCTGTTGCCAAACATAACTTTATGACATCTCTTAGAGTGGCATTAAATAGTGAATAAAGTACCCCCTCTTGTAAAATATAAAGTAGCCCCTCTTGTAAAATATAAAGTACCCCCTCTTGTAAAATATATGTATATTATATGTTACAGATGAGTTCCATGCCCATATTTGCTCTTATTTTGCAACAGGGGTGCTTTATTTGTTATAATACACAAGTTTCAGCGAGTCATGTGACAGAAATGACATCACTAAGCTCTGATTATAACCAATTACATCACTAAGTACCATTTAAAAGCATATAATTTACAGGAAATGCATGGCTCTTGTTTATAATTTGTGGGGCCTATCCTTTTGCATCATGAACCTAAGTGAAAACGGTTATTGTTTATACCTCATACAATAACTAAGCATTTCTGTGAGACTGGAAGTTTAATATTGTTCAAAATCCATTAATGTCTAACTTGCAACTAGCACAGATTTGTCTGACTTAAAATATTTTATTGTGAGAAACTCCAGGGCTTATTTTCCCAGAAATACTTAAGAATGCATTGAAAGCCCTCGAACAGAAGTGCAGTAATGCTGTCAAAATGCTTGCTGTTAAGACAGACTCCAGAGAGGTGAACAAAGGACCATATGACAAGGCAGCAGCCACTGGATGTTAGTGTAAAAGTAATACCTGTTCTTTGATGTAACATAAACAGTTCTGGAGACAGTTTCCAAATGGCGTAACAGAACAAATTGGAAGTGAAACATATTTAGGGCTTGAAATGTAATGCTTGCCTCAATTAATTAATAATAACTAGAGATCATTTATTATTTATCCTGGCTGCTGAAAAGGTCAAAAATACCTTTGTGGCAGTCCGCAGCTATTTTATAAATTGATTGACAAGCCAGTATCACAGTGGAGGGCTGGCAGCCTAGTGCTGAAGAGAACCTCTATTCAGCTGGCAGACCTTTTCATCCGAAACGTCTTCTTAAATTGGACTCCTTACAAAGGCTGAAATAAGCTGTTGTCTTTGTCCCCCAGACTGATTGGAGGAAATGTTTGATTGGGTGAAATCTGCTTACTGTGTTGTTGAATTTTATATCTATAAAGTTTATCAGTTTGAAAATAGGGAATGGGTATGAGGTGGAGATAAGATGCCTACATATTTTCCCCCAACAAAGCCTCATGAATAGCCAAACACATGCAGTGTTGTATTCACTGGACAAAATCAGGTCCCTGCACTCTGTATTCAAGTATAATCACATTGTAGGTCAGGATGCAAGGTGCAAAAAACTCATTGTGCTTATTTTGCACTTTGCACCCATCCCTGCACAAAGTAAATAACTCCTTGTATTTTATAGTAAAAAGTTGTTAAATTGACACTACATAGGTGCATTCTAGTAGTCTCCTATTCTGTATTAGAACATTGGAAGTGTAACACCAGAACTGCAGAAGTTAAAATACCCTCTGAATTGTTCATGCTTTTAAGATCTTTCACTTTACAGGTTAAAGTTGTAAGATATAAAATGTCGGGGTGAAACAAAATATAATCTTAAAATGTGGATTGTGCAAGGTCAGGCTGGAATGTGTGTAATGATTTACAATTTAAGTAGTATTATAATTGTAAAGTTTAAGACATTTGTCCCAAGTAAGTGACAATTTGGATATTAATTTGTCTATAAAGTAAAAAAATATATATATATTTTTGGCAGAACTGGAGGTTAGGAGTTTCTTTTGCCAAAAACAAATCTAAAGATTACAATCTTTCACTTGTTTAGTATTCTGTATAAGGCTGTTCAGAAAAACCATAAACATGAGATGAGAAAGAGAGAAGTGGAGATGCACTACAAAGGAATGATATTCTGGATCAGTCAGAAGTAATCTCAGGATCTAAAGATAGTTTTATGCACGCTAAATTCATAATACTGTAATAGAAACATTGGAAAACATGAGTAAAACCCAGAAATATAACTATTTTAAAAAAAAATGTCAGTGGTATAACTAGATGTTACGGGCCCCAAAGTAAATTCTCACTTACAAAGTTTGATGCAAACATTTATAAATTATTGATTAATTAGGGTCCCCCATCTAGGTCTGCTTCCTCTATAGTTAGACATCTGATAAACAGTGACTATTGCATTTATGAAATATGGTTTCAATTAGATTTGATTGTACAGGATACGTCCCACTTACTTAGGGAAATTAATGGATTCACCCTGAATTCTGACTGTATACTAGTGGGATTAGATGTGGAGGCGTTATATATATGAGCATACCACACGATTTGGGTTTAGAAGCCATTAAGTCAACTTTTGAGAGAATACACATGCCAATTACCGAACAACACAGTTTTATTTTACAGGCCTTAGACTTTGTACTACACCATAATGTTTTCCTGTTCAATGGCACATATTACTTACAATGACAAGGTGTGGCAATGGGGGCCAAATGTGCCACTAGTTACGCAAATTTATACCTTGGGGAATGGGAGCGCCATGTCTTCTCAAACAATGATTTTGACATGTACCTGTGCCATATTCTCAGATGGCACAGGTACATCGATGACATCATGATGATTTGGCATGGCCCAGAGGTACTCCTGAAGGAATTTGTGCCAAAACTTAATAACAACAAATTTAACCTTACTTTCACTATGAGCTATGATAGCTCCAAACTGGAATGTTTGGATTTAGAGATCACAAAAGACCATCAAGGTATTATATGTACCAATCTATTTAGAAAGAAAACAGCAAGTAATAGTTTGCTCCATGCCAAATCCATGCACCCCCTTAAATGTATTGAGGGTATGCCTAAGGGACAATACTTAAGATTGCGGAGAATTTGTACCTCGGATGTGGATTTTCAAAGAGAAGCATATAAACTATATCAAAGATTTAAAATGCGGGGATACAAATCTCGGTGTCTCCATAGGGTGTACCAGTGGGCCTCTGCTCAAAAGAGGGAGGACCTATTATATGAAGCCACTAAATCTAAGACTAATAAGAGTGGTATGAGCCATCAGGGACAGACTAGACTCATTCTGACCTTTAATAATTCAGATATATGGTCTATAATTTATAAACATTGGGACATTTTATTAAATGATCCCAGTATAAGTCCACTTATCACCCCTCAACCATTATTCACGTACAAGAGAAATACAAGTATTGGGGGCTTACTAACCCAGAGTCACTACCAAAAACACATCAGATCTTTCTGTAAAACAGTGGGTAGCTTTAGATGTGGTGCGTGTGAACAGTGCAGTCTCATAAAGTTATATAATACTTTTGGGAGAACAGGCACTGAGTTTAAGATGTACCACTATACTTGCTGTACCACAACCCATGTGATATATTTATTTACATGTCATTGTGGCTGCCTATATGTAGGTAAAACCAAGAGACCTTTTAAAAGACACATATATGAACATCTACTTGATATAAGGAATTGCAATTTACTATCGAGTATTGCAAAACACATTCACTGTATACACAATGGTATATACACTGGTTCCATAGAGGTGGAGATTTGGATAATAGGTTATTACAACTGCAAACCACCTGGATCTTTAGGCTTAAGACATACAAGTCAGTTTTTGGACTTAATGGTCAGTTGAACTTTCAAGCTTTTATATAGACTCCAAATATAATCTATGGATTGAATGTTGTTACATTACCATGATTGTTTTATCCTGACTATACATGGATGAGAATCATAAATGTCACCTGCAGGGTCATAATATGGTCCAGATCTATATATATATATATATATATATATATATATATATATATATATATATATATATTGTGCACTATAAGGGGTGTACTTATTTTGAATATTTACACTTTTGTGATTGCAAACAGGTATCACCTTTAAACAATTTTTTTTGGTTTTGTATAATATTATGTTAATATTTAGTTTACTATTTTTAATGAAGTCACAACCATGCCTTATAGGGTGTTTATGTAGCTATAATACTGTTCCTATTATACATGCTTTCCTGTCCTGTTCGGGATGTGGAGGGACAGTGAAATGAGGATGTGATGTTTGATGGACTTTTAATGTCATAATGTGCCATTCAGTTATTTCTTGATCTATGTAGGATATACCTGCGACTGATCCACTCATGGATAAGAATTGTACACCGACTGCAAGGTGTTACAGCAAATTACACCTCCGGAACACGGTCTGTATATGCATATTGCCATTCCTTGTGTGGACAAGACAATGTGAGTATGGGATGCCATTGAGGCTGTTGCCTTTACAATCCAGCCACAAAATTGTGGTAATAACCTTGACGGCAGATTTTCTAAAGACAGCATTTTGACACGTGGATCCCTATCATGACTAAAAGTCCCTTACAATACACGGACCAACATTGCCGACTTTAATTATATAAGAGTTACACTGTGCCCCCCCCCCCCCACAGACATTTCAACAATTAAAATCCCAGATATATGGCGTTTGTGAATGTACATTTTGCTTCCATCTGGTTGACTATGGCAATTGTTGAATTGCTAAGGATGGTTCTGGACCTTTGATATGTTGAGTTTTCTGGACACAATATAGACTCACAATGTTGCAAGTTTATTCTTTCAGGAGACAATAGTCTGGGATATTCTCCTGTGAAGGAGATTTTATTTATGACTGTCTAGAAGTGGGAATGCAACAAAAAGCATTTGGACAACTATATGAGGCCTAATCTCTGAGTCCACCATATCATTATTTTTTGTCAATGGATGTTTCTTGGTCTTCTTTATTCAGAGCTTAGTTGTTGTCCAAATAACATTGGATATGATTATTTTGGAATACATATATGCATACACAGGCTGTTCTTAGATTCTACTGACAGATCTGTCCTATAAGATGTAATATAATTGTCATTCAACTGTTTGCATAATCCTTATATATTACATACGTGTTACTCCTCCGATACCCAAAAGAGAGGGATCCCTTCTCCCAAGTGCTGCACTTGGTTTTAATTGTGTTTTAACTATTAAAGGCATGGTTGTGAATAAAAACTGCTTTTTATAAAAAAGTGTTGGGATATTTTTGATTTACATACTAGTATGTAGTACAAACCCAGTGGAGGTTTAGCCTCTTTTTTGTTTTGGATATAATATACAGGTGTAAATGAGCACTCCACTGAGATAATACTCCATAATATATTAATATTTGTCGTATCTCGCTCACTATTAGTTTGGACAATTTCTATGGTTTATACTGTACTAGAAAGGATGAAATATATGTTCCCGCCAAACAAGGCCATTGTAACTACACTATTAATTCCAGGATTTATTTTGAGGTGGAAGATAATTTTCCCCCCTGAAGCTCTGCCACATCAGAAGACATCAGTAGTTTCAACATTCAACAAATCCCAAGATAGATCAATGTGTCATTACATCTTCCCAAGATTGTGGCTTGTTTTGCTGTATTTTGCTTGCTGTTACTTTTGTGTCAAGTTGGTAAAGGTATTAATATTTTGTTAAAAATCCTTTTCCACCTTCCACCATCTTTTTAGTTTTGGAAAGCCCAGTAAAGGGTTTATCTCAACCTGATCAGCTTCTTCATTAAGCTGGAAGGCTTCTTCTAAGCTGGAGTCTGTCTTTTTCAGTTCCTAAATGATAGTGTTATAACCCTGATTATCTGCCTTTTTTTTTAAAGATTTGTTTTCTTCATTCACTAGGCTGAAATCAAGATCCCCTTTTAGTAGAAGCTATCAGTAGTGTTTTATGCTTATCAACTGTAATTGGAATCCTGGTGTCAGTCATTCTTGGAGAAGGAACGTTGCCTGTTCTCATCCTCATAATGACAAATGTGCTTTTAGTGTCCTTGTGTCATGGAACCTTGAGAGCAAGATACACAGCTTGGTACTTGCCTGTAAAAAGTCTCTTAACACTAACTAAATTGGGAGACAATTAAGTGGATAATTGTCTGCTATCAGGTTTGTGTCCCAAATCCATATCTTGCTGATGTAACCCAGACTTCAAATCCTGATGTGTGGCACTGATGTTGCAGAAAGAAAGGGAGAGAGTTTTGTAAATAGTTGTACAAAATTACTGCTGTCGTCATTTGCATGGGAAATGTGAATATAATCCTTGTACTTCTGCACCCTTATTTTACTGCTTATGAACGGTCTGTGATTATTTCTACTCCTTCTATTGACAACTGACTTTGTATGTTCTAAATTCAATGCATCTATGTTTAAAGTAACTCTGCATGTATTATTTATTTTATATTTATTCGTATTATGTACAGATAGCACTTCTTCATGCCTTGACCTAAATCCTAGATTTGCTGAGATGAATGGTAGTATAATGATACTTGTTAGTGGAACAATAGCAAAGATAATTAGTGCTTGCAGAGATGTTGTCTTTTGACCCATGGTCCTGTAACTGCAGTCAGCTTAGACAGTTACACAAAACCAGACATAAGAGCCCATTTATTATGTCAGATACAGATTACACATGAAAGATACATTTCTGACTTTGACCAAAACGCTGTGCACCAGACCCTAATCCACAATGCGCTCCTATTTATATACCTGCGCCAGTCCCACAGTTACATTATAGAAGGGGGTGGGGCACACCAGTGCTATTGTATCTAAGATGGGGTGTATCTGGTGGAAGTGGGGCTCTAGAAGATTGCCGGCTGGGTGGACACCTGGCACCAAATCTGTGTGTGTCCCGAACATCAGTACATGCTTTCTAGAAACTAAGCAGAGTTTTAAAAATGCAGACACATTATGCATGTTATGAACAAATACGTATGTTCTGTGTTTGATGTTATTGGCCATATTTATGTCCACTGAGAAGAATGATTTTAAATTATTGACCTCCCTTTGTGAACTTCAACTTTACCAGTGAGTCTGACATGTTTGCCCTGGCATATGATAATTTATTTCCAAGAGATAAAAAAAATCTGAAAGCATGGCTCGACATTTAGCATAATACTGCTACTTAATGTTCTGTAGCCAAGCACCATGCAGCTGTTTTTTCAGTTGACACCCAAGAGGACAGTGTGTCCCTTTTAAATTGACACCCCTGACAAAGCTATTTCTCTCTTTAAAGCTAATCAGCTGTTCTTTCCAACTGTTGTCTGTCAATATAACTTTGTCTGGAAAATCAAGTGAAGTCAGAAAAAAAGGCTGCACATTCTGTGAATACCTATGGATTAGTCTGATCTATACTGCAGCAGCTTTGCATTATCTTTAGAATATTCTGTTAGCAATTGTTAGTTACACACAGATGCTATTTTGTGGAAAAGCCTTTGAATACTAGAAGGAACAGCAGGCCAAAGTAATTTTCCTTTTCTAAAGAAATGTAGGAAGCATCAAGGTCATGAAACGTACTTCATCATCATTTATTTATATAGCACCAACAAGTTACACAGTGGTTTACATCAGATAATAAACAGGGAAAAAACACTAAACAACAAGGTTTTACAGAGTACAATAGGATTAGAGAGCCCTACTCACAAGGGTTTACAACTAAAGGGTTAGGGTACAATTGAGACATAGGAATATTGGGAACAAAGTTGTGATTTATAATAAGATACAATGAATAAGATTCCCTGGTATCAGGGGTATTTAGAGAGTGCTTGAATGTTTGGAAGGAAGGAGAGAGTCTCGAAGGCAGTAAGTTCCATAGAAAAGCAGAAGCCCAAGAGAAGTATTATAGACCAGAATGGGCTGAAGTGATGAGAGGAAAAGTGAGGCAAAGGTCAGAATCAGAGTGAAGGTTGTGTGAAGGAGTGTATTTTGAGACCAGAGATGAAATATAGTGAGGGAGTTCATTGTTAAGGGCCTTGAATGTTAGTGGCATTAAATTGAATTTGATTCTAGAGGAGATTGTGGGCCAGTGAAGGGAAATGCATAGGAGAGCAGCTGATGTTGAGCAGTGAGATAGATGAATCAATATAGCAGCATCATTTACAACAGACTTGAGTTATGAAACATGACTTGTTGTAATACCAGCAAGGAGTAGGTTGCAGTAGTCAAGGTGGGAGATAATAAGAAACTGAATACCTGTTTTGGGTTAGCGATACGGCCATATTCGGCCAATGTTGCACAGTTGAATATGTGAAAGTTTGGATGTGTGGTGAAAAAGACAGATGAGAGTCTAAGATAATTCCTAGGCAATATGTCTGTGTGGTCAATGTTGATGTTATTAAATGTGAGAGAAATCTGAGGGACAGGAGAGGGTCTTGGAGCAAATATGAGTTCTGTTTTAGAAAGATTCAGTTCAAGTTGGCACTGTGACATCCAGGAGGAGACAGCAGAAAGGCAGTCTGTGACTTGGGAAAGGACAGAAGGAGAGTGGTCAGGAGTAGACAAGTAAAGTTAGGTTTCATCAGCATAAAAGTGATACTGAAGTCCAAACAACTAAATACGTTTTTCTAGTGAAGTAGTATAGAGTGAGAACAGCAAAGGGCCTAAGACAGAGCCTTGAGAAATGCCAACAGAGAGAAGGAATGTAGTAGAAGTAGAGACAGAGAGAGCAACTTTAAAGGAACATTGAGTAAGATACAATACATCTTATCCATAAAAGAGCAGTCATACCAACTGAGTATATAGAATGTCTTGGAAGACTGGGTTGTCAACTGTGTCAAAGGCTGCAGAGAGATTTAGAAGGATGAATATGGGATAGTGACGTTTAGACTTTGCCAGGAGGTGATCATTGGTTACACTGGTGAGTAAAGATTCAGTTGAGTGTATTGTGCAGAAGCCAGATTGCAGGGGATCGAGAAAGGAGTAAGATGCTGGACCAGACGTTTGTAAACAACCTTTCCAGCAATTTGGATGTTAATGGAAGAAGGGAAACTGGACGATAGTTGGTGGGAGAGCTGGAGTCAAGGGAAGATTTTCTGCGGATAGGAGTGATTAGCACTTGTTTGTATGAATACAGAAAAGTACCAGTAGAAAGGGAAAGGATAAATAGATGGGTAAGTGCAACAGATAATGTATAAGAGATTGGGTAAAGTAGGTGAGAAGGTATGGGGTCAAGCAGCACTGGGCCATGCCAGCCAGGAACACTAGGCAACCTGGCTGGTCTCATCGCCCAGTATGCACGAGCGTGCGCATGCTTCATTTGAAGCAATGTAAGTGGCTCTTCACAGTGAGGACAGTGAGCTTATGGAATGCACTGCCTGGTAATGTTGTGATGGCTGATTCTGTTAATGCTTTTAAGATGGGCTTTTGTGATTTCTTGGACAGACATAATATCAAAGGCTACTAAACTCTATAGTTAGTATATGGGCATATATAATTTATGTGAAGGGATTGAACTTGATGGACTTTGTCTTTTTTTCAACCCAATTTAACTATGTAACTATGCTTGCAAAAAGTAAACATGCACATTCGCAAAAAGGACGTGACTGCCGGCCATATCGCCATGAGAGGAATTGATTAGGGGTGGGAGGCAGCAAAGGTGCATGCCTGGTGCCCACCCAGCTTTGCGCCCTAGGTACGTGCCTGCTCTACCTCCCTTTAGTTCTGGCCCTGGAGTCAAGGGAGCAGGTTGTTTTGAGCAGGCTAGAAGTTTGCTAATTTTATCTAGTGTTGCAGGGGGGCGGGGTGGTGAAGGAGTGCAAATTAGATGTAAGTGGACTGCAAGATAATTTAGGATTGTAGTCAGATGGTATGATCAATCTAATGTGATCGATTTTTTCTTAAAGGAAATTAGCAAGGTTTTGGGCAGTTACAGTGATAGGTGGAGGGTGTAAAGAGAGGCATAGTAGTGAGTTTAATGTGGGTAACAGTTGTTGTGGTTTACAGGATATAGTGGAGATTAAAGAAGAGATGTACAATTGTTTAGTTATTGATAGAGCTTTATTGTAATAAGAGAGCATGAACTTGGATGAAGTCTGGATTAGTTTGTGACTTTCTCCAATATTGTTCAACTGAATTACTAGCGTTAAACTAGTGTGCCAGATTTGGCGTTAAGCTGGTTGATAGTAAGGGTGGGAGAAGAAGCAAGGGAATCAAGAGCTGTTGAAAGAGCTTCATTGAAGAGAGAGAAGCTTCCATATTCAGGCATGAAAAGTTGCTAATGTGAGAGAGATCGGGGGAAGGAAAAGTTAGTAAAGTTGGAAGGGGGGCAAGAGTGTCAGAATATAAGATCAAGAGGAAGACCCTCAATGTGAGCAGGATAGTTGGTCCACTGAGAAAGACCAAATTAAGCTTTTAGTGACAGGAATTTAGAAGCAGAGAAGCGGAGTCAATCACTTGAAAGTAAGTATGGAAGCCAATCAGCAAAGTGATCCAAGAAAGTAGAGTAAGAACCAGGGGGCAATATATGACTGGAACACGCAGAGAGATTGGAGAAAACAAGCGTATATTGTGGACTTCAAAAGAAGTGAAGGAAAGTGAAGCTCGTGGTGTTATTTGAAACCTACAGAAGAGGGAAGAAATCCAACCCCACCACTGTGATGATCTCCCAGTCTAGGGGTATGACTAAATGAAAAGCCTCCATAGGAGAGGGCAGCAGAAGAAGACATTACAGTAGACGAAATATTAAAGTAGTCTAGACATATAGTTAAGTAATCTACAGGGTTTGTGACAAAGTAGCAACAATTTAATGTAGATGTAATGTGTGCAAAAGTGACAATAGTACTTTGTCAGCAGAAACTCCTGTGTGTGGGAATGTCCTACTCTGCCGGCGTTGCTCCCATGGCCATGGCCGCCACGTGGGTAGCAACGACGCCACAGCGATGAGACCGGCGCTTCTCAGCGCCTGTACCTTTGGCGCCAAATTCAAAAATAAAAGGACGCTGGAGACCCGGGTTCAATGTCCAAGTATAGCTTTAGCTAATTATCCCTGGGTTTTATCCTAAATTACTCCCTTATTGATTCCTGGACTTCTGACCTTTGCCTGAAACGGACCTTGCCACTTGCCGCCTGCCTATTGACCCTTTGCCTGGATTTTGACTCTGAATATTGCCTGAACCTTTGCTTGCCTTGTTTTGGACTTTAACCCGATTGCTTCCTCTTTGGTCCTGACAAACTCCCACTGGGAGCCAATAGGCCCCCCTGACAGGGAATAGCCAAGGGTAGGAACAATGAGAGAGTAGGACCAGGTTTTTTGGAGATATCCCCAGCTGCAAATAACAGCAATAATGAATGTGACATGCATTGTAATGTTTAATTCATTGGCCCTGCTTCTGGCCAAATGCTAGAGTATTTGTAGTGAATAATGTACTCCCTATTGTAAAACATTAGGCTATAATGTCACCAAACAGTTCCATGACCCTGCTTTTATACAGGCAGTGCCAGACTGGGGGGTTGGGGCCCACCAGGGCTTCCACCTCAGGAGCCGCCACACCCCTGAGCCCTCTGGCCCAGCTGAAACAACCCTATACCACCGCCCTATACCATAAGCATGCCCCCCGCACATACCTTTTACCCTTCCTGCTGTCACAATCGAGGCCTAGGGGAGGTCAGGAAGCAGCACAAAGAAGCAAATAAGTCTCAGGAGGGGAGTGGGTCTGGGTTGGTGGGGCCCATCAGGTTTTTTCTTGGTGTCCTGCTGGCCCAGTCCGACCCACTATACAGATAATGGAACTCTGAGGTGATTTTTATTATCCTTAATGCATTATTTGTTTTAATACAGAATTGTGTCACCAAGCATCAATTATAACCAATGACATCACTAAATACCATTTATTAGGCTATCATTTAGAATGTATTTGGTGATCTTGTGTATTATAAAGCAATAACTAGACATATCTTTCATTCTTATAATGCGCTTGGTTCTTCATGGTTTGATCTTTTTGACAATATTTTTGGCAATATTTGAAGTTATCTAGAATAAAAAAATAGAAAATTAAAATAGTGGTCAAAGGCAGGCTCAGAAACCTAACTGTAGAGACAGCAATGCCTGAATAGAAGGTTGATAGGAGGCTTGATGATGCATAGTTAAATGTCTGTGTTGAAAAGGGTATGAAAAGCAGATTTTGCAGTTCAGCTTGTCTCATTTTACCAGCTACAGATGATGGGGGCATGCCTTGCCTGTGTGTGGAGATACTGTATGATTTAGATCATGAATGAATTTAGAGAAATCCTATTCCAGATCATTCAAACTAATTTTATTAATGGTGGGAACAAATGCAAATCATTTTTCAAATCATCAAAAAAACAAACCATGTCAGGACTTCCAATAATTTGTAAGATATCTAAATCTTACAGAATGAACAAGCTATTGTCTTGTTATAAACTCAGTTGTTTTATAATTCAGTTTATAAAATTAGTGTTCAGCCGTGCTGTATAGTCGCAGCAATGACACGACTGATGGAAATGATACTTGTTATTAATTATTAAGGAATTTGCCATGTGTGCATACCTGCATGGCTTCACGTCTATTTGCAGCTGCCTTCTGGAAAGCAGGTCTGACAGGTGGCAAATGATTATTTCTTCTGTGCAATGGCTTGTTTTCCCCTTCCTCTCCTGGGAACAGTTGGATAAGCAAAAACAAAGGTCTATTTGGGTGCCTTTATGTAAAGGCTTGTTAGCTAGCTACAGCAGACATTGTCACATTTGTTGCCTGCTGTCAAAAATGGAGCAATTTAAAAACTAGACACTCAGAAACATAACAGCACCACAACATTTTCTGTCACATAAAGTATCCTTTAATAAAAATATATATTTATATAGTGAATCAAGTACACCCTCTTGGAAAATATAAGGATATTATAAGTTACTGAGGAGTTTCATGACCATATAAAAATACGAGGCCGAAGGCCGAGTCTTTTTATACAGGTCATGGAAAACTTGACATTTTCTACAGATCAAAATATACATACATAAAATAGTAAAATAAAAAATAGCAGAAAGAAAAGAGAAAAGAAGAAAAAAAAAACACATAATGTCTATAAATAAGATAAATGAATGCAAATCTGGATGATGTCCCTTCTGCCCCTTCCCAACATACCTCAATTTGCACATTACACCTATTCCTCAGTAAATATTATTTTCAGGTGCCAGACCTTATAGTGACACCTAGGAGCCCTCATCATCTTGCCTCAAGCAGCCCAAGACATATAAGAGCTATTGCCCGCTTGCCTTCCAAAATAATATCACATCTGGCCGTGCGTGTAATTGGGGTGACTCTTTATAAACACCCCCTATAACTTGGTTTCCCTAAGTATCCAACCGCTTATATGATTTTCACAAAGGAGTAATTGTCCAATCCATTACCTATAGTGCAGCAATGTGTCTGTGAAATGTGATAAAAAAATAAAAAATAGAATAATATGTGTATTAGTGTGTGGTTATACTAATGTGTTAAAGTGCGGCTGGTGAAAATAACAGCATAAAAATGTGTAACTCATATACCATTTTGATTCCAACTATGTACTTTGACATTTAGGGGCAGATTTTCTAAATTCACTTGAATAGATCGAAGTACGATCAAAGTACGATCGAAGTACGATCGAATTCGATCGAATTTCGATCGTACAATTTAATCAGATATTCGAATATGCAAATTTGGCCACTTCCGTCATCGAATACCAAAAATTCGATAGATCGAATGATCAGATATTCGATAATTCGACCATTCGGTGATCAAAGTACTTTGTCTTTAAACTTTTATTCGACTGCCTACTTTGACAGAACCTACCGAGTTGCAATAGAAGCCTATGGGAAGCCCCCCCATAGGCTTTTTTGTCTACCACCTGCTCGAATACCATTCGTACATTATTCGATCGTACGATTTTATCGAGGGATTGAATATCGAGGTAAAAATAGCCTAAACTGTTCGATAAGCATTCCATAGTCGAATGCTTATCGAATTTTGCCCAAATTCGAGGGCTTTTAGTGAATAATAGTAAATGTGCCCCTAAGTGTATATACTTATATGATTAGTGAAATACATGTGTATGTAAATAATGTGATTATATGTGAAAAGGGGGAAAAAATATAAAAGTGATAAGTGTAATTAAAGGGGTGGTTCACCTTCAAGTTAACTTTTAGTATATTGTAGAAGGGTCAATTCTAAGAAACTTTTCAATTGGTCTTCATTATTTATTTTTCATAGTTTTTTTAATGATTTGCAATGTTCTTCTGTTTCTTTGCAGCTTTCAAATGGGGGTCACTGACACCATCTAAAAAAAAATGCTCTGTAAGGCTACAAATGTATTGTTATTGCCACTTTTTATTACTTATCATTCTATTCAGTCCATCTCCTATTCATATTCCAGTCTCTTATTCAAATCAATGCAGGGTTGCTAGGGTAATTTGTACCCTAGAAACCAAATTGCTGACACTGCAAACTAGAGAGCTGCTGGATAAAAATCTAAATAACTATAAAACCACCAACAATAAAAAATGAAAACCAATTGCAAATTGTCTCGGAATATCCCTCTCTGCATTATACTAAAAGTTAACTCAAAGGTGAACAACCCCTTTAAACTTCATTGTGTACATGTCTTAGTAGAATGTGATAATATATAAATCAATGTATGTAGTGTAGTGTTCCTAATCTACTTCAATTTTATTATTACTTTTATCCTCTGTTTATGTAGCACCAGCATGTTTATGCACATGAATATTTATAGAGATTCTTCACCACTTACACCAGTCCCTGCCCCAGTGGAACTTACAATTATATTAACACAACACACAGGCGTACCCCTAGAACCACCCTCACAACACATAACTTTACCAATTCACCACCAGGTAATACAAACAACCCAAAACACACAAAAGTAACAGTTAGTTGTGACAATTACTTCCTGCATTGTGGATAGAACATGGTCAATGTAGCTACATTTTTATTCTTAAAGTACTTTTCTTAAAAAGTATAAAATTGTAATTCACCCGTGCTCATCTTACTCAAACAGTATTTAATTATCTGTATGCTTAGCCAAATGACATTGGCATAAACAATAGAAGCTCATACTTAGGGGTCCGTTTACTAAAGTGCGGTAAAAATTTGCGCACAAAATGCAGACAAATTTAACGCAGAATATGTTTTCGCGAGTTTATTAACCTGCGGTAAATATAAATTTGCGAATTTTCTTGCGCAAGAATATGTATTCGCCAGTTATCGCATCCGCTGAAAATAACGCTACGTACATATTAACGCATGGTTTACTAAGCAGCGAAATGTGTGAAAGACAAAATTAACGCCAGAATATTCGCAACGTTTTACCGCCATCTATATAGTGGCGTTAACTTATTTTTTGGCCTTAAAATTCTCAATGGGAGTTTAATTCTCATTTAAACTGTGCATTTAAATGATACAGAGAGATAACTGGTATGATTTCTTGTTCATATGATTCTATGGACAGAAGGGTGTGTGCGTGGATGGATGAAGTATGGGTTTATATGATACATACATGTTTGATTGGTGTCACTCTGGTAATGTTGTTGGATGGTTTAATCATCAGTCAATAAAGTTTATGAGTTTTGAAGATGCATTTATGGCCATAAATGTCACAGTAAAAATTGCCATAATTAACGCCATTATTAACGCATAAAACAAGACTATTTTCTAGAATAAATATATGCAAATGTAAATTGTCGCCAGAAAATTCGCAACTCGCTAAAATTACCGCTAACGTAAGCTGGTTCGCTAACGTAGTTACTGTAAGTGATCGCAATGAATTCTGAGCACATCGCTGTTTAGTAAACTTAGTCGCTGCGAATATTCTGGCGGAAAAATATTCTCAGCGATAACATGCGGAAACTTAAGTTCAAATTTACCGCACTTTAGTAAACGGACCCCTTAGATTGGTCATAAAGCACAACTGAGCAGCTAATTCTGACAACAAATGGATACAAACACAAAAGTATACAGATACAACTCTCCAAGTCCAATCCACTGCTGAATATAACACAATGTTTGCAGATAAAACAACATGTTGCTCTCAGTGGCCTCAAAGTTGGCGCTTATTTTTGAATTCCGGAGTTGGAGGCAAGTTTTAATACCATAAAAACGAAGTATACTGTCAAGTAGAGCCTCCTGTAAGCTGGCAGTCCACAAAGGGGCCACCAAACAACAACCCTTATTTGGCATCCCAGGGACTTTTTTCATGCTTGTGTTGCTCCCCAACTCTTTTTTAGATTTGAATGTGACTTTTTGGTAAGTGATGGATAGAGATCAATAATAGTACTAAGTATAAGTATATTATTATCATCATCATCATCATCAACAGACCATTACCATTACTTTGCCAGCCCATTGAGGACTAAATCCACACATTCTAGATACCTTTACAGCCAGGTTTCTTAAATGGGTTGTTCAACTTTGAGTTATCCTACCTATTATTAATGGCATACATTCACTTTAATTGCATTTATATGAGTGGGGGCTCCTCCTAAGAGCAAGTTTCATCTCTAAACTTAACTGAAACCATGTCTTTAATTGGACAAACTAAAACAAACCAGTGGTAGAGAAGTTGAATGCAGCAACTCTCAGCACATGATTGAACACTTGTTTCACTTAGAATAAGGTGCTTATTTGCACATAACCGATTGGTATAATGTCTCATTATGTTCCTAAGAAAGCGAGTGCTGGAACTAATTTAAGGGTCACATTGCACTGTATGTCCTATCAGCCCCCTTTATTTTCAATCTCTGTCTGAAACTGTTAAATTGATACGGTGCCAGCTGGAATAGCAGCCTGAGGGTTTTTTAGGTTTGGGACGCCTTTGTGTTATGTTGCCATTTCATCTGAAATCTGAGCGGCAAGTGGCCAAATCCCCAGGTCTCAGAACAGCTGCAGGAGATTTCATTCACACTAGTGAGCTTCAGTGTAACTTGCTGCGACAATTTAAAAAAAAGTATGGAATATATAAAAGCTGCCAAGCACGTGGCATGTACTTAGTAACATTAACTGAAAAGGTCAAAATGATCAAAAGTAGCAGTCATGACTGCAGATGAATGCAACTACAATTTACCAAAAGTAGCTAGAACATAGGCAAGTTGAGTTTATAGACAGCTTGTTGCATAGACTTCAGTTTGTCAGCTTCAACTGCCAAATACGTTGTTCAATTCCCAATCATGCAACAGGGTTTTTAATCATTGGGCTGCGGTTTGGGACCCAGAAATTATGGAGGGGCTGTGAGACTGATAAGCAGCTGCAATATATGTTAATATAATGTCAGAGTTTAGGAACCAAATGATCTTGCTGTGGGGTCCAATAACTAGTTATTCCACATGTAGTTCACAGATCCCAGTATAAACAGCTAATGTTACTCTATAAAAAATTCTTCTTATAAATAGTTCCATTATTTATTTCATTAATGTATCCATTATGTTGCCATGGGGCCCAATAATTAATCAGTAGTAGTTCCTAAAATAGTTAAACAAATTTATTAATTTGCTATTGTCAATTGGTTTATTGGGGGTCAATGTAATTTACCTTTTTTTAATCCATTGGTGGTCAGTTCAGTTTGCCCCTGTCTATCCCTTAGAAGGGATGTTTTTAATTGTAGGTGTTACTGTTCCTTTAAGCTGCACTCTCTTTGCTTGATGCACAAGTTAGATAAGCTTCCATGCAAGTTGTGTTAAGTTCCTTGGCAAGTCAGGGCAGTTTTAGTGAAGTTACATACATTGCATGATTGTGTTTTTTTTTTACTTAACTTTATACATAACTTACAGAATTTGTACAACTTTCACGGCTGGGCCCTCATCTGAAGCAGATTTCTCCATTTCTGGCATAACAGTACCCCTCTCCCCCCTAATGGCAGCCCTGCCCCCCCAGTGTTGTATTCAATTACCTGATACCCAGGCCCAGTGCTCCTATCAGCCAAAAGCTGCACCGGGCCAGGGTTCTTCTGCTTTTTATGCATGCGCTGTAGAGTGAAAAGCCAAACTAACAAAAAAGGTGATCATACACATAGGGGCAGATTTATCATTGGTCGAATATCGAATTTGAAGGATTGTACAGCTATTCGATTGGTCGAACTATCGCATAGGAAAAATTCGATTAAATCGTTCGAATCAATTGATTCGAACGATTTTAACCCTTCGATCAAATTTTTACTATTTGATTAAAAAACTTCGGCAGATTGAAACTGGCGAACTAGGCGGTTGAATAAAAATTTAAAGGGGAAGTAATTTGATAATCAAGTTTTCGAATAATAGGTTTTTATTCAAATCACTCGATCGAATTTAGTGAATACACTGGTCGAATTTACCTAATTTGCATATTCGAAATTCGAATTCGAATCTATTTGAAAATTAGATAGAATTCCGAATCATTCATGTGAATTTAGTAAATGTGCCCCTTAGAGATCCGCTCGTTTTGGGATTTCGCCAAATGAGCTGATCCCTCCCCGATATGCCCACCTTGAGGTTGGCAATATCGGGCTGATCTGATTGTGGGCCTTGCTCAATCGAGATCTGGATAACTTTTGCCCAGGTATCAATTGAGGAAGTCTGTCAGAGGGCCCCATACACTGACCAATAAGCTGTTGACTATTTTTTCGGCCCGCATATGGCCACCTTAAGCCATTAGTAATTTTCTGCTAACAGAAGCATCGGCCAGGGCTGTCAGGTAAGTGAATATAATCACTGGGGTGCCTAATTTTGACCCCTCCCCCAGTGATTGTGACTTTCTTTCTCCTTTAATGAGCATGCAAGCAGAAATTACAAGGTCAGCAATATTACCATTATTGTTCTCCTGTGTTTTGCTGTTCACAGGTTGCTATAAATCAAACATCTAGGATACAGCATTAGGGTACAATTTGCTTGGTAGTTGAGTCAGTATGGGCTGTTGAAGCAACCTGATAGTGGAGCTGTGGAACTACTGGCACATCCAGGCTAGTACTAATCCTAGGGTCTCCTTGTACATTGAACATTAGTCATCAGAGCAGGCTGGGCACCCCCCCCCCCCGCAAGTAGTCGCAAGTGTAAGGAGAGTGTATGAACGCAAATACTTTTATAGGAATGCCAACAATGTGCACTCAGATTTACATCCATTTGAGCGCGAGGATGTTATTACTGTAAAATCCAGTCGTCATCATTGTCCATTTTGGCTAACTTCATCTGTATAATTCTCAGTGGTGTGTGTGGGGTTTTTACAAGGGAAAGCTGTATCATAGTTCATTCATTCTCTACTGCAGTGTTGGTCTATCGGAAAAAACAGCCTGTATGTTGATGCTTACAATTGATATGTGCGGTTTATATGTGTTATAGTGGTGGACCAAAAAGCAATAGGCCTTGTTGCCTTTAAGATCCATTAACTTCCCCATTTTACATTAAAACCCTAATATCTCCTATGAGACACCATCCTGGTGCTGTTTTTCTCAACATTTTACAACAATGCATCATATTCTTCTCGTTTCAGCACCAGGCCTCAATCATTTAAACCATCTCTACTGAAATTTCAATTAGATTCACATTTCTCTTATGCCATATACATTATTGTGTTCAGGTCTGAACTGGGGGTAGAAATAGGCCCTGGCATTCCAGGTACTGAGAGGCCCAAACAGCCCCCCACCAGCCCACTAAATAGTGACTTTCTATGGCACTTTACAGCAGTGACCTCTGGCATTTACCAGAAGCCACAGATTGCCAGTAGGGTTGCCACCTGGCCGGTATTTTACCGGCCTGGCCGGTATTTTTGATGGTTGATACCAATGTTATTAATAGGAAAAAAAGGTAAATATATAGGAAGGCCGGTATTTTTTTCAAGAAATGGTGGCAACCCTAATTGCCAGTTTGGGCCTGATTGTGTTGCCTACACTGACAAAGTAGCAACCAGATTAAATTAAATTAACAGTTTTGACCTGTATTCTTACCTGTAACTCAATTATGACTAGAACAACTCCTGGACCTCACTTTTACTGTGGGTTTAGACTCTACTTGTGCCATTTGAAAAATGTTAGTAATGTTGCTCCCTGAATGCGCCTTTCAAGGAACCAGTAACTGCAGCTCTGCAGCACCACCTTGTGGTTAATATAATATCACGCATTGGATTATCCTCCAAGATTGGAGCCATCATTACAGCAGTGAATATCATACACAGGTTGAGCTACATAGCTAGAAACTGAGCTAATATTTGCCCACTCTCCATATATAGATATATATGTATAATCTCATGTGGACTCGATAGTCTTTTTTACTTCTGCATCTAGCAGTCAAATTCAATTGGTAGGAAGTAGCTACCAGTATACAATGGTGCTTGCATTCAATTCCTTTGTCAACCACTGTAACCTGCAGAACTTAATATCCTACAATGTGTATGTGAGTTACCCTCCCACTTAGATTGTAAGCTCTACAGGACAGGGACCTCTAGTATTTCATTCTTTAATGTAACCTTTGTATATTTTTGTATTTATATTTTAATGAGCCCTGTTTGTCTATTTATTTATTGCTGTTCAGTGCTGTGTACATAAATAGCACAATATAAATGAAAAAAAATATATATATATACATACATGCATACATACACGCCCATGGAAGCTGGGGTCCCTACAGAGACCAAACATGTGGAATGACCCGTTAATCTGTTGCATCGGAGGTCGGAGCTGCTATTTTGGGACCCATAAACCCCCCAGGCCCCCCCCCCAGCAGTGAAGACAACTCAGGCCCCACTCCAGCCCCTTGTGCCTACCTTTTTTTCCTGCTTGCAGCAGCTACTGGTTGCCAGAAGGGAGTTCAGGAAGATCCGCTAATAACAGGTCTGGGCCGACAGGGCCCACCAGGTTTTTTCCCGGTGTCCCGCCGGCCCAGTCCAACCCTGATCAAAGCTGTATGCTGACTGGTCTGGGGCTTTCTTTTGATTGATTTGGTTTTATGATATTTATCTTTTTATTCAGGACCTCTTCTATTCATATTTTAGACTCTTTCGTTCAAACCACCACCTGATTGCTACACTAAATTGGACCACAGCAACTAAATAGCTGCTGCAATTCCAAACCGTATTACTGATAAGCAAACTACTAAATACTTTCAAAACAATAAAATCTAGAAACATAAGACCAATTAAAATTGTCTTATAATATCACTGACTACACCAGGCTGAAAGTAAATCTAATGTTAAACTATCCCTTTAATTGTATGAATGAAAAGCTTATGTGTAACATGAATGCTGATGTCCTAAATGTGTAACATGAATGCTGATGTCCTTAATGCAGAAGTGCCGAACAGACGGCGGAAAGACCCAAAGTCCCGAAAAGAGCCGACACTGAAGTCCTGAAGTGCTGAACATACCCAATGTCACGAAAGGAGCCATCATTGAAGTCCTGAAGCGGCGAAAAGACCCGAAGTCACGAAAACAGCTATAACTGAAGTCCTGAAGCCAC
>CM044441.1:91923047-91958986 GCA_024363595.1 Xenopus borealis
AACTGTGGTGTGGGTAGGGTCTGGGGTGGGGCCTGGGTGTGCTGTACTGGTCCCCGTGATTTCTAATGACGGCCCTGTTTATATGTCTTTGCAGGAATATAATCCAGTACTGATGTTTTAAGGCATTTACTATTCATGTCAATGGGAGGTGGCAAAGGGTCATTTTCAGTGGGCTTAAAGGAGAACTCAACCCCCAATTAAGAGAAACCCCTATCTACTAACCTAGATAGCCCCCTTCACTTTTTAAAAAGAATAAGCTGTTCCATCAGCCTATAGCTACAATGTAGATCAGCATAACTGTGAGGCTCTCTAAGTCCCATTGCTCTGCATATTTGGCCTTTTATATAGAATTATGAGTTCAAAAGAAAGCTTTGTGGGGTCTGCTTGACCTGTAGAAACAGTTTGCTTAACAAGGAACAAAGTGTCTTTATTTTAACGTAAGCTTTCATATCCATTTGTGCAATGTTGTCATAGAGACAGTCTCCTTCACTTTAACTGTATCCAAACAACCAATGATCAAGTACCTTGTGAAAGCAAAAATTATTTTATTTTGGCAATGACCCGGTATATGCCCATATTCATTCCATATTTATTCCATCCCAGCCCCACAATGCTGCTTCACAGTCAGAAGTAGGTTAATAGATGCTAGAATGCATTCACAGTTGTTTAAAAGGATCACACACTGTACAGAAGGTGCAGCTGAAAAGAAATCTATTGCTTTATAATCAGTCTTACAAAAATAGAGCAGTTTATTATTTGTATATAATATAAAATCTGCAGATAGTCCAACACTGCTGTGCACTCATCAAAAAGCTAGTTCCAATGTTTCTATATGAAAAGTATAAGCATTCAGTGGTTGTAAGTGATTCTTGAATATGTCATTACTGCTAATGCTGGGTATTGTTTAAACTATTTCAGCTAGCTGAAAAATGCCCGTCACTGCCCCCTGCTGCTCCAACTAAAATGAATGCTATACATGTGGAGATGCAGGTCCTAAAGGCTTTTCAGCCCAACAACACACTAAAACATGCTTAGGCCTAAAAATGCCTACGTTTTTGCTGTTGCTAATTTCCAATTGAAGTCAATGGAAGCCGCGGAAGGCAATCATGGGTTTTAATCATAATTGCCCCTCCTCCAGCCCTCAGTTCAAGGACATAATGCACATATCAGATGTGGTTCTCAATCCAACAGAAAAATCGACCTACCCATCATCGACATCTGGAAATTTTCGGGGTAGGCTGCTGGAGGGCCCCATACACAGTCAGATAAATTGCCAAATTAGTCTGAATAGGACTATTTGGCAGCTTAAGTCATACTGTGTGTGGCCACCTTAAGACAAGACAGGTGTGTAAAAATAGTTTATTTCAAGGTGCTAGATAAACAGGTAGACATATTTATACATTTTGGGATTGCTGGTCCTTCTTTTATTCAGATACTAAGTTTGGTAGGCAGTAATTTGGTGGACAGACTGAAAGATGAATAAAAATCTAGCCTTATAGTCAGTGCTGACCCAATCATCCAGATATAAACTTAGAATACATTCCCTTTGGAAAACCTCAAAAATGTAATGAAAAAAAAAATATATAAACACTAGAAGCAAAAACACTCTGGGGCATGTTTACTAACATTTTAGATAAATATCTTCAGTGATCTCTGGAGATGTTGCCTATGGCAAATAATTAGCAATTACAGTTAAACCTTTAAAGTTAAGGTGGCCATACATGTAACAGTTACAATCTTTCCTGCAACCATTGGACAAAATGTTTCTTCTTTGCGAATCGACAAGCCAACCGATAGCTAAGTCTTTTGCCATTCTTCAGCTAGCTCGTTTCCTGAACTTCATGTCATATGATAATATCTGTGCGTGTATGGCCATCTTTACAAAATAAAAGATCTGATTGGTTGTTATGGGCAATATCTCCGGAGATCTCTGGAGATATTTATCTCAAATGTTAGTAAACATGCCTTGAGATTAGATTTATCTACAAGTTCATTTTATATGTGTGATTTTCGTATTTATGGACTAAGTCGCACATTAGTAACTGAAAACTGTGACAAAACCCCAGGAATTCTAGTTGTGACAAATGGAAATTGCTACTAGCGACTATTGCCTGAAAATGTGGCAGGCCAGGTTTTTACTTAATAGTGTGCCATAGGGGCAGGGATTTCTGCTATACACTATGAGAAGACAATTCCTGCCATTTTTTCAGATATCTTTTCCAGAGAATTGAAATTGTCTGCAAACCCCATAATGGGCCGCTGCCCTAAAATTATGTTTTTCGGGAAATACATCAGATTTGCCTCAAAATATCTAAAAACGGATCATGCACTTATCAATGTGAGCACCATTGCTCATGCCTCTATGGTAGCTAAAGTGCTGGCTGCCATTGTGCAAGTGGTAGACAATAACATCTACAGCAGGGAAGTCATTAGAAGATGCTGGAAGACCAAACACCACTGTCTGATATCCCTGACCTGCTGTGTTAAATAGTGCAAATGCTTGCAAAAATGCGAGAATAAAATTATATATTTTGAGTATGTAAGCAGTGTGCTTTAGAAGCTATTATTCCCTGTGTCATCAGCGTCATTGGTAGTATTGTTATAGGTATTGTCAGACTCCAAGGCTTCAATTTCATCACCCTCCTCATCAGCCATCCCACTCTTTGCTGGTTCAATAGTCATTTCATTTTCCGATGCATCCAAAGCTTCAATTTCATGGGGAACAGTAGAATCATCTTCCTGTCTGTCATCAGGAGTTAATGCCCCACCTCTTAGCTCACTAATGCTTTGTAATGCGGTCATTGGCCTTTCACTTCTCAGCCTTTTCTTCAGTTCCTCTTCTTTTGTCTGCAGTATTAAAGAGTTATTGTTAATGAGAATAGAGGAATTGACACGTTAAAAAGAAGATAATACCATGAATTTGAAAAAAGTACACTGAGGTTATTCAAAGTCTACAAATGACTTTTAATGTATTGTAGAGTTGCTCACAATTAGATAATTTACATGTTCTTCTTCAGCCATAACAATCCATTGAATTTAGTGAGGTGGGTGCTATGCATACCTATAACACATTGAGTTAGATTACAGTATTTTGTATTCTGTCTGTTAATCAACAACTGCATTCAAAAGTTTTATGGATCTCCTATTTATGATTTGGGGGGACGGGTCAGGTACTCTTTACACAAACCTCTCCATCCCTAGCATGAATGAAAGCGGAAAGAACAAACTTGGGTCGACAAGTACTCTTATAAGCGGGGTGTTATACATTTCTTTAAAACTTTCAGTTGGGGCAAGGATTATTAGTGGATTCAGCTGGACTACACTATAGACTGCAAAGTGTAAAGTGTGATGCACTCTGCGCCATTTTCAATGCCTTTTCTCCTTTATAAACAGATGTTAGAGATCTCTTGACATTTTTTTTTCTTTTTCAAAACTTTATTGTGACCTGATATGGGAGGGTCCCCAACCCCTTTTACCAGTGAGCAACATTCAGATAAAAAAAGAGTTGGGGAGTAACACAGACATGAAAAATGTTCCTAGGTGGTGCAAAATAAGTGCTGTGACAGGCCATTTGGTAGCCCCTACATGGACTGGCAGCCTACAGGAAGCAGTGCAACTGCTTTTTATGCAACCAAACCTTGCCTCCGAACAATTAAAGGAAAACTATACCCCCAAAATGAATACTTGAGCAACAGATAGTTTATATCAAATGATATCCTAAATCATGCAAACGGGGGATTCCGGTGGGGCAATTTTTGTGCCTTAGAAGGATATGTTCTACTTGGGACGATTTTCAGACCAAAAATATGGAGTTGTGGGACAGGTTTATTGAGCGTGGTTATACTATTAAGGACATCAAGGTAGCCTTTGATAGAGCTGTTACCTCGGATAGAGATACCCTTTTGAATGACAAGGATTTGTCTGGGAGACCTCTTGGAGATAGAGAATATAGGAATTCAGGGGTGGCTGGCAGTCATGGAGTCCCGATGTCAGGGAAGAAGGATAAGAGTAATACTAAGGTACGGTTTAGTACTCCATATTCTAAACAGGCCCACTGGATTCGATCTATAATACAGAAAGATTGGCAGATTCTACTTCAGGATCCTTATCTAAAGGACACGTTAGGTACTGTTCCATCGGTTGTGTTCCGTAAAGGCAGAAATATAGGTTCATGGATATCGAGGAGTCTATATAGGTCTAACAGTGAAACTAGGGGGGCAGCCTGGCTTAGATACAAAGGCACATATAAATGTGGACACAGTAGATGTAAGGCTTGTAGATCTATACTGGTTTCTAAACAGTTTACCAGCACTTTTACAAAGAGAAAATATGATATCCCATATTATTTTAATTGTCTTTCTAAAGGCGTTGTATATTTAGCTACCTGCCACTGTGGAGCCCAATATGTAGGACAAACTATACATGCAGCGGGAGTTAGGTTTTTGGAACATCTTTCAGCGTCGGAAAGGGGCGATGTGCGATCAGCTATTGCAAACCATATTCAATTGAAGCAATGTGACCCCACTCAGGTTCGTTTTCAGATTATTGATAAACCCCAATTTGAAATAAGGAAGGGTGATGTAAATAGGAGATTGTCGTTTAAGGAAGTTTACTGGATATACCATCTTAAAACAACTGAGGAATTTGGGGGTCTAAATCGTGAATGGGAGGTGTCCTGCTTCTATTAACTTTTTCCCTATCTTTTTGATACCATTGTGATGTTGGAGGATTTCTCAAAATATGTTTGTATATTGCTCTGATTCATTTTTACTAATTTATACTGTATTTATTCTATTAATGTGTGACAGCAGGTTTGATTGTATCTAGTTATGAGATACAATGCAATCTCTAGACGCCTTACTATTAATTGTGATAATATATTTGATTGGGAGACACTATGTATATTTTGTTTATTGATTTGTTATGTGAAGCACACAAGGAGTTAGCATTTTGAGTGCTCCCCCTGGATATTTTGTCCCCACTGTTTGTTATATCAAATTAAGTGACATATTAAAGAATCTTCTCAAACTGGAATATATTTTTAAGTAAATATTGCCCTTTTACATCTCTCGTGCCTTGAACCACCATTTTGGTCTGTGTGCTGCCTCAGAGATCACCTGACCAGAAATACTACAGCACTAACTGTAACAGGAAGAAATGTGGAAGCAAAAGACACAACTCTGTCTGTTAATTGGCTCATGTGACCTAACTTTATAGTTTGTTTGGTATGTTTGTGTGCACTGTTGAATCCTAGGATCCCAGGAGGCTGTCCTTATTTTTTAAAATGGCAATTTTCTATTTAGGATGAGCCAATGGCACATGCTACAAAAAAGTGTATTATTATGAAAATGGTTTATTTACATGAAGCAAGGTTTTACATATGAGTTGTTTTATGCAATATCTTTTTATAGAGACCTACATTGTCCGGGAGGTATAGTTTTCCTTTAATTCTAAAATAAGCACCTGCTTTGAGGCCACTGGGAGCAACATCGACAGGGTTGGTGAGCAAAATGTTGCTCATAAGCCACTGGTTGGGGATCACTGTTATAGGGAATAATTTTGGTCAAAAGAACAACATGATGGGGTTACCTTTCGCCTTTCTTCAACTGCCTTCATTTTGGTTTCAATGTCTTCCTTCGTTATATTTTTGTTTTTCTTCTTTATAGTTTGCAGTTTCTCAAGCTTAGCTGGAGGTCTCCGTAAAGGTTTTCCTGGGGTGTCCATCTAAATACATACATACATTTATGGAACGTGATCGCAATCTCAGGTGGATAACAATCCACATGTTCAAGACATTTTGTTTGAGAAGCATTTAAGACCATTAATCAGTAAGGAGAGGTCACCTGCATGACATAAGGATCTAATCTGTTGTACTCTTGTTCCCAAAATACCAACATCACTTCTAAAACTTCTACTTGCAGGCAGTCTGAAAGCTTTGGCTCTCCAGATATTTAGATTAAGCATATTGTGAAACAAATTGCATTTTTTGCAGCTTGTAGCTGAAATTTTCTCCCGTTTGTAGCAGACAAGGTATTGGCTATTCATTTATTTTTGAAATTTTCTCTACACAATAAAGTTACAACAGCCATGTAGGTAAAATCTAACACTAAAAAGCCACAGAAGTGTAAAGGTGGGCTTACATAGGTATACTAGTAGGTAACCCACAGAGCTATACTGTACGGACACTGTATAAGGGGCATCCTTTTATTATTTGGACAGACAGCATGAACTATCAGAAATAGAGACGGTAGAAGGTGCACACTCCCAAATATATAGCAAAAAACGTTATTATCAATCCGAGGTGCTGATCCCAAGGAGGCTACCCAACAATAGTCTCCAAAAATTGACATATATGAAAAAAGATTAAGATTGCACACTCATTTGTAAAAATAAAGAAAGAAATTTATTAAGACATGCTAGTCACCAATTAGGCATACTGGCATGAACTATCAGAACAGGAAGATTCTTCCTCATCTACTGATGTCACATACACTGGCAGATATTACACCATGCCCAAGTGTCAGACCAGAAGCAGAAAACTGTTTAAAAAGGCCAAACTTAAGTGTCCTCTGCAACCTTTCACAAAGAAAAAGGAAAGCCATAAAGCAGTTCCTACTCACCAAAACATCAAAAGCTTCTCCATTCTTAACAACCTTGGTCTGACTCTGTATGATGCCCTGACTCATAAGCTCTTCCAGAATATCAGAAGAAGTCTGCCTTTCTCTTGGAGTTCCTCTCGCACTGTTCAGCAATGGCAAGTCTATAACATTTTACAAAGAAATAAGGGCAGGTTATACACAAATCAAGCAATTATAATGTACATGGTACACCTTGAGCAAAACATATTCATGTTCATATTCCAGTGTTCATATACATTGTAAATGCGAACTGATACCTTATCTTTAAAGAACATATATTTTCTGTTTATTCCCCCTTAAAGTATACAGTGCTAGGCTCTGTACAGTACATGCTTTCTTCCTCCATCTATTAAGCATTGTCTGCTTTCACCTTTTTTGTTCCTAAAGTCCATTTAGCAGATGGAAAATACAGGGTGTTTAGTTTCTATTACAACTTAGCCAAAGAATGAACATGGATTTAAGGTTACCAGTAGTTATTTGTGTCAAACCAATGCTCTAAGAAAAGACAATCCTTGAGAAATTTTTGTCCTTTTGGTGCACCGAAGGAACTCAATGGAGAGAAGAGAATATACTGTGGATAAAAAGCCACAAGGTTAAGTGTGTGGTATAGACTATAGAACCCTAAAAGCCTCTGTTGAAACATTCTCCATAAGCATTAATGCACAGTTCCGCATGTTTGTCATTACAAATGGTGGTGTCTTATGGCTATATATATGTATAGCTGAGACAAAGAATACAGCAGCACCCTTGTTTCTATACCAATGCAAATATCCCGAGTAACATCTGCTGCGTTTCACCGAATTTTTCAAAATTTTTAGGAAATTAGTGAAACGGTGAAAAATTTGCGTCTCGTTTTGTATGAATGCATTCGTTTTTGGACATGGGCGTCCGTTTTTGGACATGGGGCGCACATTGCCGGCGTAAAAAAAACAGATGCTGGTGTCCAAAAATGGACGCCCACTACCCCAAAGTGAGACGCCAGGTGATTTTTTCCTGTCATTTTGCAAAATGATTTACCGCCGGCAAATTGCGGGAATTCGCTGCAAATTTGCTCCAGGCGAATAAATTTACTAATCCAGAAGAGTGTCCTGTACATATAATACAAAATAAAAGAAAAAATAAAACCTGGTTCTTCATTGTAAGGTAGGTATGAAGAGAACCTAGACAGTTGAAAGGGAAAAGCCCATTCGTTTGATTCAAACTGGACAAAACAGCAGTAATAATGATAATATGCCTATATTCCTTTCTTCAACCCAATAAGGAGAGTAGAGCTGAGCAACCCTCATGGGACTACCTAAGAAGATTTGTTTGCTGACTGCTTAAAAAAATCTATAGGTGTCACTAGAGCATTCCGGAAATTGCCGTGCTGCGTGTGTATTAGCGCTGGCGCTTTTTGATTTTAACAGGCGGTGGACAGGGAGAAGGCAGTTCGGGGAGATTGTCGCCAGCGATTAATCGCTAGGCAACAGAATCTCCCCGAATCTCCCTGTCTGCCCCAGCCCTTAGGGTTACATGGTTGCTAAGGCACCAGTGTATAAAACTGGGGGAATTGTGATCACCTGAGCATTTTACACCTCTGAGTTGTTAAGGAGATACAATGGACACTCGCATTGTCTCGCTTGCTTTTCAGGCTAGGTGCCTTTCATGTGCTTGAAAATCCTAAACATATGGGTTGTCAACAACATAAACACGTCAAAGGAAATAAACTAACATACCCCTGAGGAAAACATGGGAATGGATTGTCTGCCTTTTCACAAGGTGTGGCAGTTCCACAACAAACATTCTTAAATATGTCTTTAACATCATCTCAGTCTAGGAGTCTGCATGCTCTGTACTCTTCAGATATTTTTTAATCAGATGAAAATACTTTATTTCCTTTTTTCTCTGTCATATTAAAAAAGTACCTTTTACTTTATCCCAAATAAGATATAATGCATCTTTATTGGAGGCAAAACAATCGTATTGCTTTTATTTAATGTTTAAATTATTTTTAAGTAAACTTAAGGTATGGAGATCCAAATTACAGAATTCTTTTGCATTCTGGATAACAGGTCCCATACCTGTATTTGAGTAATAGAGATTGACATATTAGCATACTGTAAATTTCCTTAGCTCTAATAATGATAGCATGCACTGCATTTATTACCATAACTTGCCTATTTTAGAAAAACATGACAAAAATAATACAAATTGCTTTATATGTTTTAAAATTCAATTAGAATTTTTAATTCTAAATCATTTAAACATTAAATTAAACCAGTCGGATTGTTTTGTGTCCAATAAGGATGAATTATATCATAGTTTGTAACAAGTATAAGGTTCTGTTTTATTATTACAGATAAGGAAATCATTTTTAAAATTTTGAATTATTTGCTTATATTGAAGTCTATGAGAGATGACCTTTCTGTAATTCAGAGCTTTCTATACAACAGGTTTTCATATAACGAAACCCATTCCTTATAAAGATTCTGATTATTTTCAAAATCCATTGCTGATTAATATACTATGCACGTAGCATGTTACCTGTCCATCCCTTATTAGTCTCACACTTGGGTTGCTAAACACATTAGGGGAAATTCACTAAAGCGTGAAGCGTCTAACGCTAGCGCTAATTCGCTAGCATGACGTCAATTCGTAACTTCGCAAATTTACTAATGCCGACTCTGGTGAATTTTCGCTAGCTAAGTAGATAGACTAGCGCAACTTCGCACCCTTACGCCAGGCGAATTTGCGCACTGACGAAGGATCGTAATTACGCAAATTCACTAAGATGACCATTTTCCTGATTGTTACCACTGGCGAAGTTCAATACAATAGATAGGGGTTTGAAAAAAAAAATTGGAAATTTTTTCTAAGTCCCAAAAAAACGCTGGCGTGTTTTACCTTTATAGGGTGATAGTCTGAAAAAGAGCAAAATTTTTTTTGGGGGTTTACAACACAACTATACAGGGGGCACATGTTTAGGGCAATAGGACAACTTTATTTTATTTATTAAAGGTTTCCTGGGCTTGTGTAGTGTAATGTAGTGGCTGTAACATATACTTCTATTATACTTTCAAATTCGCGCTGTATGCAAATTAGGCATCGCTAGCATAAATGCGCTTTGCCAGGCGAAGTAACACTAGTGCAACTACGCTACCGAACCTTCACTTTAGTGAATTTGCGTAGCGCTGGCGAAAATTCGCCTGGCGAAGTGCGGCGAACGTTAGCGAAGGCAACGCTAGCGAATTTTCACTGCTTAGTGAATTTCCCCATTGTATTAAAGCAGGGAGGGGAAACTTGTGCCCCTCCAAATTCAGCATTGGAAAAAGGTCAGGGACGAGTTACTGAGATTTGTAGATACATTTGGTATTCTCAACATAAATGTGCTAAGATAAAGAAACTGTTTGCAAATATTGATTAACTTGATTTACTGTAAGCTGAATTAATACAGCAGAAAAAGGACATTATTTGGCTGCAAATAAATGTTTTAGCACTGTAAATTTTAGGGAATATTGGCTAGTGATCCACTTACAAAATCTGTGGACTTAAATATTATTTCCTGGTAAATTTGGACTGACACTTATCGGCACATTTACTAAGGGTCGAATAGATAAAAATCTAATTTTTTTAATGTGCTTTTTCATTCGAAAATTGACCTTTCGTCCTTCGAATAGGCCAGCTTTCGATCAAATAGCAATTGTTTGAATGCATCCTTTGATTCGAATGATTTTGGCCAAAGTCCTTCGATTTTCAAAAAGTTCCAAAAAACACTTCTTAAAGGTTCCAGGAGGTCCCCCATAGGCTAAAATAGCAATTCGGCAGGTTTTAAGTGTCGAATTAGAATTTCTTAAAGAGACAGTGCTTCAATTTTCGAATGTTCGAATTCTAAAACTCGATTAAATTTTTTTACAATTTAGTCGAAGTACCCAAAAATTACTTCGAAATTTGATTTTTTTTATTCAAATTTTCACTTTGACTGTAAATCTGCCCCTTAAATAGAGTTAGATACATTTATATTTCATAATACCTCAACAGAGCATGCAGTATAGTGCAGCAGTATCAGTGATGAGCCTGTTAGTGATTTCCATTGAAAGCACAGGTAGAGCAGACAGAGTAATCCAGCCCGTGGACCATTGGCTGGAGTGTCTTGTTATCTCTAAGCTCTGCACACAGTTTATAACACAAATGCAAATCAATTTGTGGAGCCCACAATTGCACCCCACCTTATGGTTTTAAAAATTAGTGATGAGCACAACTTTCCCTTGTTAGTTACAATTCAGCACTTGTATGGGCCCACTTACACCTTTGCTCACACAATAAAAGTCACTGTGGGAGATGGTGAAAATATACAAAAATTCTAAACAGCTGAGACCCGTGCAATACATTACCATTGTTCAGTCGTCCTCTAGGAGAAGGCAACTTCTCTGTAACTGTCCCTGGAAGAGCCCCAGATGCTTCATCCTCAATTCCCAAACCACTATCCATGGTGCCTTTTGAAAAGGCAGAGCCATCTCTGGCACTGGGACTGTTGTTATTATTTGCTTTTATGTCATCCTTAAAGTAAAATGAAAATGAAATGATAATCAGACAAGGATCAATGTCACTTGGAAGGTATGCTTCCAGAAGCATTTGTGTTAAAGGAAAACTATACCCCCAAAATGAATACCTAAGCAACAGGTATTTAGTAGCATGCTAAAGACTTTTACTTAACTGGAATATATATTTAAGTAAATATTGCCCTTTTACATCTCTTGCCATAAACCACCATTTTGTGATGGTCTGTGTGCAAAAGACAGAACTCTGTCTGCTCCTTTGACCTAACATGTATGTTTTGTTTGTGTGTACAGTGAATTGTAGGGCGGCAAAACTTTAGGGACGGCATGCTGCCTAGCCGCTTCCCTATTGAGCACTGGGGACTCAAAGCTCCCCAGTGCTCAGATGCTTCAGAGCGCACTCACTTGCGTGGGGAGGGTCCGGGAGGTGCCATCGCTAGGACCATGCATGTTCGGCACTAGGACCTTGTGGCAGGTGGCACTCAAGAAGCGGCCGGCACTGGGGCCTTGGGGCATGCCTCCAAAAGTCCGGCCTTGATCGTACCATCCCAAGGAGTTCGTTAATAAATTTTGACTGCCTAATTACAGTCGTTTTGTGTCTGCTCGGAGGAGGTAAGTCCACCACTGCCTCCTCTGATTACCAAGTTTTGGCTTTTAAATTTGTTCATAACCTTTTATCCTTTTGGCGCCTCTGCGACTTCATAATCCTGAGTGGGGTCAGGACATTCTCCCCACCTGCCTTTACAGCGGTTGCCTAATGGTAACCCTGGTTTGTGAGTATAACTTATTTATTCTTATTTCAATATCCTTTACCAATATATATTACACTATTGGGGCTCTTGGTGTTTCTTTTGTACCATTCCCAAGGGTCGGCCCTTATTTTTTAAAATTGCCGTTTTTTATTTCTGATTACCCAATGGCACATACTACTAAAAAAGTATATTATTATGAAAATGGTTTATTTACATGAAGCAGGGAGCTTTTTATGCAATATATTTTTTATAGAGACCTACATTCCTTTAGTTTTCATTTAAAGAGGTGGTCCACCTTTAAGTTAACTTTTAGAAAATTATAGAATGGACAATTCTAAGCAACTTTTCAATTGGTCACCTTTTTTTTATAGTTTTTTAATTATTTGCCTTCTTATTTTGATTTATTACCCGTCTTCCTATTCAGGCCCTCTCCTATTCATATTCCAGTTTCTTATTCAAGTCAATGCATTGTTGCTAGGGTAATTTGGACCCTAGCAACCAGATTTCTGAAATTGCAAACAGGAGAGGCAACAACACTAAGCAACAAAAATACAGCTAATAGGAGCGGCGAAACACATCTTTTTTATTTTTGGAATTTAGTTTATACTGAAAATAGGATTGTACAGGTAGGGGACCTGTTATAAAGAACATTCAGGATCTGGGTTTACAAGATAATGGATCTTTCTGTAATTTGGATATTCATAACTTAAGTTTACTAGCAAATCGTTTAAACATTAAATAAAGCCACTAGGTTGGTTTTTCTCCTATAAGGATTAATTATATGTTCTTTTGGATCAAGTACAAGGTACTGTTTTATATTACAGAGAAAAATAAAATAATTAAAAAAAAAAATTTTGGATTATTTGGATAAAATTGAGCCTATGTGAAACAGACTTCTGTAATTCAAAGCTTTCTGGATAATGGGTTTCTGGATAAAGGATCCCATACCCGTATTGGATTTTAGTTTTATACAGAATGTGTTTCTCTGTAGCTGTATTATGCAACCCCATAAAGCACTGTTTCATCTATTTGCCCCCCTCCCCCAGCAGTAGCTTGAAGTGCTTAGCCACAGGCATGTTATGCCAAAAGGATCTTGATCAATTTTTAACCTTGTTGTATGCATTACTGTAACTTGCCTGCCTGCCTCCCCAGCAAGCCTTCAGTCTCTGTCCCCAGTGCTAATGATTATCTGCTAGCATGGTAAAGTTTTATTCACTTTATCTCATCCCTTACATGAATTGTACTCCATGTCCTTCCAAAGCTTCATGCCCTTCATACAGGAATATATCAGTGTCGCCCCAATAACTCACACACACCACTGAGAACTCTGACCTGACTCCCTGGCTGGACTTTGCCTTTTGAGTCCCATCCGCTGTTCCTCCCGTCCGTAGGTTGCACCACCTGGATTCTGGAATTCTTACAGCCCATGCTGAGTTCTCCGCTTTTCTATTCAGAAGTCCCTAAGTACAGTGCTGTCTCACTCTCTTGCACTTATAGTGACAATGGCTAGCAGCCAGGGACTCCCAGGTTACCATGGAAGGTTGCTACAATAAATGACATCAGTATATTGGAATTTCACACTGTGGTGGTGGTGTGTGTGTGTGTGTGTGACTGTGTGTGTGTGTGTGTGACCACCCCAGGGCTTGCCCTGCCTCCTTGTAAACATGCATTTAAAGTGGAATGTGCCAGCTGGGTGCTGTCTGCATTTGTGTAGCAAAATTATCATTTGTTTGGACTGCATCCTGCAAAACCCTGGTAATATTGATTATGTCTCTTTTTTTCTACTTAAACAAGGTATATAATTGAAAAAAAAAAACATGCAACAAAATAGTTGAAAAAAGGAGAGGCTTGTTTTTTTTTTTTTAATTTATACTGAAATACAGTAAATGCGAGCTCAAAGGTGCGATTGACCCCAATAAAAAGTGACAAATTTACGATTTTATAACCAGAGTGGGTTCAGTATTATATCATACGAAGAGCTTACCGCTGTACACGCTGGGCCTGTGTGCACACGCCCCAGACCTTCAGCAAGGGGAACAATCCAGAAAAACCTGTAGAGAGGCTGGCACAAGTATGGAACCCACGAAACTGTGAAGTCACAGCCATGTCGTAAAAGGTTAAAAATCTTACATTTATTTCCAAAATTTAAGAACCATTCGCCTGATGCGTTTCATGTCCTCAAGACACTTAGTCATAGGCACAGGACTAAGCAGCCTATGACTAAGGGGCAAATTCATTATTGCGCGAAGCGTCTAACACTAGCGTTAATTCGCCAGTGTGACGTCAATTCATAAATTCGGAAATTCACTAACACCAGCTCTGGCGAATTTACGCTAGCGAAGTAGATAGACTTGCGCAACTTCACACCCTTACGCCAGGCGAAGTTGCACACTGACGAAGGATTGTAAATTCACTAAGATGAACATTTTCCTGAACGTTAGCACTTACGTTAGACTTTACTTTGCCTGTTTAATACAGTTCAATACAATAGATAGGAGGTTGAAAAAAAAATTTAAACATTTTTCTAAGTCCCAAAATTCAGGCGTGTTTTAGTATAGGAGGGTGATAGTCTGAAAAAGATCAATACTTTTTTGGGGGGGTTACCCTCCTTTCCCCCTACATTTCCTAACATATGGCAACACAACTATACAGGGGGCACATGTAGGGCAATAGGACAACTTTATTTAATTTATTAAAGGTTTCCTGGGCTTGTTTATTGGAATGTAGTGGCTGTAACATATACTTCTATTCTAAGTTAAAGTTCCCGCCGTAAGCAAATTAGGCTTCGCTAGCGTAACATCGCTCTGCCTAGCGAAGTAACACTAGCGCAACTACGCTACCGTTTGCCGACCTGAGCGTAAATTCGTACTTTAGTGAAATTCACCTGGCGAAGTGCGGCGAACGCTAACGAAGCTAATGCTACCAAAGCTAATGCTAGCGAATTTTCAGATCTTAGTGAGTTTCCCCCTAAGTGTCTTGAGGACACGAAACGCGTCAGGCAAATGGTTCTTAAATTTTGGAAATAAATGTAAGCTTTTTAACCTTTTACAGCCTGACTGTGGCCTCACTATTTTGTGGGTTCCAGGCTTGTGCCACGCCCAATAAAAAGTGCCCAACAAAAATGTGGACCCAATAAATGTTATAATGACAATTGCAAATGTTTGGGCAGCCCCCCTATTTTGGGCATAAAGAAAAATATGGGTCAACTCCTCAAACCATTTTTTGAATCTGAAATTGGATAAAAAAACTAAAATATGACTGAGTGATATGAGTCTTGTGCTAGATATTTGAACTCATGTAAGTTGTAAGCATTCAATTTCCATCTTCCTAGTGTTTTCCATCCATTTAGTGAATTTTCCAGCATTTTCTCCTTCTGTGGCTACTCATCATCAAGTGTTAACCTGCGCATGGCCTAGTGCAGCTTTTTGTAACACTAATTTCATAAAAGCTATAAACTTAAACCTGCCAATGGTAGCCTGTTATTTTGCCCAATAAAGTTTCCCTTGTACTATTGGTTAGGGGAGGCAATGGCCATAAAACTGCTTCTAGCACTGGATAAAGTGTAGTACCTTCTGTCTTCAATATTATGCATGTCCAGTGCCATGAGTTTAACCTATCCATTGTAACTGGTTGCCTTTGTCTTCATTAACCTATTTACTGTAAAGACTTTCTGATAATTTATTAATGCACGTGAAAAAGATATTCCTGGTAGAATACTGATCACTGATGCCCGTGTCTCGTGAGGTGCAACAGGCACTGGCTCAAGTTACCTGCATTCTCTGTACAAATTAAATCTACGTTTGCAGGCCTCTTGTATCTATATAATCTGCACTTCCCTTAAGACAAGGAAACTTGAAATAAATCTTCAACCTGGAAATAATACGTTGAATGCGTGTGTATAACCCATTTTTATCTGTAATTTGTTCTGATTTAAAGAATGTATCCCACTTCCCTCTAGATAATGCATCTGCTACTTTGTTAGAAGCTAATGGTACAGGTTTGGGATCCGTTATCTGAATTACGAAAAGGATGTCTCCCATGGATTCCATTTTATTCAAATAATCCTGATTTTAAAAAAAATACCATACCTGTACCTTGATCCAGACTAAGATATACTTAAATAATTAACAAACAAACAGAGTCTCGAATTGCACTCAGTAGACAAAACATAAAAATAAAACATAACATTTTATTAAAAAAATATACAAGTCTTCTCAACTAATCAACCTCTAGATCCTGTATATATAGCATCAATTCATGTTTTTACATTATCAAATTCATCTACATCAGTTAATCATTTATGAGTATTCAGATTTAATGAAATGAAAATTCATTTATGATAAATGAATTCAGGTTGTGTTGAGTACACTAATAAGCATATTTAAAAAGACATTTGTGTTGTAATCAATTGTAATGTCCAGCGCTATATTATTCTGTTAAGAAAATCCTAGAGGAAGGAATATGAGCCAAATTGTTCCAGAATTTTATCAAAGATAACGGATTCCAATTTTTTAAACTTGATACAGAGGATCCAAATGGATAATTTTTTCTATTTGCAGCTTTAGGTGCGGGATTTCTAGAAACATAATCAAACCTGGATTGACAATCTGTAGGTTCTGGCAAATGCCAGAGGGGCTGCTATAAGGTCCCATAGAAAGTCAGTATTTAGTGGACTGGTGGGGGCTGTTTGGGCCTCTGTGTGGGCAGACTGGGCCTCTGTGTACCTGAAATGCCAGGGCCTATTTTAGTTTTCAGTCCAGTCCTGTGCACAAAGAAACAATTGTTGGCTCAATGTTGCGATTCTCAGCTAATATAGGATGAGCAAGCTGGATTGAAACTTTGTTGCTAAATGTAAGCAAACACTTTGTAGCGCTCAGTTCAGCTAAATAGCCCAGCAGCTGACAGATTTTCCCGCGGGCCAGCTGTTACAAGCGCTGTTACTCAAATACACAGTCATTTTAAAGCGCTTAGCGTGACTTTGTGGAAAAACAGCGGACCAGTATTGAAAAAACAGATGACTGTCCCATGTACGGATCAAGACAAGGTGTAAACCCGCAATTCTTTCAGCAATGTCTGACAAGTAGTGGTTAATACCGCATTGAAATACTCATCTGCGCCGTTCCTCTGGAGTCATCCGTCTATTGCATGTCTCTGAACGAGGGACCATCCGTATTCTGTCACAAGTCCATTTCAGTTTAAGTTGGGCAAAAGCTGTAACGCGCAAACCACTTTCGCTTCTACTTAGTTCCTTCCTCCACGTGGTCGCCTACATATGTTTCACCATTACTGGCTTCATCAGGGCACTAAGATATACTTAATCAAAACTGGAAGCAAAACCAGCTTATTGGATTTATTTAATGTATAAATGCTTTTCTATTAGACTTAAGGTATGAAGATCCAAATAATGGAAAGATCCGTTACCCAGAAAATCCCAGGTCCCAAGCATTCTGGATAAAATGTCCCTTACCTGTAATGATTTAGCTCTGAAAAGAGTGTGCTATTTTTTACCACTACACATTGCTCTTGCTGTATAATATGATGAGATAAAAGTTGTGTGGCAATAAAGGATGGCATTAGCGAGCACAGCTAAGGGTTGTGGCACATGCTCTGATTTGGGGAGATTAGTCACCCAGCGACAAAATTTACTCTTCTTCGGGTGACTAATCTCCCCGAAATGCCTAGAATGTGAATCGTGCAATTGCGCCGCCAATTTACATTCTAGCAGGCAGGAAGCCAATTACGAGAGATTAGTTGCCCGAAGAGGAGGAGATTTGTCACTGGGCGTGTGCCACCACCCTAAAATTGCTTGTCTCTTTTCTTGGCCCAGTTAATAAAATACATTCTGCTGCTTATGGCTAATTTTGCCAGACACTGCCCCTCAGTGATATTGCTGCTGCACTAGTGACCCCAGCATCTGAACTGACAACTTTTTTGGAATCATTTGTTTACAATTATTTAAAAATTATTCAAATACAATTGTTCCAGGGAGAAAACAGTGTGCCTGATTAGACAGCACATGCATTCTTCCCCATTATTTTCATGAATATGGATGATGATTTTGAAAGCATATATAAAGCAATGCTACTCATAAGCCCTTTACTCCATTTTTCTTAGCAAACATAATATCATTTGACATTAAGCATTTACTTGTTATTAGCATATTCTGTGCTTAATAATTTACTAATTAATGTATGCTTGAGAACTTTTATTCATTTTGGGAAAGGTTGCATGTTAATGATATATCTTATAAATTGCTGAAAAAATATAATTGCACATATAGTGTACTGATAAATACATCAGGGGATTATTGGGTTACCATTAGCACAATATCAGGCATTATATACTCTCCCTGAAAAATCAGTGTGGCCCAAAAGCAACTAAACTTTTTCCATTGACAGACAGACCAAAATATCTAATAATGCTTTCTACAAGGCTGATGCGGCATTCGTGCTCAGTGAGTTTTTAACATACCCCCCAAGCTCATCAAAGTGCATTAATGAGCCCCATCAAGGGAAATTATATACCCTCCATTTCTAAACAGCATTTTTCTTATTTTTATTAGGGAACATATTTTTTAATAGAAGTTGAAGCTGCTATATTATTATTATTATTATTGATGTTAATAGTAATATCAAGTATGTACAGTACACCAACATATATTTCACTTCTTTACAATAGGAGGGGCTATATATTAAAATGTACTGGTTATATATAAAACAGACTAGTATAGGAGCTGAGGAATGGCCTGCTCATACTTTCACAATTTATTGTCAGAGTTAATAATTAACCCTCAGTAAAGAATTCCGGTAAAACTGCAACTTCCACTGTCAGAGATAGAAATCATTGACTTGAATACTTTTAAATAAGGCAGACATTTAAATACCATTGTTAAAGCTATGCCACACATAGCTATTTGTGTGTTTTGTCTGCCACACTGCACAAACTATAAGGATGTGTGAGCAGGAGGGACAAATGCATTGATCCCTACCTAGCAATAGGGATGGCGCGAACCGCCGCAAAAAAGTTCGCGGACGCGTTCGCGAACTTGCGACAAACGCGCGAACAGTTCGCGAACGTCGCGAACCCCATAGACTTCAATGGGAAGGCGAACTTTAAAAGCTAAAAAAGACATTTCTGGCCAGAAAAATGATTTTAAAGTTGTTTAAAGGGTGCAACGACCTGGACAGTGGCATGCCAGAGGGGGATCAAGGGAAAAGAAAAATCCATTATTTTCTTATGTCAAAAGTGTTACAAAGTATCTTACCTGCACCTGTTAGCTGTTCTGGACTCTCTGCCAAAAGCCAAGTTCAAATCTTTGCTTCTTTTTCTGGCTGTTCAGTGAGGGTCTTTCCAGTGAAAGAGGGTCCTCCAAAAAGAGGGCCTTTCCAGTACAAATGAGGGACAGAGGGTTGAGCTCGCAAAAGAGGGACAGTTGGGACTCGGGAGGTATGCACATTTTTATTTTTTTTAGTCCAGGGGGTGTGTGGGGGTGGTCCAGGGAGATCTTCCTGATTGGCTGCCATGTATCTGCTGGTCTGGGGTGAGAGGGCAAAAAAATGCGGCAAAAAAAAAGCGCCAAATTGACGCGAACCCAAAATGCGAACGTCGCGCGACGTTCGCGAACTTCCGGCGAGCGCGAACAGCGGATGTTCGCGCGAACAAGTTCGCTGGCGAACAGTTCGCGCCATCCCTACCTACCAACTGGTCTGGTAGATTGTCATGGGGGTTTTCTCCTGCGCTGCTCAGCTCCTGTCTTCCGCAATGGGTAGTTAGCCTTAAAATTCTATTTTAGTATATTATAGATTAGACTATTCCTAGATTGGACTATACACATTTTTACTTATACGTTATATAATTATAAAATGTATAATTGTTGGGGGCTACTGACAGCAATAACCAAAAAAAAAAAAAAAGTTGTTCTTTGAGGCTTCAAATTTATTGTTACGTTTTATGGCTTCTCTTTCTATTCAGCCCTGCTCTTCTCCTATTGATCTTTCATTCTGTTATTCTTTCTGGTTGCACTTGGGTAAATGGGGCCCTGCTGATGAAATGCCAAACTGAAGAGTTGCTGAACAAAAAGTGAATTCATTAAAACTTCATTCACAAAAATTACAAATGAAGAAACATAGCAAATCGTCTTATTTAGTATACAGTATACTAAATTCACGTGAAGGATTCGAAGTTCAAACAAATTCGATCGAATTTCGAATGTAGGATTTATTCGTTTGGTTGAATATATGAATTTTGGCATATTCGATCATCGAATAGGGAATGGTCGAAAGATCGAATACATTCTAATAGAGTCGAATGGACGAATATTCGATCATTCGACCAGCGAAGGATTTTAATTTTAAAGTTTATTCGATTGCCTACTTCGGCAGATTGGACCTATCGAATTGCAATAGAAGCCTATGGGAGCACTCCTCCTCCAAGTCCTGATGGAATAGGATTCGCACGATCGAAGTCTTCGATCGTTCGAATCGTACGAATCATTCGAATGATCGAATGATTTATTCGTTCAGTCGAATGATTTATCGACTGATCGAATAAATTTGGTAGCCTAGAACTATTCGATTAACATTCGAAAATCAAATGCTAATCGAATATCGAATAGAAACGAATTTTTTTGGGGGGAATAATAGTAAATTTGCCCCTAAAAGTTAATTTTAAGGTGAAAAACTTAAAGCATATAGCAATTCATTGCATTAATGCCCTGGGTCCCAGTTTTAATTATACAACTAAATTAAAGGACAAGGAAAGTCTAAAATAGAATAAGGCTAGAAATGCTGTATTTTGTATACTAAACATAAACATAAACTTACTGCACCACAAGCCTAATCAAACAAATTATTTATGCTTTCAAAGTTGGCCACAGGGGCTGTCATCTTGTAACTTTGGTTAGGGATCATTATAAATTATCGAAACAGCACAAGTCAAATATTATTTGTCACTGCGTCCTGTGTTGTCATGTAATCTAATGTGGATTTTATAGTTTTTGTGTTGTTTAATACAAACTTTCTCCAGCTCTGCAGAACCAGTGGCTGCAGCAAAATAATCCTCCAAATAGAATCCCAGTTTATCTGGCTCCATGATCTATATAAAGACACACAATCCCTGGTTTGTTTAAAGGGTAAGGCATTTCTTATTAGCTGTATGCACAAAATGTCTCAATGTCTTTAATATAATGATAATGGGTTGAGTGCAAAGGACCTCTTGTATTTGTCTATAGGTAAATTGACAGTGTTTGTCTGCAGCCCTCTTTGTCCACTGTGCTGCTTGCTGCACAGATTGGAAAGGAGACAGAATAAAATTAGTAGTAAGTACTTGGTTTCACAATTTTTTGTCTGCAACCCACAGTTTTTAATGCCTGTAACTACGGTACAAATGATTAACATAGCTGCTGCATTAGCACGTTAAGGAAAAACTTAATATTTCAACATGTCCCTTCATTGAGAAGCGTGGAGCTGCTGATTATTGAAAATAACAGGAAACCTTGTTCAATGAGTATAACAAAATATGATGTAGTATGATGCAGGGAGTGATATTCTGAGACATTGTGCAATTGGTTTTCATTTGTATTATTTGTGGTTTTTGGGTTATTTAGCTTTTTATTCAGCAGCTCTCCAGTTTAAGCAACCTGGTTGCTGGGGTCCAAATTACCCTAATATGTGTGTAGGCTTAGAGAGTATTTGTATTTTAGATGGGGGTCAGTGACCCCCATTTGAAAACTGGAAAGAATTTAAAGAATTTAGATTCAATGCACTAGCTGGATTCCATATGAGGGATACATTTGTGCAACTGTATGTTCTCTCATCTATAGTTTGATATAAACCATATCACACCTTTTCCAGTGCTTGAAATCATTACTGAAAAAATAGAAAGCCTTATTAAAAAGTTTTCACAAACATTCATGTTTATAAACATCATAACTAACACAACTTTGGGGAACAGATTCTACATAACTGAGCAACCTTGATGCTGCTATGCCTGAGTGAAATGTTAAATATTCCAGTTTTCCATATTTAAAAATGTACTGTAAAAGCACTTGGCAGCTTCTCACTCTGTGGAATTTTGTTATGAATTCACTGAACATAATATTATAAATTGTTACATATTTTGGCACACTTGCAGATTTAACATAACTCTTACATAAGACATAAATATAAAGCACAAGCTGCCTGTAAGAGTATAAATTATTTGATACAGAAGTTACAAAACAGCAGAACTGCTGCCATCCCCCTCAGTCACCAACTGCCCTTACTGCTCATAAACCCCCGACTCCACACCTCACTACCCCAGTCCCTCCCACTAAATTTAAAATTGCTTCCCCCATGTTTGTGCCCTAGGCAGTTACCTCTTCTGCCTACTTCCAGTATCAGCCCTAAATTTGCTTTTTATAGCTGCAGGCAGAACAATGAAAACCGACACTTCATTGGTTACTGATCAGATGCAAATTTGCCCATTGTAGATAAATGGCCATGATAGAAGTCAAAGCTGTTTTTCATTTAAGAGTGACCAACAAAAAAACTTGGTGGTACTGCAGAAAGCACACTCTAGATTATACCCAATTTGACACACCATATAATTGTCAACAAATGCAAATAGAATACAGCAGCCATCTCATTCTGGTTCATCCAATGTATGTCTTGTATACTAATTTTGTATTTGGTTTCTAGACATAGAATTAGACACAGTTAATGTATTTTGTCCCTGAGACAGTTTTCCCCAAACTACCCTAGGGTGTCTTAGAGCAGTGCCTAGGGCACTTTTAAGAGAATTTAGGGTGAGATGTGGGGGTTGATGTTTATTTTCTTTCCTAGATACTTTAAGAAACCTCCTAGATACATTTAAACTTCATCTTAGTTAGGCTTAGATCTTGGTATTTTCGCCCTAGATATGCTTGGAATGCGGGATACATTATGGATTTGGAAGTGTGTGTCTTAATGGTACAGGTTCCAATAGCAATGATTATTATTATTAATAATAATAATAGCTTTTTGAATTTAAATGCTGCAACTGGATGACCACCACCGTGCTTTTGGTTTTGTCCACAAAATGATATCGTTGTATTACAAACGCCAAGGATTCTGTCTCAAAAATATATATATAACATCCATGTTACAGAACCAGGGATGTGTAAATTACTTACTAAAAAAATTGATGCTTGTAGCAGAAAGGATAATTCACTGTATCAACAATATGAACACTCAAACTTTTTTGCTTTAATATATATATTAATATATATATACAGTAAAAAAAAAAATATATATATATATATATATCCAGGATTCAGTTCGGTATTCGGCCAGGATTCTGCTATTTTTAGCGGAATTCTGATTCGCCCGAATTCTTGTGCCTGGCAGAACCGAATCCAAATCCTTAAAATCATGGGACTTTTCGTCACAAAGCAAGGAAGTAAAAATTTTTTTTGCCGTGGCTGCCTTTTACCCTTCCTCTCGATAATTTGCATATGCAAATTAGGTATCAGATGCAGTTCGGTATTCGGATGAATCTTTATAAATGGATTCGGGGGTTTGGCCAGATCCAAAATAGTGGACTCGGTGCATCCCTAATATATATATATATATATATATATATATACACACACACACACAATTATTGCAAACTTTTAAAATACAATTGTTCCAGGGAGAAAACAGCTTGCTTGATTAGGCAGCACATACTTTCCCCCTTTCTTTGCATGAATATGAACGCTGATTTTGAAGGTCTGAATAAGTGGGATAATGTGTCTATTCAGCCTCAATGTCGGTATAATGTCAAAGCAATGTTACTCAAAAGGCCTTTATTCCATTTTAATAACATTAACATAATAACATTTGACATTAACTTGTTATTAGCACTTAATTATTTACTAATTAATACATGCTTAAGAACTTTCATTCATTTTGGAAAGGCAGTATGTTAATTGTAAATCTTATAAAGTACTGTAACAATATAATTACACAGATCATGGAAACTGTACCGATAAATGCACAAGGGCATTACTGGGTTATCTTGGCAAAATATCAGGCATTAACATAGTGTCCCTGAAAAATCAGTGTAGCCCAAAAGCCACTAACCTTCTGTCATTGACAGATAGACCAAAATATTTGATGATTGCTTTTTACAAGGCTGATGTTGCATTAGTTCTCCATCTACTCTACAGATCTCCTAACAAATCAATCTCTCAAATGGAAAAAAGATACCGCATTTATAAACAGGATTTGCTGTATTTTTCTTTCAATGTTCAATAATAGTTATTAGGGAGCATATTTTTATAGGAGTGGAAGCTGCTTTATTATTATTATTATTATTATTATTTATATCAAGTATGTAGAGAATACCAACATATATTTAACCTCTGTACAATAGAAGAGGCTATGCATCAAAGTGAACAGGTTATATATAAAACAGACTAGTAAAGGAGCTGAGGAATAGCTTGCTCATACTTACGCTGTTTCTTGTCAGAGTTAATAATTAGTCCTCAGTCAAGAATTCCGGTAAATACTTTTTAAAGGGAAACTGTCATGGGAAAACATGTTTTTTTTTTTTTTAAACGCATCAGTTAATAGTGCTGCTCCAGCAGACTTCTGCACTGAAATCCATTTCTCAAAAGAGCAAACAGATTTTTTTATATTCAGTTTTGAAATCTGACATGGGGCTAGATATTTTGTCAATTTCCCAGCTGCCCCTGGTCATGTGACTTGTGCCAGCACTTTAGGAGGGAACTGCTTTCTGGCAGGCTGTTGTTTTTCTTTCTCAATGTAACTGAATAGTACGCAGTGGGACAGGGGTTTTTACTATTGAGTGCTGTTTTTAGATCTACCAGGGAGCTGTTATCTTGTGTTAGGGAGCTGTTATTTGGTTACCTTCCCATTGTTCTTTTGTTAGGCTGCTGGGTGGGGGAAAGGGAGGGGTTGGTATCATTCCAACTTGCAGTACAGCAGTAAAGAATGATTTAAGTTTATCAGAGCACAAGTCACATGACTTGGGGCAGCTGAGAAATTGACAAAATGTCTAGCCCCATGTCAGATTTCCAAATGAAATATAAAAAAATCTGTTTGCTCTTTTGCGAAATGGATTTCAGTGCAGAATTCTTCTGGAACAGCACTATTAACTGATGCATTTTGAAAAATTTTTTTCCCATGATAGGATCCCTTTAAATACTGCAGACATCTAAATCCCATTCTGTTAGGGCTATGCCACACAAAGCTATTTGGGTATGTGTGAACTACTTGAGAGCTGGAGGGCCCAATACATTGACCAATATCTACCAGTTGACTGGTAGATTGCCATGTGGGTGGCTCTTTTCCACTTCACTAAAGAACAATTGTCTACCCACTGGATAGTTTACCCTTTAAAGGATCTTCAGCTTACCTATAATAGTAATGCTCCAAGTTGAGTACAGGGTGTCACCATCTTGGATTCTGTCACATTGCACACTGTGACACTGCACATGCTCAGTGTGGTCTGGGCAATTATTGTGAAGCTAAGGGTTGGTGCAAATCATCAAGCAGAAAATCAGGATCATCTGTCATAAACGCCGATGCTACAGGGTTCATAATTAAATTTGAATGCAAATAACACTATTTTTAAGCAGCCATGTAATGTGAATATGACTAACTGACGCATTGAATCTGACAACAATTTTTTATAATTTTAATATTTATTTGCATATGGCTGTATTCCCTGAAAGCTAAAATATTGCACTGCCATGCCCACCTTTACTTTTGTTTGAAAATTCGCACTGCCTATACATTTTCACAAAATGGCTTGAAATGAGATGGATGTTTGCATGAGTGCGCCCACTGTGTGAGGTTGTTGTGTGCGAAAATAGCGTTGACATTTACTTAAATTTGCAATTTGCAAAACTGTTTTGTGAAAATTTTCTCCACCACCAAAGTCGTGGCGTAATTCAAATGCAGATTGTACACATACTATAAATATTAGCAATTTGAGATTTTTTGCTTTATTTAACAAACTCTTAGGCTGGGGACAGACAGGGAGATTCGGGGAGATTCTGTTGCCTGGCGTTTAATAGCAGGCGACAATCTCCCAGAACTTCCTTCTCCCTGTCCGTCGCTAGTTTAAATGGAAAAGCGCCAGCGTTGTGCACACGCGGTGCGGCGATTTCCGAAGTAACTTCGGGGGATTCCGGAAATCACCGTGCCGCGTGTTCCATTTAAACTAGCGACGGACAAAAAAAAAAATGACGCGACGCGCGTCAAAAACGGCGCGCGACTCGTTTCACCAATTTTTTCGGCCAATTTTTCGGCGAAGCAAAACGCATGAGATTCGCCCATCACTAGATATGACATCATCACATCATATCAGGTGTGAAAATTCAAAATAAATAGACACTGGATATGAGTATAGGTCCTACTTTTGAGTGTTCCTGGGTATGCTAAAATTCCTCTCCTAACCTACTTGCTTATTTCTGACCTTGCTGACTGACGCCTGCCCTGATCTCTTCGACTGGATTCAACTGGATACAAGAACTTATCTTACCCCTTTTGATACTGCATATTGGACTCTTTGGGGTATATTTATCTAAGAGTGAAGTTAGAGGTCGCCACAGTCCTCTAGAGCGAAATTCTGCCACTCTCCATTCATTTCTATGGGAGTATTTATCAATGAGTGAAAGTGAATGTTCACCCTTTAATAAATACACCTTTAAAAATGCCATAGAAATAGATGACCCTTCCGCTTGCAAACCACAGACCCCTCCACTCACCATCCCAGACCCCCCCACTAGCACACTCACTACAGATGAAGCCACTTTGGATTGTGCATTTGACACAGAAAAACTTAACTCATCTATCCCATTTATCCCACTTAGCACAGAATATTGTGTCACAGCATCCCATCCAATTAAAGAGTTCACCATTGAAAACAATGGTGCTTTGGTATGCTAATGAAAAGGTTAAATGCATTAAATGAGTTAAGATAACTTTAGATAACACAGTTTCTTCAATTAAACTGGAGTCATGACGCATTTAACTCACAAATCCCAGTGGCTGCATCTGTACTTCCCCTGCTCAGGCCAGGATTTATGGCGAGGCCACAAAAGCCCGGGCCTAGGGTGGCAACATTTTAGGGGTGGCATGCCACCCAGCTGCATCCTAAGGAGCACTGGGGACTCTAATTTCCCCAGTGCTCAGATGCTTGTCAGTGCACTAACACTCATGGAGGAGATGCATGCAGTAACTTTTTGGCGCTAGGACCATGCGGCAGGGGAGGGGGCATGCATGTGCGAGTACCCGGCACCTGGATCATGCGGCCTCCGGGCAACACACCATGGAACCCGGTCCTGCCTCTACTTACCCTTCCAGGAACTAAGATGGGCTCAGAATAGCAGGAACGCTGCATATGATGCAGTATTTTTTGTTTCTAATTGTGCCACCTACAGTTGCATTGTACTCCTGTTATGCCTACTTCTAATTTCAGCCTGAGTGATTTGCTTCTTACAGCTGCAGGTAAAACAATGAAAAGAGCCACTTCAGTGGTTGACACTGGTTATTGTTCAGGTGAATGGTTGGGCATTGTTGATAAATGCCCATGATGGAGGTCATGAGTAAAGCCAATGTATACTAATTCTGTATTTGGTTTCCAGACATGAAATCAGATGCAGTTATTGCATTTTGACCCGGAGATAGTTTTTCCCAAACTGTGATGCTAGCCTCCTCAGGCCCAGCGCACTGTGATCCCCATCCTCCTGCTCACTTCCCACCTTCGCCCACTTCCTGTCTTGACTCCACCACTACCTGCCCACCCCACATCCACTCAATGCCAACACTCTCTGCTTCCCCACTGAAGGTAAGAGATTGGCTGGGGAAGGGTTTTTGTTGGCTAGAGAGGAAGCAGACCCTGCAGTCTGGGCCCCCTTTTCCCTGCCCCCCCTGTGACTACGGGGTCTGCTTCCTTTATAGTTATGCCACTGGATGCTAGCCTGCCATAGGGAATCTTAGAGTAGTGCCTGGAACACTTTTAGAGCATTTAGGGAAAATTATTATTTTTTCTCTTAGATACTTAGAAACCTTAAAAGTTAGTTAGGCTTAGGCTTGGATAGACAATGATTATTTTTATAATTTTTATCATTTTCCCAGTTGGAGCCAACTCAGATCTTTTTGTTTTAGGCCCATCATTGCCTTAAATAGGCACCGTCACTTTGCTTTGAGACTCAATACAGGGATAGTTCCACAAGATGGAGCTACAGAATCTTCCAACACATTATCACTATCTCAATTCCAGCCGGGACATTGACTAAACTGCCATTAAAACATTTATGTTTTATCGCATATTTTAACTTGCTTAATGAAATCTTCTGCATTACAAATGGCAATAAATGAGTTGTTTTTATATCTAGACAATCTACTGAGCAAAATAACTTTTTGGACCCGCTGTAACCTCAGTCTATGTATCATCATGGCAATGGGAATGTATGTAAATTCTTTTTAAATTGTTAAGCTTGTGTGTTGGATATAAAAACAACTCTGTATTTGCAAACTTTGTAAAAGGAATTATATTCAAAATATAGTGCAAATGTAGAATGTATTCTCTTTCTATCCTTTATCCTGTTCTATTCTGTCCCTAGTACCCTTTTTCACTCCAGCTTTCTCCTGTTTAGCTCCTCTAGTCTTCTGCTTTGCCCTCTCCTTCTCTCTTCATTCCTTATCTGTAAAGCCTTCAGCTATCATTGTTATGCTGATCCTTAATTGTTTTCACATCTCTTCCATTTCCTTTTACCCGGGTATGGGGGTTCTTTTCATTACCCTGCATTAGCCAATTTTTCTGTTCATGTGCCTGTGATTTCTGATTTGTTTCTGCAGACTCAGTGCTAAACCAAGTCTCTGCCTGTACACCACAACTGCAAGGTGATTGGATATAAGGATAGGCATCTGTCTCCAAAAGAATTATGCTTCAGATAAGATCTTTGCTACAGTAAGAGAGTTGGTATATTCATTATTCACTATTATCATCACATGTTATACAAGCATCATTGTATAAAAAGCGCTTGGTTTTTATTTAACTGATTCAAAATACAGAGTTGCAGTAGTGATGCAATGCAATGTTCCTTGATGGATCTGCTACGAGTCACATGTCAGCTTCACAACGTTAACGGAAACATGAAGGTTCCTTCCTATTGTGTTGACAGCAGATGCATCAAGCGAAAGCTCTGCTAACTTCATTCACCAAAAAATTATCAGGCCATTTGTATAATTACTAAACATAACTACACAGTCTATTACTGTTATGTGATGCTTTGTGGAAAATGAATATTATTTCTTTTCTTTGTATTTGGTTAAATGGGTGGTTCACCTTTATGTTAAATGAACGGCCAATTGGAAGAAACTTAATTGATAAAATTGATAATTGATCATCTGTCTATACAGGTACCCTCTCTGATTCATATTCCAGTCTCTTAATTCAAATCAGTGTATGGTTACTAGAGTAATTGGGACCCTAGCAACCATATTGCTGAAATTAAACCAATTGCAAATTGTCTCAGAATATCACTCTCTACATCACAAAGTGAATAACCCCTTTAAAATGAGCAATCTACTTCATTCAATAAACACAAATGAGTATTGTGGGTGCTGTAATACTGCTGGCTATGAGGAAGATGTATGAAGGCTAAAGCAGCCAAGAAGTGCCAACTTTTCCAATGAAATGTTCGTATTTACAGAACTAAACGCCATACCAATAGACACTAGTATGGCTCTAAAGCTATTTACATGACAAAATGATATGCCCACACCCTGCTCACAGTCTGAATGCATTACTTGATTATATATATTATTTGATTTATTATATGTAAGTTGCTGTAAATACATTAGATTTTGCAGTTTTAAAATGACCTGTTCCTATGAATGTATGTATCAGCCTTAACCTCTCCCTCCAACTGTCCACCAACAATTTCACCCTGACCTCACTTTCCTTTTATTCAGACTTAGTTTATTCCTCTGAAATGCATAAACGTATGCAAATCTCTCTCCCAATTTATCATTGTTTCTATCATGGTTCTGCAGTAAGTCAGCTTCTGCTTCTTTTCACACCCATGTACAAAAGCTTATGCTCTGTTTTTCCTTTCCTGTTGCAGCTGTTGCTTTTATACCTTCTCCCCATTTATATTCAGCTCTGAGCCCCATATATCATGATATGGCAATTCCCTTCCAGCTAAGCATGGTTTGTACTGCCTCTTGCCTAAAGGCAGCTCAGTAATTCAGGTGCAGACTCTAAACTGATTTTGCACAATTTTGCAACATTTAATTGATACATTTCAAAAAATGAAAACAACTAGTTGTTTGAAGGTGGACAACCCATTTAAGAAATAATATGTTATATAATACTGGGTTATGGTAATTTCCATTTTTAATATTTTACAGGCATGTTTTTGGTTTCCCATGCTCTCAGTTCTTACCATAGCAATGTTGCACATTAATTCAGTCCCTCCATACTTCATTAATGTGAACAGAAATTCTGAGGTTTTTTTTTAATTGCAGTTGACCTGGCTCTACTTTCTCTACATTTTTCTGGTTATTACCTGAAAACCCCAAATTTTACAGAACTGAGTGCAGACCACGAATCTTCAGTTGGGATAGGGACATCTGCTATTCACTTTTACATGACCTCGATATGTTTGAGATGCCGAGTTTTTTGATTCTGCTTTTTTTTATAGCATCATGCTATCATCATCATTTTGCCCCAAAAAGCATACAAGAACATTCTAAGTTTTAGTAAATAACCCACTAAATGTCAGTACATGTGTGATAGTCTGTCTCACTAAGCCTAGGGAATGGTTTCATGAGGGAGGAGTTTTGGGGGACACCACAGCCCTGCTGATTTTCTCCATTGAGCCAATGAGCTATATGCAAGTAAGAAGATCCTTTGGCCAGTGATAAATTATTCACAGCAGCTGTAATCTTAAAAAACAGGTCAGTTTCACTACTGGCACAGCTCATAACAGATGTAAAGTTAATCAGAAAGGGCACAAGAGAAACTGAGATCATGAAAGGAACGTAATGTGTTCATAGCATCATTCCCCAACACCATTTGTTCCAGTGTCAGCCCCCTAAACTATACAGTGTGTTTGCAGCACCTAATTGGTGCCTTACAGTAAATGAATCATTTCTCAGTTCTGTCAGTTGTCATTTGGTTAGTGGCAATGAGTTAATGACCCACACAAAACATTCACGTTTTAGTAATAAATAATATCCTTCTTTTATTTAAATGACAATGTTACATATATAAAACATGCTATTACTTGGGGACAAATACACTAAAGTGCAGAAATTCGCTAGCAACACCTTCACCGCAATATGTGGCACTTTACCCGCCGAATTTTCGCCAGTCCACCTCTAATTCGTTAAAATGGGAATTTGTGCTCTGAGGCGAAAAGTAATGAAGTTGTGCTACCATTACTTCATCAGGCAAAGCGCATTTACGCTAGCGATGCCTAATTTGCATACAGCGGGAAGTTAAAAGTTTAACAGAAATATATTTTAGAGCTGGCGAAGTAAAGTCTGACGCAAGAGTTAATGTTCAGCAAAATGGGCATCTTAGTGAATTAGCGTAGTTACATCCCTTCGTCAGTGCGCAACTTCGCCTGGCGTAAGGGTGCGAAGTTGCACTAGTCTATCTACTTCGCTAGCGAATTTTCGCCAGGGACACTGTTAGTAAATCTGTGAAATTGCAAAACGACGTCATACTGGTGAATTATTGCTAACGTTAGATACTTTGCGCTTTAGTGAATTTGCCCCATAGCTTTTGAGACAAACAATGGCTTCTTAGGCACGAGGAGTAGTATAATCAGCTGTATAAGAAATATGAATTAGTTTAGGCTATTTAAACCTGGTTAGATTTTACTGTTTGCAGTACAGGCAAAGAGTTTTTTTGATGCAATGTTTTTTCCAATGAAAATATAGACTTTTAAACTCTTTATTGGACTCAAATTGTTGTGTTACCCCACGCAGAGACATTCCTTTAAAATTGGACTTTTGTAAATATGATATATGTTTTGTAAATGCTGGTGTTCCCCATATGGCTCAATTACAGGAAATATTTCACAGATCTGTCACTTTAAATCTATTACCCAGAATGCACTTAGGTTAGAGGTGAAAGGTAATTCATAGTCTTAAATGCTGTTTTTTTTTGTATGTTTTGTATGCTTTTCACACTTCAAAGGAATTTTGCAGCTACAAACGACTGTTGGACTCATCCAACATTTACAATTTTCTTTAATGTTTTTTTCTTTAATGTTTCTTCCATTAATATGCATTTAAAAAGTTTTCAGAACAATGGGAACTTTCAATTTCCTGTTTTGCCCTTTTGCATAAAACCCAAAAGCGATGGCAGTTGCAGTAGGCAGAATAGACTCCTTTAACCCTTGCTTTTCTCTGTTTTTAAAAAGTAAGCATTGATTTACAGAAAGCATGGGTTCTTTTGATGGTTGTAACAAGAGTGCAGGGACTGTGCATAGGAATTGGTAGTAATGTTACACACTATTAAGTCACTGGCATATCCATTCTGCTGTCTCAATAACACAGTTCAAGTTCAAGGCTGGGATCACTCACACTGTCCCTGCAAGAGAGACATTCAGACACACTTTTTCTGAGTTGACATTTAGCTTTGTCGAGGGCTTAACCCTAGTCCTATTTTGGTCCCCTCTCCAGCTAGTACATAAATCATCCTGTCTTCTGGTGTCACATCCTGCACATGGTAGACCTGTTTACCATCCTAAGCTGCCAACAATTTTTTGCTTCTGTGAAACTGAACTCCATTTAAATTCTGCCTAGGCAGGCATTAGTCAATGCACTGAATGAATAGGCTCTGGCAAGGCAATGATGCAGTACTGTTTGCTAGTAACGACAGGAATAAAACCTGTTACCTAGCACTCAAAAGACTACACTCACAAACCAAATTTGGTTGCTATAGTCACTCTGGCTAAACCTGTTATTTGGACACTATGATAAAAAGTACAACATGTATATGAGTCTGAAAGCAAAGTATAGAATACAGTAAAGAAGAATTGATTTTGGACATAGAAAATAGTAAATAAAAATAATTATTTTATGTTCAGGGGATGGATAAATTAATCACAGGTGCACATTTTACATGCCTTGATATTGGTATCAAAAAAGGGCAGTACAAGGTGATACTGATATGTTTTGGGCTTTAGACTCAAAAACAGCAAAGTTATGGGTTTTTAGGTTCTACAAAAAAGACGTTGTAGCCTCATGACATTTGATTGTCAATTATACATGATGAAGTTATGATTAATTTCTGCAGTAATAGTAAAGCCATGGCTGGAAGTAGATAAGATGTGTCCCTGGCAATGCAGAAAAGCAGGGATAATAGGAGAGGGCAGAAATGACACAATTCATGGATATCCCGTACCCCTTGAGCTGTTGTTGAGCTAAAATACCCAACAACTTACCAAAGGCACACACTGGAAACTAAACGGTTGATATAAGAAGTTGTAGTTGTATATCACACCAGGTAGAGGTTGTGATGTTCCTTTGTGAGCAATTGGGACATTATGGCCCAAATTCACTAAAGTGCGAAGCGTCTAACGCTTGCGCTAATTCGCCAGCGTGACATCACTTCTTAACTTTGGAAATTCACTAACACCGGCTCTGGCGAAATTTAGCTAGCGAAGTAGATGGACTTGCCAACTTCGCATCCTTACGCCAGGCGAAGTTGCGCACTGACGAAGGATCGTTACCATTGGAGAGTGATAGTCTGAAAAAGATTGATTTTTTTGGGGGGGTTACCCTCCTTCCCCCCTACATTTCCTAACATATGGCAACACAACTATACAGGGAGCACATGTAGGACCATAGGACAACTTTATATAATTTATTAGAGGTTAACTGGGCTTGTGTAGTGGAATGTAGTGGCTGTAACATATACTTCTATTATACATTAAAGTTCCCGCCGTATGCAAATTAGACTTCGCTAGCGTAACTGCGCTCTGCCTAGCGAAGTAACACTAGCGCAACTACGCTACCGTTCGCCGACCTGAGAGTAACTACCGTTCGCCGACCTGAGAGTAAATTCCCACTTTACGACTTCGAATTTGCTTAGCGCTGGCGAAAATTCACCTGGCGAAGTGCGGCGAACGCTAGCCAAGCCAACGCTGGCAAATTTTCGGATCTTAGTGAATTTGTAATTAGAATAAAACAAACTTGTCAAACTCCCATCAACTGTATTTATTAATTTAAAAAACTTGAAAAACTTGGTTAGGGAAAAGTGTTGATCATAAAAAAACTCAAACAGTATGAATTTTTTGCATTAGAAATCCCAAATCACTTGATTTTTATCGATTTATCACTGGAAAACTCAGAATTTTTCAGATTATCATATGAAACCCTGCGCAGACCTTGAAATCTTCAGATTGGAAAAGGGACATCTGCCAATCTTCCATTGACTGGAAGGACACGTTTGAGATGAAGTATTCAGACTTTAGTAGCTTCGGGGTATAATAAATCTAGAAAAATTTGAGTTTTCTCCTTTAACAGCCCGACCAGAAAAAAAATCAAGCTTTAATAAATAACCTTCATAGAGTGCAAAAGGAAGAAAAATTTGCAAAAGATGTAATAACTATGCATATATGTAATTATTATTATTAGCAACGTATATTCAGCAGCACTGTCATACATTTACAGTAAAACCCACATTTTACATTTTTCAGGGGACCAGAAAAAAATTGTGTAAAATGAGGGAAATGTATTATGCATAATATATAGGTGGGACCTCAAAACAACAATGTAACATGAGGGAAAACTTAAAATCAGGGGATGTAAAATGGAGGTTCTACTGTATTACCTTTCCAGTTGCTTTATAGGCATACTGTACATAAGTCTAAAGCTTGAGTAGTGTTTACCCCAGTAGGAGTATTTCAATATTTTATTTATTATTTACTTTCCTGCTATTACTGTCTGTCTAAAACTCATTCTTGGTACACACCAAATTATCACTGGTCCACGTTTTTTCCTTTACTACAGCACTTCTTTTTATAAGTTATTTTGAGATCATAAATGCTCAAGAATGCTCAAAAACATGTCTGGATTGAGATTCACGTCCTTGAATCCTGGACTTACACAATAGCGAAGTACACATTGAAATACACAATAGCACAAACCACTCCACTCGGTTACATTATAAAGCACCAGTCAATTGCAGCTTACTATAAGGTAGTGATGGGCGAATCTATCCCGTTTCGCCGAAAATGTTAAATTCCCGAATTGGCGAAAGATTCGCCAAAAGAGTTGCGTCACGTTTTTGACATGTCATTATCAGGGCGCTTTGTGTTTTTTTTTTTACATGATTCGCAAAATCGACGGCGGCGAATCGTGGAAATACGCCGCAAATTCATGCCTGGCGAATAAATAAGAATCACTACTATAAGGAAGAAGAATGACCATAGATAATCTATTTTGTATCTCTGGACAAATGGACCTGTGTGTAGGTTAGGGGTTTAGGTGACTGTATTTATATTTTATGGAAGCTTGTAGGCATTAAACAATTACATTGTCCATGTTCACTTTTACATACCATATCTTTGTATTATTCGTTTCTATATCTTCATATTATGATAAGTGTCTTTATATTGGAAGTAATTTCACAATAATTTCTATATGGCACAAATGATATTCCTGTATTACAGATATAATTGTTGCCATATGAAATGGGCTGTCTAGTTAAGATGTATATTTTGATGTTAGTATTTTTTAATTGATTTAAAAACTGATCCATGCAGCATAAGACATATAAGGCAAAATGATACATAGACAGGAACAGACTGGCCTTCCAGAACACAAGTATTTCCTATTGGGTCCAGCCAAGGACATATCCTCCAATTTCACCATAGGTCTATTGTACACCTATTGCATTTACCAATAAAGTTCGAAGTTCTTAAAGGAATAGTTCAGTGTAAAAATGAAAACTGGATAAGATAGGCTTTGCAAAATAAAAAATGTTTCCAATATAATTAGTCAGGGAAAAATGCAAAC
>CM044441.1:91960291-91971631 GCA_024363595.1 Xenopus borealis
TATTCGGCCATATCTTTCGGGAAGGATTCGGGGGTTCGGCCGAATCCAAAATAGTGGATTTGGTTTATCCCTAATTTCTGGTCAGGTGATCTTTGATGCAGCACACAGACCATCACGGTGGTGGTTCAAGGCAAGAGATGTAAAAGGGCAATATTTACTTAAATATATATTCCAGTTTGGTAAGATTCTTTAATATGTCACTTGATTTGATATAAACTATCTGTTGCTCAAAAATTAATTTTCGGGGTATAGTTTTCCTTTATAGTTTAATGGTAATGTACTCCTTGCCGGCTCTGGTATCCTGTTCTCCCCTGGGTTTTGAAACAATCTGTAGAAAGGCAACTAAAGGGCCAACACTCCAAACAGCACAGAAGTATGTGGACAAAAAGAATATAATAAATAATATAAATAATAAGAAAAAAGAAAATTAACATAAGATGAAAAAAAGAAAAAACATATTGCATTTAGCACTATTTGCTGTTTTCTTTCATATCTTCAGACCAAATACAGGTTGAGTCGACTCATTATGTTTTGTAAGTGAAGGAACAAAAAGCTAACCGGGTAAGCTTAAATTTGCTAAATTCAGTGCTTGGATTTTCAAACCAGCCCAAAGTCTGTCTGATTTTAAGTACCATACATGGGCGTCCAAACCAAATTGGCTGCTTTTATCAGTCCAACCCTGATATCTACACATGCATGGTCAGTTTTATATAGCATACAGTATATAGTTTGCACAGGTGTCATAACCCATTGCACAATCATTTTTTCTTTTTTAAAGGTTTGTGTCCCCTGTACAATGCATCCTGCAGTAAATTTATCAAAGCAGCCTAAACGTGTGAATTGGAATTAGAAGCAAAGGTGCATAGGTGCAAGAATCTTAAAAGACAAGGCAAGGGATAATTGCTGGGCACATACCTGGGAAATTATTCTATTAAGCACTACACCACCATCTTGCCTCTTTTCCTAAGAAATCATTGCAGCTGTTCATGTACATGAGCATTAGCATAATATCAAAAGTTAGAGAGTAAAATTTGAACTTTACTCTACTGTATGCATGTACCCGTCATAACATCCATGTCCTTTAACCACACAATTTTCAGTTTTCCATTTGTGCTTGAATTCATAAATGACTCATATGAAGCCTTCATTTAATTATATTGCAAGATCAAATTAGCACAATGTGCTGTAAAAAGAGAAGTGTGAAGAGCGTTCTTCCTTTCTGCATATTCCTTTCTGCATATTAAAGTCATCTTACCTTGTGTGTAAAAGAAACACTGAACTAACCTGACCTCTTCAACTGAAAACTGTACTATTAATAAAGTCTGAAGAGTCTATTTATCAGTCTCAGAATCTGCCTGTTGTGCAGGTCTCATATTCTGCCCAGTAATGTTTAGCTCAGCTCCTTAATCAAGTATATTAAGTAACTCCTTGCTTATGTTGGAATAGCATTTTAGACTGTAGTCATGTCCGCGTTGCGACACAGATGGGCCAGTCAACACCAGTGTACCATTGACAACGCTAGCTGTGCTTTTGCTTCCATGTACCAAGACTGTAGCCTGCAGCTGTAGTTTTACAATTGCAATAGAACATAGAATCTTTTGATAAACACAGATACAGTAGGGTTACATTCTACTAATGCATGCCCCCAGAATACATTACTTGGGGAAGTGAGACATGAAAATTATTGGTTTACTGACAATGTTATTCTCAGTGTACTCTAATCCCATGTGACATGCATGTGTACCATGTGGTCTTCTAAATCCAGGGGGCCCACCAATAAGTATAAGCGACCTTTTAGACAGTGTTTTAATGGTTAATAGCCTGGTCAATAGATCCTTTAAATTTGTCTTTATCATAATTCTGTTATAATACACACGCGCCATGAATATCCTGTAAATTACTGTATATCCTTATAATACACACGTGCCATGAATATCTTGTAAAATGATATCCTTATAAACAGTGAGTTCTTTTGTCATCAGTTCTAAACAGTGAGTAGTGATGTCATTTTTGTCACGACTCACTTAAACTTTTGTATTATAATAAATAAAGTAACCCATGTTGCAAAGTATGAGGCTATTAGAAGTTATCTCGGAGTTCCATGAGGCTTTCTGCCTCGTGTTTTTATATGGTCATGAAACTCCTCGGTAACTTATAACATAATTTACAAGACGGGGTACTTTATTCACTATATAAATGGTGCTTAGTTATTTTACTGGTTATAATTGGTGCTTAGTAATGCCATTTCTGTCACATGACTCACTGAAACTTACAGTATGTATTATAATAAACAAAGTACTCCCTTTATTTTATTAGAAGTCAATTTGGCCTCGGCCTTCTGCCTCGTGTTTTTATATGGTCATGGAACTACTCAGTAACCTATATCATCCTTATATTTTACAAGAAGGGGTACTTAGTTCACTACTGTATATAATATCCCCTAAATATATGTGAAAAATTGGGCCGCCATACTTTAGTTATTGTCGGGCAATAGTTTTCGGCTTTCCCTTACAGCTTTTGACAGGTTTCTGGGATTTGCCCCTACCAATCCAAGTTGCCTTGAAACTAATAACTTTCAAAAGAGAAAATACAATTAAAACATACTGGAAATTAGCAGCCCATACAGGTGCACCATTCGCTGGAACAGTTGGTACCTGTTTGACATTACAAATTTTGAAAATCCTTTATGTTGGAATGGTGTGATGCTGGTTTAATTCACAACTGGCAAAGATATCCTCTGTTAGACTCACTGTATCTGGGAAAAGCACAAACACAATGCAGGATAGAAAAGTAAAAAGCATTGCAAATTGTCCTTCATTTTTAGATACTGTTATAATTACACCAAAAAGAGAGCTCTTTCCCAGCTCAGAGGGAAGCTACATTTAGTATGAAACAAACCAGACATTGTACAGTAATTTGCTCCAAACAAACTACACACTGAAATCAAAGCCTTAATGTTTTATAATTATTGGAAAGTGACTGTTTGGAAATGAAATCTACAGATATAAAGGAACAATGAATTGGTACAAAATGTTCCAGGCAACACATTGTGCCATATGCTTTCATGTAGAGCATTTTCACTTCATGTAGTATGGTTACAATTGAAGAAACAACTGAAATGCTTGCATTGTGGCTTGCAGATAAAGCAGATCTTCAGCTGACTCAGGAATCAGGGATGTAGTTTTTCTTAAGTGTACTCTTGCTGAAGTGTACAAAAGATTCTAGAGTATGAGAGCAAATATTAACACCTTATTGGAGGTGTAAAAATTTGCCATAGTGAATTGAAAGTGAGAAATAACGTTTATTTTCACACCACAAATCAGTAGCAGTTGATCTGAGCTGAATGAGTTACTATAGAAATGACACTGAAAAGGATATATAGGTATGGCATCTGTTATCCAGAAACCCATTATCCAGAAAGCTGCGAATTACAGCATTGCTATCTGCCATTGCCCAAATTCACTAAAGCATGAAGCGTCTAACGCTAGCACTAATTCACCAGCGTGACCTCGTTTCATAACTTTGGAAATTCACTAACACCGACTCTGGCGAATTTTCGCTACCGAAGTAGATAGACTTGCGCATCTTCGCACCCTTACGCCAGGCGAAGTTGCGCAAATTCACTAAGATCAAATTTTCTTGAACGTTACCACTTAAGTTACTTTATTTCGCCAGGTCAGATCAGGCGCAGTTCAATACAATAGAAAGGAGTTTGAAAAGTCCCAAAAAAACGCTGGCATGTTTTACCATTGTAGGGTGATAGTCTGAAAAAGATCGATTTTTTTTGGGGGGGGGTTACCCTCCTTTCCCCCTACATTTCCTAACATATGGCAACACAACTATACAGGGGGCACATGTAGGGCAATAGGACAACTTTATTTTATTAATTAAAGGTTTCCTGGGCTTGTGTAGTCGAATGTAGAGGCTGTAACATATACTTCTATTTTACGCTTAAGTTCCCGCCGTATGTAAATTGGGCATCGCTAGCATAACTGCGCTTTGCCTGGCGAACGAACGGTAGCGGTACTTCGCTAACGTTCGCCGCCCTGAGCGCAAATTTTTAAAATTTCCTTTTTCTCTGTAATAATAAAATAGTACCATGTACCTGATCCCAACTAAGATATAATTAATCCTTATTGGAAGCCAAACCAGCCTATTGAGTTTATTTCATGTTTACATGATTTTATAGTAGACAAAGTATGAAGATCCAAATTAGCCAAAGATCTGGAAAGCCCCAGGTCAAGAGAATTCTGGATAACAGGTTCCATACCTGTACAATATTAAAGAGGTTTAAGTTCATTTTTATAATGATGTAGTGAATGATATTCTTAGATATTTTTTATTATTTTGTAATTTTTGAGTTATTTAGCTTTTTATTCAGCAACTCTCCAGATTGGAGTTTCATCAATCTGGTTACTAGGGTTCAAATTACCCAAGCAACCATGCATTGATTTGAATAAGTGACTGAAAAAATGAATAGGGGAGGGTATGAATAGTAAGATGAGTAATAAAGAATACATTTGTAGCTTTACAGAGCATTTGTTTTTTAGATGTGGCCAGTGTCCCCCTTTTGAAAGCGGGAAAGTGTCAGAATAAAAAGTCAAATAAAAGTTTAAAAAATGACAAAAATTAAAATGCTTTATATGCTATAAAAAATAAATAATGAAGACCAATTGTAAAGTTACTAGAATTCTATAACACACCTTAACTTTAACCACCACCCCTTTAAATACAATCAGATATATTAAAAAGATAATATTGCATTGCTTACCTTTGGGTATGTGTGATGATGTAAAGTCACTGCGTAACAAGAAACAAGTATCACCTTGTCTGCTATTGCCTTTGGCGCTTTATTTTTTTGCTCAGCTATGTATTTGTACCTTACTAATAGATTGTAAGCTCTTGTTAACAGGACTAGAGTCCCATTTCTCTCAAGCTGGGTAATGACTTTGCCAGTGTTTGTTTATCAAGAGGGTCAAGAGTGAGATTATTGTCATTTCATCCATATACGTTTGTACAGTACACAGTGTAATGAAACAACGTTCCTCTAGGACCATGGTACTACACACAACATAGAACTACCGGACAACAGACAAAAAGTGCAAGTGCAAAAATCTGCAACTACTGCAAGACAGGACAGCATAGTGCAGGGACAGGACAAGACAGTGCACACTCATCAGATGCAATATGTAAAATAATAAATGCTAAGGGGCAGATTCACATAAAGGATTAGAAATTCGATCGAATATTTTTCAAAAAGATTCTAATTTGAATTTTCGATTGTGTTTGAAGACCAATTCGACCATCGGATTTTGAAAATTCGATTGAATCGAATGTTTCGAATAATTCAATAAAATTCAGTTTTTTGTATTTGTATTTTTATTCGACTGCCTCGTTCGCCAGATTCAACCTACCGAATTGGATTTAACTATTTTTGCTGGAATAAAAAAATTCGACGGAATGGTTAAAATCGTTCGAATTAGTCAAACGATTTTATTGATCGATCAAATTATTTCTATTCTATCGTTCGATCGATCCAATTGCAGTGAAATCACCCTCGAATTCAAACAATAGTAAATCTGCCCCTAAGCGTCAGACATGATGGGTATATCATTGTGATAAGATAGTAGTAAGAACATGATAAAGTGCAGATGTGCTTATAGAGAACAATTGTATCCAATGGCTATTTATTTCTACAATGGTGTCCAGTGGCTGCGTAATGTTGTGGTATCTCTAAAAAGGTCAGATGGAGTGTGTGTAAAGCACTGAAAAAATATAATGGGGGTTTATAAATTAAAGCAACAATAAAACTTTCACATAGTTCACAATGATTCAGACAGCTCTGTTATTGTCACCAGGATGGTATGGAGTTCTGCTGGTTGTTCAATTATGTGTCCCTGTTTGATACTGTACTTCTGCTCCTCTTTCTCTACTGTGTTCTACTATACTGATCCTGCTTTTTGACTGCATGTCATTTACATTGGAACAACCTTGTTTATGACCAGACAGTCTCAGATATTGTGTTTTCAGATCCCATAGCTGAATATATTTTATGCTTCACTACTATGTGAAAAAAAAATCTTGTTTACTATCCTGACATTTTCTGGCCACAAGGTGGTGCTTGTTGGCTTACAGTACATTGCTTGCATGAAAACAAGGTGATGATGTTACCCACCATGACACAATAAAGATACCTCTTTATACTTATCCGGAGTGGAATATTTCTCTTTTGAATTGCTTGCATGAAAACAAAATCCCAACCATATTCAAGACCGGGCTAAAAGAATGTGTAAAAGTTTATATGACTACTGTAACAGAATATATTCTTGTATCCCCCAAATGTTTGTTTCGGGAATAAATATTTCGATCATGGCTAAGCAACTTAAAGGGAAACTGTCATGGGAAAACATGTTTTTTTTCAAAACGCATCAGTTAATAGTGCTGCTCCAGTAGACTGAAATCCATTTTGCAAAAGAGCAAACAGGTTTTTTTATATTTCGTTTTGAAATCTGACATGGGGCTAGCCATTTTGTCAATTTCCCAGCTGTCCTGGTCATGTGACTTGTGCCAGCACTTTAGGAGGGAACTGCTTTCTGGCAGGCTGTTGTCATTCCTTCTCAATGTAACTGAATAGTACGCAATGGGACATGGGTTTTTACTATTGAGTGCTGTTCTTAGATCTAAAAGGCAGCTGTTATCTTGTGTTAGGAAGCTGTTATCTGGTTACCTTCTCGTTGTTCTGTTCTTAGGCTGCTGGGTGGGGGAAAGGGAGGGGGTGATATCACTCCAACTTGCAGTACAGCAGTAAATAGTGATTGAAGTTTATCAGAGCACAAGTCACATGACTTGGGGCAGCTGGGAAATTGACAATATGTCTAGCCCCATGTCAGATTTCGAAATGAAATATAAAAAAATCTGTTTCCTCTTTTGAGAAATGGATTTCTATGCAGAATTCTTCTGGGACAGCACTACATTTTGAAAAATGTTTTTTCCCATGACAGGATCCCTTTAAATTTGCTATATTATGCTAAATCTTTTAAATCACCCACTTTTATGGTGATAGCGTATTTAACTGTTATACCCTAGAAATCATAGGGGTACAATGTTTACTATTGTCCTAATTAGCCATAGATAAGAAATATTGCATAGACTCTCTAGCTATAAAAAAAAAGTTTGTTGTCCCATGTAGGTCAGCATGACACCAAATTTCGCATCATACACAATGTAGTTTTTGGGCTCTCAGGGTTATATGCCAGCAGTGACAGACTGGAGGATGCTGGGCCACTGGGGCCACCGCATCAGGACCCCCTCCACCCCCACGTGCCCCTGCCCAGGTCACAAAACCCTCTGTCCCCTTATCCCCCCCCCCAAACCAGCACATACCTTTTTCCTGTGCATATTATTGGGCAATTGGGAGGGGGGAATGTCACAAAGGAGCACCAGAGTGCAGGCTGTGGAGAGTCTGGGCCGGTGGAGCCCACAAGAGCTTGGGCCCACTGGCTTTTTTCCTGGTGTCCCACCAGCCTAGTCCTACCCTATTTACCAGGAGATCTGCAAAATGGTACATAAAATATCAGATGATCATAGTGATACCTTTTGACTATTATCAAATGTGATAACCTTGTCTCCATGTGAAATGTGGCGTCTCTCAAGACAAGCTGCTTGTTACTGAAGGCCATTACTATAATTGGGACTGAAGGTTATTTCAATCTGAAACTGTTCTATGGGCACTTCAGTTCTTTGGGTGGTCATTAGAAATAAATATCTTGCTGAATAAAATACTTTGTCCTTGCTCTACAGAACAGATGCTGTAAGTGTCTTAGCTATCATTGTGAATTGTGAAGTATCGAAGAACAGGAAATTTTTATTCAAGCAACATATGTTAAAGCAACCAGTAGCCAGCGCTGGGCCAAATAAATTCGTAAAGAGGGTTATATTATAAAATTTTGCAGCAGTTCCTACCTATATCATCTGTCAGGAGGTAGGACTGATAGCAACAGTGTAAAAGCAAACTTTGTGTTTTATTATATAGGGCAAGCAAAACTTCACTCTAGAAATTAGTGAATGCAATAGTAGTGATTTATTTAGCCCATATGCATACACAATAAAAGGAAAGTGGTAGGGGGTTATGAGGGAAACTACTGTATAAATTCTACACAGCCAAAGAGAGAGCATAAAGTTACACATCACATCTCCATCTTCCTTCCTCATCTATGTTCAGCATTTATTTCTAGACTCTAGAGTCCAAATCTGCTCTTGGCAAAGTTGCTCTTTTGCAACCTTCGCACAGTCTTTCCTTTCTTTTATATGTAAAGCAGAACACTTGTCTATTTACAGAAGTTGCTCTCTTACGTTGCATTTCTTTCAATTCTCCAGAGCATTAAGTTTGTCTGGCAATTTGTATCCGATGCAGCTCATGCCTCTACCTGTATGTTGTGGTCCAGACTCACATCATCTGTGTTTCCAAAAGTGTAAAATAATTCCCACTCCCATCAGTAAACAGGTCACATAGCCATATGATTGATATATTAGTCCAGACCTACCTTAAGGCACTGGTGGGCCCAAAACAAAGATCCTATTTGTTATTGCTGTCATCCCTGCTTAATACACACTATTGATTGTACCTGCAGTGTGGGGGCTGTGTGCACTAGGGGAAGAAGGCTCCATCCCTTCAAGATTGGACTGCAATGATATTAAGGTAACTGTACGACCTACCAATACCAAGGCGTGTTAGCCAGGAAATATTTTTTAAGGAGATGCCTTTGTGTAGAAGCTCAGACTTACTTGTTTTTTTTTTGTTTCCCACCCTCCCTCCCTTAGGTAAGACAGATCCAGGAGAAGAAGGTGCTCCAGGATGTTACGACCGATCGCCTGGATGGGGTCAGGAAGGAATTTTTCTCATAGTGCTAATTGGCTGAAAAGTACTAGAGTTTTTGCCTTCCTCTGGAGTACCATTATCTGTGGTGGTCAACAGTACTTGCCAGGGTCAGCTGCGGCTCGGCATCAGTGCTGCTCAAGGAGTACATTCTGGTTACAGTGCAGGCCTACCTTTGGTGAGTCACGAGTGTGCATCAGATTGGGACTGCACGGTCTTATCTGAGGCATGCAAGAGACTGGGTTAGCGCCATTTATGCACAATGAGGGAGCAGAAGGGTGGGCAAAAAGGCGGTCACTGAGTGCGCGCGGCCCCATGATCCCTGCTTCAGGTTTGGAAAATGTTTTGGGCATTGAGCATTTAACCCTTATGTGATTGCTCCATGTGAAGCCAGTCGGCTGAAGATTTTTTGTTGTTTTGAAAATAAAAGCCTGCAAAGTGGCATTTGAAGGCTGGGTCAGTATCTATTTCTTTGCTGAAACCTGTGCCTTGGGTGACATATTTTTATCACAAACATTCTTTTTATATCTTATAGCATTGCTTTTTATTAGTTTTTAAAGGATAAGAAGGGGGAAATCCTGTCTGGGGGTTAGTGTTAGTTCTGACATACAGTACATACACACACACAGTGCTTGAAAAAAGTGGTGGGATGCTCTGTGTGGTGAGCATAGCGGAGTGTGCTAAAACAAGCCCCTCCCACAACCATTAGCCACACCCATTACTATAATAAACCTCACATACCAATACTTTCTGGTTTCTCCAATTTTAAAGCAAAACCATTTTGCTATTTCCATTTTGGCGTTTCCTACTAATGCACAGTTTAATGTCCAGTATGCATACATTTACCTGGGACCTGTAGGGACCCCCAAACGAAAATTGTGCATATGACTTTTCTTGGCTGTCAATCCAACTTCTGCAAACAAGCTCCTTGCCTGTGTATTGTGTCATAACATAGCACAACCCCATCATATTCTACAGTATATTACCCAACATTTTTTCATATACAGTGTATCAGTCTCTCACACACACACACATATATTTAACAACTAAGACTTTTAAACAAGTTTATAGTTGGTATGGACGTTTTAATAAAAAAAATCTGGGTAAAGTTTATTTTGAATAAGACTTTTATTGTACAGCTTTTTATGTCAGGGTTTTTTTAAGAGCATTTGTTTGAATCAAAACGTCAAAATGGTAACATAAAATGCTTTCAGCTGATTAAATGTTTCTATTATAAAATGAGATGCCTGTAATTTATTGGGGTATTTATTGCAAATTATAGAAGATGAAAGGGTAGATTTCCTCCCTGTGCTGGTGGGCCCTGGGCAGATGATTTCTTTACCCGTTTATTAAAGCAACCCTGATTTAGTTCAGAAGTTTTTATTTTGCCTTTTTTTTATAGCTAATAATGAAAAAAGACAGAGGGGAAGAAAGAAATCAACACAGAGAGTAGACATAGTTTATAAATTAAAGGTTAAATATACCCTAAAAATGTTACAGAATTTGCCTAGTACAAGGGGATATGAAGGCTGGGGCTTATATGAGGATAAGGCAATTAAAGTCAGCCTGCCAGTAAAGCTCCCCATGGACGCACCTATCTTTCCCTGCCGAAGTCCGACCAATCTGTCAAATTATTGTGCGGTTAGTGGGATACAAACGATCGTACAACATCGGTCTGAAGATTGATCGGCCAGGTTAGAAAATCTTTATTGGTCCCCATGCAATCTACCTATGTTTGCAGGGCCAAGCAGGCTGAGATCCTTCAGTTTTGCTGGCAATATCTCCTGAAATGGTCTTTTTAGTTGATGGACACATCATGCATTTAAACGATCGTGGTCTCACGGTAACCATTGGATCTTTCAAAAATCTTTACGTCTATGGCCAGCTTTAGATAATGGCTGTTCAGGAAAGGCCTAGGATAATGTCACACAGGGCAATTTTAGAGTGTTTTTTTTACTCCTAAATCACCCCTTGCCACCTCAAATTGCATTGAAATCACCTGTGCTGGTATTTTGATACCTGGTATCAGGTGACATGTTTTCAGGGGGGGCTGTAGCAAGTAAATGGAAAACAAATATACCATCACCTTTTGCTATTTACAGTAGGCAAATCAAAGGAAATACCATTCCTAACAACATTCTTGTCCTGCAACCTTTATGTATTGCAAAAGGCCAATTCTGGAGTTTGGATCTACATTTGGTACAGCAGCTCAGCTTCCAATTGGTGCACAATTGGTGATATCCTTTCCATACGTTATGCTCTAAAAATCAATTTTTGAGTCTGATAGTCCATAGACCTTCCAATTTTGAAATCATGTCTTCAGTTACCCCAGACACATCTTCAGTGAACAGAATACATTAAAATATTAAGTACTATTCACACTTCTCAAGACTCATGGCCCCCAGGGCCAGAACTAGAGGTAGGCAGATAAGGCACCTAGGGTGCAATGATGGGGGGGGGGGGGG
>CM044441.1:91971781-92006738 GCA_024363595.1 Xenopus borealis
GGGGGGGGGGGGTGCTGGTCAGGTACCTGTTAAATCGTCTTCTGCATCCCTCTAGTCCTGGTTGTTCCCTCTGCCTCTCTTCCCTCCCCTCTGTCCCTCCCGCTGTTCTGGCGCATGCATGCACATGTTTGAGACATATGCAAAACAGGTATGTGATTGTATTTAAAGACATTCGGGGAAACGTGATAACATTTACAAAGTGAACACATTTGCAAATACAAATTCACCTGTTGCAATGTAATATTCTTCATTAAAGGAACAGTTCAGGGTAAAAACAAAAACTGGGTAAATAGATAGGCTGTGCAAAATAAAAAATGTTTCTAATGTAGTTAGTTTGCCAAAAAATTAATGTATAATGGCTGGCGTGACTGGATGTGTAACATAACAGAATACAACACAACATCCTGCTTTTCAGCTCTCTAAATCTGAGTTAGTCAGCGACTTGAAAGGGGGCCACATGGGACATAACTGTTCTGTGAGTTTGCAATTGATCCTCAGCATTCAGCTCAGATTCAAAAGCAACAGTTATGACCAATGTGGCCCTCCCTCAAATCACTGATTGGTTACTGCCTGGTCACCAGGGTAACCAGTCAGTGTAAACAAAAGAGAGCTGAAAAGCAAGAAGTAGTGTTCTGTCTGTTATGTTAGACTTACAGTCACTCCAGCCTTTATACATAACATTTTTGCCTAACTAACTATATTGAAATTTTTTTTTATCTATTTACCCAGTTTTTACTTTTATACTGAACAATTCCTTTAAGCTTTTATTGAATTGTGAATCTTAATTGTGCATTGGGAACCTTTAACACCTGCTTGAAGGTGGCATAAACTTTTTTCATTAAAAAGTATGATTGCATACACTGCCGCTTTACATAATATCCTCAATCGCTATACTGTTACGTGACGGGCAGTGTTCACAAAGGCAAAATGGCTCACTTTGTGAATATTTATTCGCATTGTGAACGAATTGCGAACTATTGTATAGTGAACAATATTATATTCCCCCATTTGTCTTTTACTCAGGGCATAGTCAATCAGTGTCGGACAGGTATCCGTGGACCCTCTTGTTTCTAAACATTTGGCCTATTTCATGGCCATTGCCGATTTCTATGAGAACAAAGAGGCTAAATAGATGTACATGTAAAGAAAAGAGACTAGGACAATAGTGGTTGAGAAAGGAGAGGAAGAATAATAGTACTAAAAGTGGGCCCCTGGTCTAAGGTTTTTGAGTGGGCTCCTGGTCTAAGGTTTTTAGGCGGGCCCCTGGGGCCTGGTCGGACACTGTATTCAACAACAACAATGTAAGAAAGCTTTCTAATTTACTACAGCCAGTTTCTGTTAACTTAAATGGGAAATGCACTCCTCATCATCCTATATTTTATCACAAACACCTCTGTAAAATGGGACTAAGATAGGGAAACAAGAGTGGGACAGAGGAATCATTCTAACATTGATATGACTAGGGATGGCGCAAACTGTTCGCCGGCGAACTTGTTCGCGCGAACATCGGGTGTTCGCGCTCGCCGGAAGTTCGCGAACGTCGCGCGAAGTTTGCCAATTTGGGTTTGCCTTAGTTGGCGCTTTTATTTTGCCATTTCTCCCCCAGACCAGCAGATACATGGCAGCCAGTCAGTAAGCTCTCCCTCCTGGACCACCCCCACACCCCCTGGACCACTCCCCTTCCCTATAAAAACCGAAGCCCTGCAGCGTTTTTTCACTCTGCCTGTGTGTGCTGAAGAGATAGTGTAGGGAGAGAGCTGCCTGTTAGTGATTTCAGAGACAGTGGATAGTAAGTTTGCTGGCTAGTAATCTACTGTACTTCAAACAACTGCCATCTAGCTGTGTGAGCTTGTTCACATTCTGTCTAAATATCCATAATATTACCCTCTCCAGAAAAAGCACCTGATTGACTTTTATTAAGCAGCCATAATATATTTTACGTAATCCGTATCCACCGCTGTAGTAGTGTATACGTTGACCTTGTAGGCATTATTTGCCCTGTAGCCATTTTTTGCCCAGTGTGTTCTTCAAACAACTGCCATCTAGCTGTGTGAGCTTGTTCACATTCTGTCTAAATATCAATAATATTACAGTGTCCACAACCACCTGAGTGACTTTTTTCCCTTTACAGCACAAAACGCAGCGCTGTGTCAACAATGGTTTTTCAGATACATTTTTGCCCTTGATCCCCCTCTGGCATGCCACTGTCCAGGTCGTTGCACCCTTTAAACAACTTTAAAATCATTTTTCTGGCCAGAAATATCTTTTTTAGCTGTTAAAGTTCGCCTTCCCATTGAAGTCTATGGGGTTCGCGAACCGTTCGCGAACCGTTCGCAAATTTCTGGAAGTTCGCGAACATGTTTCGCGAACTTTTTTTCGGCGGTTTGCGCCATCCCTAGATATGACTACTATTGAAAGCAGAATCTGCCTGCCTTTAATTATTAGATTTAGTGCTGTTTTGACCACTTAAATAACGTAGCATAAGCTAGCAGAAAGGTCCACGAAGAAGCAGTCAAGTTAAAGTGGGAAATGGATATGTGATTGAATTGATCAGCTACATTGTATCAGGTGTCTGAACAGACCTTACAGACAGTTGTAATTAACATTAAAACAATTAAACTGTTTTAATCAATGTATACTGGAAAGGTAGAATACCATTATATTTATCCTAAGTGAACATAAACTTATATTCCCCTAACGGTAGCTGGATGCTTTCATGATGGTATTCATGATTTATGTCCAGTGGAAATTCTATTTTAACAGGTAAACTGAATCAATTAAGCTGTGCAAGACTCAGCAGGGAGTTGAGCGGTACCACGATATTTGGCTGCACTCCTTAACCATGTGGCCTGGAGAGATGTAAGCAATCTTTTGTCTTTATTTTTTTTATCTATTCATCTATTCACCAGGCTTTCCAAACTCACCTCAGCAGCCTTACTGGTCAGATAGGGTCAAATAATCTGAACTGACTGCTCTATATAAACCCTTCTGCTACCTGACCTCATTACCTAAGTATTATCTTCTGCAGCTTGAGCATTGTGGCCTGCCCCTAGCTCTTGCCCTTCTTACCACTCTTGTTTGTCTCTGCTCGTCACATTACTGCCTCTATACTCATTCTGTCCTGCTTCTTCCTTTAAACCCACTCAATCCCACTGATCCTGATGCCACTCCTGTCTGTTTGGCTCTACACCCAGAGTGTATTTTGCATTAGTCTAGCCCCATGTCAGATTTACAAATGAAATATAAAAAAAATCTGTTTGCTCTCTTGAGAAATGGATTTCAGTGCAGAATTCTGCAGCTCTATTAACTGCATTTTGAATTTTGAAGACTGGGAACTGGGCTGCCCCAATGGAGGAAAAGCAGACATACTGATAACTTGGCATGGAACAAAGGTTGGATAACTTCAGGCCAAGGTCATTACAGGCAGCACAGTTGGAGGTTCAGAGAGCAGACCAGGTCAGTAACCAATCAGGAGTAAACATTAAAGCGAAGGTTCAGTCAAATTCAATAAATGTAGCAAGGGTCAGTAACCGAATAATGAAGCAGGTAGGTGTCCCTCACAGTAGCGTTCCTGTTTAATTAGTGTGGACATAGAGTATGGATAGAAAAGGGAGCTTCAAGCTAAATTCTTTATCAAGGGAACACATAGCAACTAATAATATATTGCAAAGTGAAAGTAGATGTTTACGAATTAACATTGCTAGTAAGGTAAAATAACAGATTTGAAATCAATAATATTAAATAAGCCAGATTCTATCTCAGTCACAGGAGGATGATAGATTGGGAAGTAAATCTAAAATGTTATTTAGCAGGGATTCAGGAAGCAATAGGCTGGTTTGTATAAAATTCCATAGACTGATTATGCTGCCAAAGATACAAGATGGGGAAATGCCAGTCTTTTATAGGACCATGTAAAATGTATGAACCTGCAAGAACTTGGATGGGGAGTTCTACAGGAGCAGGTCATGCAGATGATTGAGCAATTCATTTAAACAGGCTGTGTGTACCATTAGAGGAAAAATACATGTCACTCTGCAACTGTTTGGAGTCTCAGGGGGTATAGAGGGCCCTGTGGAGCCCTGACTGATAAAAAGGTTGCCTTATAAAGTCTTGTGGGGGGCCTTAGAAATGTTCTTTCCCTGATTAGAATCAGGACAAAATTATTTTCATACATTTTAGACAAATATTCTCTCTCTAAAATCACACTAAAAAGCATACAATCATTAATAGGATGTTAAAACCAAAACAACTTTACAATGTTTTAGGGTTAGGAAATAAAAATGGAGAGGGGCTCACATGTCCAGCCACTATTTTCACTCCTTCCACAAGCTGCTATTCCCACCTCATAAATAAATACAGTAGAACCCCCATTTTATGTTTTTCAGGGGACCAGAAAAAAAAAGTTGTAAAATATAGGAACTGTATTATACATAATATATATAGGTGGGACCACAAAACAACAATGTAAAATGAGGGAAAACCTAAAAGACTACTGTACAGCATAAAAATCTTTCAGTTTACTATAAATGCTACCTTTTTTGCCCCTTTTCTATGTTTTGTAGTGAGGGCTAAAGAAGAGGCCAACATGGAAAATAACACACAGGAGAGGAGGTTTCTTCAGTCACCATGTAACAATTTACCATGTTTTGTATAGTGGGCCATTCTGTGATAGACCTCATAAACTTTTACCATAATTAAGTACAAATAAAGTACAGGGAATTTAATATTACAAGTTTGAACCATTTGAACCTTTACCAAGATGGTTTTGATAATTTTCGTCTGCAGAAAAACATTTTCCACAGTACCCTCTCATGGTGATAACCCCCCCATAAATATATACCAACGTTCACAAAAACAGAGTTTTTTGTGTAAGGATCCTTAATACGTCTTTTAACTAATCTGTATAAAAAAGGGTATACATTATATATTAGCCACTATGCACCACTCCTTAGTGTCCTCAGGAGTCCATTGGTTTAAATAGAAACTTGGCCCCAAAATACAATCTTAGTTCAATTTAGTCAACAGTTAAGCAGGGCAAAGCCAAATGACTTTGAGTGCTGTTTTTTAACTACTAAAAGATGTAGGAAGCACCCAAAGTAGCTCAGTGTGCCATTGCCAAAAGGTGGCCTTATGCGTTACAGTTTCGATCTTTCTTGGAAAAGATCTTTCCAAGAAGGATAGTTTGTTTCAATACACACGCAAAGAGCTGAATCGTCAGATATACAAGTAGAAACAATAGAATTCTATCTGTATCTGACGATTCAGAACTAACAATGGCCAATGTTCTGGTTCCTTCAAAGGTACCCAATCAAAATATTTTGTCCAGCCTGATCGACCAACAGAGTGAAATCCAAGTCTTCTGCCAATATAGGTCAGCTTTTTTTACACCATATACGCACCGAATATCATACAAAAATTTACTACCTATGGCCATCATAAGAGTTCCATTTAAATTTGATAGGGGTGGATTATTCTGTGTGGAGTTACTAAAAAATAGTTCAGAATTCAGTTTAGTTGCTATTGATTAATATGTCTATGTAGTATTATTTAAAGCTGGTTTGTGAATTCTGTCATTACACTGGAATCCTGGTTAGCTGTGTATTGGGGCTTAGAATATAGTTTAGGCACTTCATTCCCACATGAGTGCAATTTCATAACTTTTGTTTAGTAGCTTTCTTCATATGTGTAAGTGGTCACTGTGCTCCATTGAAGAAACAGCATCATTAAACACAGAACTTGCAAACCCCAACAAAGTATACCAGTCCTCAGAGGAACACATTCATGGGACACATGGACCCTATATGTGTATAACGTACATTTTGGAACTTCTTTAGTAACTAGAAACAAACTCTGAAGCATAGTTATAGAATGGCAATAGAGTTACAACATGGCATATTGTTAACTCCTCTCCAAGAGCTTAAAAATTTGTCTCCAAAGCTTCTACTTCTTGCTCAGAATTCCAATAATATCAAATCATTGGCAAAGTTCAGCTTCTGTAGCACACAGAGTACATTTGTCTCAGAGATTATTTGATTTAAGTTTCTTTGAGCCCTATCTGCTTATACAATGCTTAGCAAGAAGCTAGCTTTACAACAGCCATGCAATATGGGTCTCCTTTAATGATATAGTGTTAGTGATAGCAGTAAATGAAATAGACTTCATCATAATGGTAGTAGTACTCTCACAACTTTCAACTCTTTGTGCCTTCAGAATTTGTGAACACAGCAAATTAAATACATTTTCAGTTCTCAAACGGTATTTTTGTAATACCCTTCTTGCAGAAATCCCTGCGGAAAATGTGGGCAGCAGTGTACTACACCCCAAAAAGGTACTAAACATCAAATCATAGGTTTTCACATGTGATAGTAAGTGTGTAATAATACATTTTATTAATTGCTCTTGCGGTCTGGCCTGTGTAGGCCAGACAAACTGCACAATAAGGGAAGAACTACATGAGCGTCTTCAACGCGATTCTGATGGATCTGACACAATGCGCCAAAATGGAGGCGCCAAGTCGGATGGGACAGAAAACAAGGTAAGAAATACAAATGTTGGATCTTTTCACAACTTTCATCCGACACGACACGACTGTCGGATGTAGACACAGCATGCAGCGTCTGCATGACATTGCTAATTACCTTATAAATTACCTTACTTTGCGTCACATCTAACTTGATGCCTGCATTTTGGAGCAGTGCGTCGGATCCTTCAGAATTGCATTGGAGATGCTCATGCAATTCTACCCTTAAAGTTAGAAGTTTAAACCTATTGGGAGGGGGTGACTTTCAACACTAATTATTACAATGTGAGTGTTATTTGATTGCTTCAGACTAAAGAACCCAACTGTTTCAATTAGGAATTTAGCTTATCTTGTTATTCATAACATTTGTATTGGTTTTATTTCTTGCAGATAATCAGTTCCTGCGACTAGGAAAGGTAAAAAAAAACCTCCTAATTAATTTGGTATGGGCTAAAGACAGTATAATTTGCATAATACAGTGCAACTAATATGCATGTTGACTTGCTGTACTATAAGGCACTACCCCTTTGGTGTTGGTTAATTTTTGGATACCTTTTTCACAGAAGGGCTATAATTGAAGGTTGTTTTACTACAACTGAATGCTTAAAGCACATTTGCAGTTATGGACTTGATGTTGCTGAACTACAACTAAATACATTAATTGAATTATCTGTGATCTACAATGTTATGCAGCACACCTGACAAAGGGGCAACCCCCGCAAAACATTGCGTGTGACACAAGGGAATCACCCAGTGGAAGAGCAATTCTGTCTTCTTGAAATTCTGACATAGGGAGCTGCTGGTCATAGATAAATCGAAAAAAAACCCAATAGTATATTTGAAGAACTTCTTATCTTCTCATAGTTCCTTTTAAGGCTCACGGCACACAAATGTATTCTCCACCTGAATCTTGCCCCAGAGTGTAAAGGAGAATGAAAGCCAAGTCTTGTGAACTGTCCCAGTGTGACCCCCAAAACAACCCCATTTGCCCTATCTTTTCCCAAAATGCAAAGTAGTGCAGCAGGGTTAAAAGGTACTATCTCACTTAATCTTGAAATTTTAAAAAATAAGGACCTCCCCCTGGAATCGTACGATTTTTCTCTGAATGATCAGCATGGATTTGTGTGAGAACTGCACCAACGCCATAGTCTAAAGCATCTGTAGTAACCATAGTGGGTAGTGCAGGATCAAATAAAGCTAGTGCTAGACTGTTCACAATGAACTATTTCAAATGATGAGCAGTCTCATACCAAACCAGACTTGAAGTTCCATGTAGTAGCTCCACAACTGAAACATAGTTGGGAATAACTTACCATGAATTAAGACCTAAGAAAGCTCGTAATGTCTGAATCAGATGGAGTAGGTGCTTGTGCTACAGCGTTGACATGGTCAGGGTCAGGCAGTAATCCCTCTTGTGAAATTATATGACCCAGAATGACAGCTAAGTTTGTCTGTGGCATTTGGAAAGGTTCAGTTTCAGTCCTGAAGAATCAATGCATTTCAGAACCTTTTCTAGGTACTTGTCATGAAGATCCATAGTTGGAAAGTGGACAATTATATATATCATCCAAATAGCATTCTACACCATGTATGTCATGGAGTATAGAAGATATCAGTCTTTGAAAACAACTCAGTGCTGAAGTCAGTCCAGAAGGTATACGCTTGATCCGAAACAAACCATCATGGGTGATAAATGCAGTGAGGTCTTTGCTTTCCTCATGCAGTAATACTTAATGATAAGCACTCAAGATCAAGGGTGGAAAAGAATTTTGCTCCTCGGAGTTCTGAAAACATTTCCTTCATGTGTGGCAAGGGATGATTATCCATAGCAACTGTTTTATTAAGTTCACAGAGATCAACACACAATCGAATAGCTCCAGTTTTCTTAATTGCTACAACAATTGTGAAACCCATTCAATCACATCTTACTGGTACTGGTAATGGTTTTACATCTGGCCTCAACTTAACCTTGTGTACAAAGTTCTTTGCACAGCCCTGTGAAGTGTTGCTTTGTGGTGAAATTTTAGACACAGGCGGTGTGGCAGGCACTGGGGCTGTAGTAATGAGACCATCAACTAATTGTAGGTTTAATGTAAGCAAAGGCATCCCTTCCAAGTATAGCAGTACCCTTATTCACAATGTATTTGATTCAAAGTGTACAGTCACTGGCAAGCAATAAAGTACAGGGATTGGATCCTTTAAGTCCTGTCTCGTGGTCGCAGGTGCAACAAAGTATTTCAAGAAAATATTCTTTGGTAGTATAGAAACAGCTGACCCTGTATCAAGCATCAGGTCAATGGAGTGTCCCTTGTCAGCAGAAGTATTGTCATTGCATAACAACTCATCTGGAATAAAAGTACCAGCTTTACCACACTTAATACTGTTATATTTGTAGTAGTGACTTCATGAACACCTTTAGCAGAATTACAGCAGATCTTAGCAAAATGACCTACCTTTTTGCATTTGCTGCACTGTACAGCTTTTGCAGGACATGTAGCATAATTTGCAGTTTGTTGTGTCGAACCACAGTGAAAGCAGTATTTTTTTATTTGTATTTGCTGCATGGTTTTGCAGTGAATCCCTTTCCTTAGCACTGTATTTGGCCTGTGACTGTGCATTATAAGGCCCCAGTGCTGGATTCACAGTCTATACATTCCCAGCAGTTCCCTAACTGAGAGTTTTAGCCTCTGCCACTGCTGTTTCAATTTGGCTAGCAACTGTAATAGCCTTTGCAAGGGTGAAATAGGAGCTCTAGGAGGAGTCTCTCTCTAATGTGTGGTGAAATAATTTTTTCCACTTTTTGATTTTTTAGCCTTTCAGCTGTTAGATTCCCAAAGTCACAGGTAACAAACAGCTCTCTCAAAGCTGCTACAATTTGTTCTTTGGATTCGCCATTATATTGTCCACGTTGGCGGAATGTATATCTTGCAGAAACCATACTTACTCTTGGCATGAAAAAGTTCTTTAAATCAGCAAGTAAGTAATCAGTTTCATAAGTAGGTTATGGTAATGAATAGCATATATGCTGTATCTCTGCTTCCAGGCAGTGAATATGTAAAGCACGCTTTCTAGCAGCAAAAATCTCCCCTTAGTCAGCAGCAATAAATTATCAAATATATGGACCCAAGCATTAAAAGGTATGGTAGGCCCACCAGGGTTTGGGAGAAAAGGTACAGGCTGCTGCAGAGGTAGAAGAGACATCTCGTCGCCAATTTGTTGTGTTATAATAGCCAAAGATGAGTAGAATATAACAGTACTTTATCAGCAGGTTCGTGCAGCCATTACACAACAGTAACATTAACTCCTGTGCACAGTGACATCTGCAGGCACACCACACATACCGACTGTTCTACTCTGTAATTTGGGAACAGTAGGACTAAGGGGGCTTTATTGGGAGGAAGGACTGGTAAGGTTTTGAGGGGGGGGGAAAGAGTCCTGTACAGGGCTACTACATTTTACACTTGACTATTGTATTTAAATTTGCTCCCACACATTCCAGTAATAAACCCAAACTCCTGACAGGCAGTTTCCATTAAAGCAAATTACAGATTTCTCTGCTGGATTCAGGAGCTTCTCAGCTGCTTGAAAAATGCCTGCTGAGAATAGGTCCCATGTGCCATGAACATAAGCTCTAGGCATCCTGCCTGTGTTGTAACTGCTGATATCTCTCCAATCATGCTGTTCAACAGAGATTAAAAGTACACAGAGGAATGTGCCCTGACATGCCTCCTTGTTGCTTCCTTACTGCCTGAACTAACAGCACAATGAAGATAAGTGATGGCTATTTTGGATCACCGCACTTATTTTTCATCAGTCCTACCATCCAGCCATCACTGAATGATTGCTGACACAGGTTAACTTTGAATAGCACACACCTTGCCAAGTGCTGTTTATTATGGGAACCACATTTTGTCTGCTATTTTGATGCTAATAGTTCCATGTACAAAGACAATACAATATTCTTATAGCCGCTCCATATTTTATTTTTGAATTACCTTATGTTCATTTATCATATTTTCCCTCCAGATAACAGCAATGTTCTTTATAGCATGTTTGTAGAAATGACAAAAATAATTAGAGAGTATCAACTTATGGGTTCAAAACATATAATGGCAATTTATCAGGCACATTAAAGTAAGAGTTGCTCATATGAAGATTATGACTCTAGGTTTAAAGATACGTATTCCAATTTATTGTACATTCTTAAGCTATTCCTATTCATCTCAGAATCTGCATTTTCACTGCAGTTTATAGTAACATGCTGTTACATATGGAGAGTAGTATCATTGTTGTCCAGTCATTGCAAGGACGGAGCAGCTAATACTGCAAAGGAAAAACTGAGGAAAAGCTTGGGTTATTTATAATAAGCAGTATTTGCACAGGCAAGGATTTTATAAGAAATAGTAGCACTAACTTACCACACTGGGATGTTGTATTACTACTAATAGAATGGTAAAATATTTTAAATAAGTTTAAAGGGATCAAACACCTCAAAATGAAATATAAAAAAATCTGTTTGCTCTTTTGAGAAATGGATTTCAATGCATAATTCTGCTGGAGCAGCACTATTAACTGATGCATTTTGAAAAAAAAAATTCTTTAACTTTTAGTATGTTATAGATGAATTCCAGCAATGGTTGAAATACAATTATCTATAATGGGGTAGTGGAATACATTACATTTCACACTTGAAAAGGGCTTAGCCTAGAAAATTTCATTTAATACATAAGCAGTTTCTTTCTTTTATATGTAGTGGCTTTAGTTTTTGCACAGAACGCTTTAAAGGAGGAGATGTATTTTATATAGCTATTTTACACAGCCAACTGCTGGTTTGTGGTTGTTCTAAAAAGTTAATTTTGATTCAGAGAATTTTAAAGGATTAAACTAGAAATAAGAACACTGTATCCCAAATAATGGGACTCTATTATAAGCCAAATGACCAAAGTTTTCCAAATGATGGAAGCATTTTGGAAATAATTTAGTCTAAGATGTACCTGTCAGGCTCTGCTGGGATTCAAGCCAGGTACTTTTGGGTTTCTGGCTCTGTGCCTTAACCTTTGGGCCAGGTGAGCAGCCAGCAGGCTGGCTCATAATCTACTACTTGGCTTTTGCAGCCCTTGACCAGAGGCAGCAGCCTGATTGGTGGCTTGGGGTCAGCCAATCATCGCTGACCTTGCCTTATATATGGCCATCCCTCCTTACGCACCTTGTCTTACCATTGGTCTACCATAGCACTGTTGCTTTGTCCCTAGCTAGGTTTCCTGCGCTAACCCTTTTCCCTTGAACCTGCCTTGCTCTTCCACATTGTTTCTTGTACCTTTCCTTGCCTGAACCTTGTCTTTCCTTGCCTTGTCTGTTCTTGCTCCTGCTCCAGCCTAGTACCTTGAACCTTGCTATCCAATACTGTCTTGCCCTGCCTTATCCTTTCTGCTCTTTTCTAGTCCTGTTCCTGCTTCCAGCCCTGTTCCTGATCCACTATGCCTGTTCCGTCCTGTCCATTCCAGTTTACTCCTGATCTGATAGGCCCACTCCATACTGTCCAGTCTGCTCCTGATGCTCTATGCCTGCCCCGTCCTTTTCAGTCTGCTCCTGATTCTTTACGGCCACTCTCTCCTGTCCAGTCTGCTCCTTATCCTCTATGCCCACTCTGTCCTGTCCACTCTGCCTCTGATCCTCTATGTCCATTGTGTCCATTCCAGTCTGCTCCTGATCCGCTATGCCCATTCTTTCCTGTCCTATCTGCTCCAGATTCTTTATACCCGCACTTTACGCCTACTCTCTCCTGTCCAGTCTGCTCCTGATCCACTATGGCCGCTCCATCCTGTCCTGTCCAGGCTGCTCCTATCCTGTTTCTTCACCTGCACCTGTACTAGTCTTATTAATTGGCTTCTTCACCCTGTTCTACCTCTCTGTTCCTTGTGTGCACAGCCGTAAGGACTCATCTTCCTTCTTCTGTCTCCACAGCACCCCTAAGTGAGAACCTTGCCTCAGACAACACGGAGGGACCAGTTACCAGGGGCAGCAAAAGCCACCTCTGGTAACTTTAAGAGCTGCATTTCCATTTTTTAAAACAGAAATTTAGCTTCTAGTGCAGAGAGTGCAATATCGCTCACTGTGCTAGCGATGCGGCCCCTCCTCGACCCGCTCTGAAGCTACAGGTTAGAAGCACGGAGCAGGAGGGGGGGCAGCATCGGGGCTGCTGCTTCAGGTAGCAGCAGCCCCTGAAACACACCTGCCCTAACCTCAACCTCAATAGTACCATAACAAGCTGTAAAGAGTGTATTAGAGTATTGGAAGAGCTTACCCAAAACTAGCTGTAATCCTAAACAACATGCCTTTTGTGATTTGACCATCTGCATTATTTACCTAAGAAGCCTCATCTGAAGTAATAGGTCTAGGGCCCTGCATTTACCCAACCCATTCTAGGAAATATAGCTTAGGCAACAAAGGTTGTGCAAGGAATAATATTAGCTATACTAGGAACATATGAAATTTGCTTTACTTCTATTCATGATACCAAGCACTGCTATTGTGATATCAGGCAGCAGAATGCCAACATGCATAATGCTCCTTTACATAATAATGATGATAATAATAATAATGAGATGCTTTTCCAATTTGCACTTTTCATAGGTTTCACACTTGCAATCCCCACGGTATCATTGCAGAATACATTATGAAGGATTTATTGGCTTGTTTATAAGAGACATGCTTTTATTATTTGACTGAAATAATTCCCATTTGCTGGAAATGCTTTGCGGCACAGCAGACAGTAATATGACCTTTTCTTTACCTCCTCGTTTTGTACTCGAGGTTTTATTGAAATGGGAAAGAGTGCATTTCATACTGAATGTATTTCAACACCAGCATCACATTATCTCTGCCAAACAGAAAATGAAGTGCTTGACTCTGCATGTAAAGTGAAACTAGCTAGCGATTATCAAACTTATTTTTACTTCTATGATAACAGCAGCAACAATATCAAGCTGGGACAATTTCTTATGGAACAAATTCAAATCCAAAACAATATCATTTTATTTTGTATTTTAAATATGCTATGTAGATATTTTAGGTGGGATACAAAGAAAACAAATAATCATCCTCTACACACCTAAGGGATTGTTGCTTTGACACATGCAATATAAATATATAGTACTAAATAATGTTGGCAATTCATGACTGGTTGGCAAGCAAACATTTCTGGCTCTTATGTCTATCCAAGTGATGTGCTGGAATTGAACTATGATTTTTAGGTCTGAGGTCAGAACTATCTGACTGATTCAGCCCAGATATTGGATACCATGGAAGGCTCTCAGGAAAGTCCTTCTTTTTGGGAACATATATGGGGCCAACTCTGTAAAGCGAGATTTTCTTTTTTCTGGGCAGTATTTATTCCAAGATGGTATGCCACCAGTGTAACCTTTAAGACGTAAAACTTAATTTGTTGTGTATATACAACACCACACAAATGTACTTACATGTAAAAATATATATGATATAAAATTGTATGAGGACTAGCAAGATGGAAGCCTCTCCTGCTCAATAAGTAAAATGCTTGTGGTGGTTGAGTATCTGTGGAAGTGGTAGTGTATGTATTTTTGTAGATACAGTTAAATTAAAGGTCTACAGACCATTATATAATCAGAACTCTAGTGTTTCAGTTTGAGAATTCTCAACCTTAGGAAACGTTGCTGTATCAGAAAAAAATGATGCGAGGAATTGGTGCAATACAAGCAAAGTAAAGTAAAGTAACTCTAAAAAGGGGACCAGGAACATGTTTAAATTTATACACAATGTATAACTGGTAGGTGTAAATATATGCACACGGTTTCACTTTTTAGCTTTTCTAGTCATGCATGCCTCTGAAAATCCTGAATTATATAACTGAAAGAAATATTTCAGAATGCCAGATATGCTTATAGTGCAATATTTTAGATATAAATGCATAATTGGAATTGATATCCCTTTAGAACACTTTAGGGTGCATTTATTTACCTTGACACAATGTACAAAGTGCAATGTTGAGTGCAGTCACAAGGTTTTTTTCTCAACGATCAACCATTCCCCCCCCCCCAAGAATTAAAGCAACATTGCAGACACAATTCATTAATTGGAATTGCTGCAGTTGTGCTGCATCCAGCATCTGAGGGCCTTGCTAAATAGGTGTGAGTAATAGCTTTGTAACTGTGGAAAATGTAGAGAGCCTTAAACTGTTATTGCATTGCAAATTTTAATTGCGCACTCTTAAGAAGTGCTTGAAGGTGTCATAATGTTTTGGAGCAAACACAACAACTTTTTCAGTAAGACATTTTATTACATTTACTGTGCATTGGCGCAAACTTTAAAATTCGCAAATGGTCTTCCATTGTCGGAAGTGGTCCCTAAACAGTTTCCGGGTTCACAAAAGCTATATTAAATTCACACAAAGCAAAATTTTTTGCGCAAAGGCATAACTTTTCGCATTGCGAATAGTTCTTCAATAACCGACTTTTATTACATTCCCCCTGATATTGTGTAAAAAAAAGACTCTGCCAATGAACTATACTGTTTTAAATATTGAAGAATTGTGCTTCAAAATATGTTTCATCTGATTGATTCCCACAAACCATACTAAGCCTGCCCATGTGTCTTTGCCTGTGTCACTGCAGGGCTGTGATTAGCAATCCCCTTCCTATTGTGATACGGGCAGAGACAGCACACGCCCACCACTCATTTGAAACACACGCAGGGAACGCAGCAGATCTATAGGGACCTCCAGTAAAGGTTCAGTTTTTAAAGATAATATGCATTTTTATCCCAAAGTAAAACTAGCACCATATATTATTCATTATTGTGAATGGGGATGGTAATAGACACAAATTCAAATAAAGTTTTTATGTTCCCCCAATTAGAACCCTTCATAAAGTTGATGGTTCACTACTGGCTGTCCCAGGGATTTTAGTGAGCTGCTTCCCTCAATAATAGGAAACTAGAATATTTTGCAAGGCTGGAGTCAGGCCCTTAAGTCCATTCCTTTGCTCTAGTAATTACACTTTCATTTGAAGGGAAGAGTGCACACAGTGCATAAAGTGGGCACCAAACCTCCCCGCTGCTTGAATGCCCTTAGCATATTCAGAATAAGCAAGCAGGGGTGCTGTGAGACACAGTGGAACGTGAGCCCACTATTTACTGTCTCTGATCTCTTGTACCCATAGGTGTTGGAATCTTAAGGGCCATGGGGGGGCACTGACCCTGAAATTTTTTCACTGGCTTTGTTTTTGCAATAAAAGTTATGGGGGAAATCATCTTCCATGACCCATGCTCTGCGCCTAGAGCTATGAGCAACACATCTCTACTTCTAATGCAGTGATCGACAACCAGTAGCTCACGGGCAACATGTTGCTCTTCAACCCCTTGGATGTTGCTCCCTGTGGACTCAAAGCAGGTGCTTATATTTGAATTCCAGGCTTAGAAGTAAGTTTTGGTTGCATAAAAACCAGGTGTACTGCCAAACAGAGTCTCAGTGTAGGTTGACAATGCACATAGCGGCGACCAAATGACCAATTAAAGAACTTATTTGGCATCCCAAGAACATTTTTCATGCTAGTGTTGCTCCCCAACTCCTTTTACTTTTGAATGTTGCTCACAGGTTCAGAAGGTTGGGGATCCCTGCTCTAATGCACAGGGCTGTGGTTTTGTGGCCCTTAGCATTTATGTAGTTGTGCTTATACCTTTTAAATGAGTTCTTTGTATGTTTACGGAATCAAGCTGCAGTAGATCAACCTCTGCCCAACCTCAAATAGTGGGGTTTTAACTATAATGATATTCAGGCTCCAGAAAATCAAATGCTGTTATTTTATATCTGTTTAAAGCTTTGACTGAAATCCCTGGAGTCTGTTCTCTGAGGCAGTCAACATTTAAACAACTGAAACGCTCTGGGTAATATAATACAGAAAGTATTAAGTAAGATTTCCAATATGCACAGTAGACTTTAATGTTTTACAGTGTATGGCTGCCTGTAACGCTAATCTGACATAGCAGAACTGAAGATTTTCAGTGCAGTCACTACTTTGTGCATCATTTTGCAGATATTATTTCATGCAATTTAATATAACCCCATGGTGACTCAGTACTTGCATGTATCATTATAATTCTAGTTCATTCTAGTTAAAGAGCTAGAAGCAGAATAATATTACCCTTCTCTGTCACTTGTGTAGGGATGGTAGGTTCCTGTTTATAAAAGTATCTTTCAGATTCATATATTCATACAACTTTTTTAAGAGAGCTCAGTTTTGTAAGATGCAGTATCTGATAGAATAAGATTTTATTTATTTGAGGTCTTTCTATATTTTAAAAATATAAAAAGGTGTGTAGTTCAGTGTTTTATTTAAAAAAAATCAAAAAGCACAATCATAACTTCAAACATTTATTATATATTGTGCATATATTGTTAATAAATTATGTATTTATTTATCGTTATACACCTTTCAAAATCCTGTCTGTCAATTAAGGTATGATAAAATGCATCAAAGGAAATTGGGGAAATAAACAGGAAAAAGAAAATATAAATAGACAAACACAGTGTAAAACACTCACTCTTATCAGTGCTGGAAATATTTCTTACCATGACATCCATTTTGCAATTCTAAAAATTATAATAAAAACTATTGAAAAGAAAATCCTACACTGACTTGAAATATGTAATTTCAGTAGTATCTTTGACAACTGTGGTCAGAGCATTATGGTATAAAGATAGGTAGGATCCTGGCCAGAATTGCGAGGGGGCTGTTACTTTATGGGAGAAAGGAAGAAGATATAAGTATATAAAGAGTTTAATCACCTTTGAGTCAACTTTTAGTATGATGCAGACAACAGAGTGATATTCGGAGGCAATTTGCATTTGGTTTTAATTTTTTATTATTTATTTGCCTTTTTATTAAGCAGCTTTTCAATCTGCAATCTAAGAAATCTGGTTGCTAGTGTTCATATTACCCATGCATCAATGTATTCATTTAAATATGAGACATGAATATGAATAGGAGAGGGCCTAAATATAAAGATGCGTTATTAAAAGTGTAACCTTACAGAGGAATTGTTTTTAGATAGGGTTAGTGACCCCCATTGTAGAGTTGGAAAGAGTCAGAAGAAGAAGTAATTTAAAAAAAACTGGAAAAAATAGATAATTAAGGCCAATTGAAAATTAGCTTAAAACGGGCAATTCTATAACATACTAAAAGTTAACTTAAGTGAACCACTCTTTTAACCATATTTCCATAGGCAAACGCAAATGGAACTATACATTTAAGCAAACCAGTTTACCATAGTTTCTCTAAGTCACAAAAATAGCAACCCTCAGGCACAAATACAAATCTTTGTTTTATGTCAGTGTTGTTTTACATGCTGGACTGGATTTGTAATTAAGCACATAAGGATCGTGTTTCACTGTGACTGCAAATATGACTTTCATAACTTTGCCATAGGATCCATGTCACATTGTCATTTTTACAACACAGATTTGCAATGGACTTTTAAGTACAACACTTACTATCATCATTCAGCTGCTGCATTCAGAACATTCAGCTATTCCAGCAGCTGTCAGAATATGCCACTTCTTCCCATGTAATTACTGTGAAGAATAAGGGTGGCACATTGAGTTTTCTAGTGGGGGGTATGAGCTATGATCTGATTGTGAGTATGGATGGGAGGGGTTGCTCTGGGATCTAAACCTCAATCTGATTAAATGCATCAAATACATGTAGAAATGATGAAAGTATCTACTGCAGGATGAAAGAGATTGAATTCATTGCTTAGAGTCCTTGGTTGAAAAGTGCCGATGCAGGACTGATGCTTTAAAGCTGTGGATTTCTTTTTGTGGTTAAATTCTTCTTCTAAAAAACAGGCAGTGGACTGATCCTAGACACAACCAAGAGAGTATGTAAAGATGAAATGTAGATGTAGCACTGGATGATTGTAACATGAAGCTGATTGTTCTATAAGGCAGTATGACTGCAGGCAATGAACATATACGTTACACTGACACGTTTGTGGCATGGAACCAATTTTTAATTGAACTCAGTTTTTCAGTAAAATTCATTACAGAATCTTCACATTGGCAGCAAACCAAGGTCCCGCTCCTAGTCCACAAGGAGTGACTCATGGGTTAACAGTGAGACTCGGAGGTTGTTTTTAGCTCAGTGCCTTTTTCATGTCATAATTAGTTCACAAACTTCTCATATTCCATCCAACAGATTTTTGGCTTCCTTCCATGGGCTGTACTTCCGGACTTAGCCAGGCTGCAAAATATGATCAATGAGTCTTCTAATACCACACAGCACTTGAGACTTCAGCACAACTACTTACGGTGTTAGATTTCTGGCTCAGATTCACATTTGTACCTAAACAGGGGCTTTTTTCTCCGATTTTGGGATAAAAAGTGTAAAATTACCTGTGATGAAGCTTGCAATAATATGTGTTTTATTATAATCCAACCCTTTCATAGATGGTGGGGTGCAAACAGGGCTTGGACATAGGGTATCACTTTCCAGAACTGCTTTAACAGTTGAAAATGAAACATTATAGAAAGAGGCAGGAGGTTTTTCTGCCAGTGAGGTTAGTGGGAAACTGCACAACTCCAGACATTATCTTGTCTTGTATTTTAATAATGCTACATACATACCTATATAACCAAACCTAAATGTTTCATGTCAAGAAAGCAGTAAGTGAATGTGACTGCATGCACATAGAGTGCCTACAAAACAAGACAAGGCTCCCATTTCAGCAGTTGCACTCCTGACCCAATGCCTTCTCAGCACTTTCAACCTCTCCCCCCCTATTAATACAACGATGGACTATTTCTGACTTGTAATTTGAACCGTCTATTTGCTTTTGGCGTTCCTTGTCAGACTATATAAATGTTATTCCTATGCCAGCAGTAATGAAGGATAGATGTTACATGGGCCAAATGTAGATGACAAGTGAACATGCAAATTCTAGTTAATTGTTTTGCTAAGAGGTATGCACATTTGTTTGAGCTTTCACCATTAATTTATCTTTCTTAATATTTAGTCTTTTTTCACTTGGGCAAGAAAATCACACATACTGACTTTGTGTTTGCTGAGTGGCGCAAACAACAATTTCTCACCTGGCATTTCTATGAGATGGGGTTTTATCACAATAACATTAAACTGTGCATTTTTGCATTCATGGACACAACCACAACCAAGTGCACAACCAAGGGGCAACTGGATCATCATGGCCTTTGCATTACTGATCTACATCAGTGGTGAAAACTTTGTAACAAATGCCCTTAGTTAACAGCAGCTATACTAGCTCATGAAGAAGAATATAGGGTCCAGGTAATTGCCATAGGGAAGAAATCAATCCGTGCATAAACAAAATAGAAATACAGCTTACCCAAGGTCACCATTGTGAACTCTATTCATTTATAAAAGGATGAATGAACGTAAGGAGAGAGGTGGAATATCAATCTGGCCTATTATATGAGTTTCACTCTTATAAATATGGTCCTATGTGTGACTTCTAAGTGCAGCAACTCAGAAAATACTCAGGACTATAATGCAAATATACAGTGAATTTCCTCTACTTCACTTTTGCAATGAATGATTTTTGTATTCAGTACATGAGAAAACACACAAGACTGCAAGTGCAGTGCAATTGCCATGTTTTTACCCATAATGTAGTGTTTTGTCCTATAAATCAACAGGTGAAGCTGCGCTGAAAATTCTTTGTCTCGTTGGAGTGGTTTGACATGTGCGTAAAGTGTGAGCCATATTCTTTTGGTGCAGTTGATGAAGGTCACCCTGGAACCCTGGAGCTACCACCTGGCTCAGAAATAGTGGTGGTTCCAAAGATCCACTGCTTCAATAGGCGTAACTATGTTCGATTTGGAAAAGGACCCAAGATCAACTGAGTGGCCTAGAGCACAACTTATATGGACATGCATAGAGCACCCTTACATGCAAGTATTTTAAATGAATGGGATTTTTGCCACAACTCACAGCAGGGGAAATTTGTACAGCTGTTTTAGTGCTTGTGAATGACGTTAGTGTAGGAAAAATCAGAATAGTAACATTTTTGTCCTACAATTTCATGCTTAATCTCTTATACCTGAAAAAGAGAGCTGACAAAACCATACTCTAAAACTGTTAAGAGTAAAACAAGTAAACGTGGCAATATGACTATGAAGATTTTCATTTATCCAGGTCATGGTATATATAATATAAGTAATTCTAAAACAACCGGACTTGCTGAGTAATTATTGAATTACTCAGCAAGTCCGGTTGTTTTAGAATTACTTATATTAGATAAGTAAATGTGGCTTTTAAGGCAATGAGTGAGTTGAGTGTGGTGTTTATACAAATGGCCTGTAGGTGTCACTGTGCACAAGCGTTATACTGTACATACACAGTACTTTCTATACAGCTTAAAGTGTTAGAGTTGTTACTGTTGAAGTGTAATGGTTGCACGACCCTGCTAATAAAGCACTGCCTTACTCTACTCATCCTCAGCTACCAAAACATAACATTGAGTCCAGCATTTGCTTACTCGTTAACAAATACTGATATCTGGATATGACCTGAGCATGAATCTGCATATAATATACATTGCGCTTTACTATTCAATTACTATTTCTGCAATTCTGGCCATGACACATCTGTAGACACATTTGCAGACAGATCAATCTTTCTCATGCCTTAAGTAAGTCATCCTATTTCCCACTAAATTTCAGAACATCTACTGAGAAATCTGTTTCATGCCGTCCCCAGGGTTATACTTGTGCGGTGCAATCTCAGTGTAATATGCGGCAGTAATCGCAGTCATGTCATAAAGTAGGAGATGAGAAATGGCAGAGCCTCCTAGCCGACCTCAGGTCATGTGGAGTTTATAGAAATCATTACACAGACTAATAGTTTCCAAAGTTCCAAATGATGTTTGTCATGCGGGATCTTGTCTGTAATTTCAAATAAATCTGTTTTCCTGTTTTTTTTGGAACAAATGCGAGACTGAACTATGCAAAGCTGCCAAGCAACTCAGATACAATAATTGTCATATTTTGAATTTAAGTGAAAAAAGAGCAGTTTGGTGTGTATAGCTGAGATAGATATCTGTGCTGATTTTTGTGTGTCATCATCACTCATACAGGTATTTACATATTTCATTGTAAGCATGAATCCTTCCATTCTCTTCTGAAAAGAATGCTGAGCATGTGCTAACTTGTGTAACACGCTCACAAGGGTTTTTATCTTGTGCTTTTAATATATGTTCAAAGAGCGATGCAGTTGCATGCATATTTATGACACAGTCATTTGATCATACATTTCCATTAGTTATGTGACCCTGCAGTTTGTATTTTGCACCTATTGTCCTGTTATTTAGCACCATCTATTCTGCAGCTATAAGAGGTCCATTTTGGCCCCTTTTTGTTAGTTTAAAGGGGACCTGTGACCAGACATAAAATGCTGTATTTTAAATAATTTTTAAATTAAATGTAAAATCCAAATTATTACTTTTTAATTGACACTCCCATACCATTTGTAAAGGTATCTAAAAATCATAGCTGTCAAACATATATCGCCTTCTTCTCTAGGTGGTGCAGGCCATTACTTTACATCACTTTTATATCTGCACTTCCTAGATATCAGTGCAATGCTCATTCCCCCTCCCTTCTCACTGTCTGCAACTGTGTACCCAGGGTGTGGGTATTAGATCCCCCATAATATTGTGGGATAATGCAAAGCTTATAATAGGGGAGTTATAATGCCATAGATGTATAGCATATATAAACTTACCAGTACATATGTTGGGTTTGGGTAGCAAAGGGAGTGGATTGCACCATAACAGCAAAAATGAACAAGTACTAATTTGTTAAGTATTACATGTTCATAAAATGCCTGGTGTGTTTGTGCTACGAGGCACTTAGACAAAGGCTAAATTTTTTATATAGCATTAGTAAAGTTTATTTTGCTTGACAATCATAATATAAAATAATTTGGAATAATTTCTTATGGTGATATGTCCCCTTTAAATACATTATTGTTTATTATCTTCTCTGTTCTCTTACATGTTGCTTTTTTAATGCCCCACCATAAATTCCTCTGAAAATAAACATTGTAGTTTTCTCTAGCACAATTTTATGTCCCGCCATAAACTCCTCTGAAAATATACATTCTAGTTCATACGCTCTATAAAAATTTCTGAAAATATACATTGTAATTTAAACACTCTATTAACTGAATAATTATCTTCACTATTGTACTTGACTTATCCTGTGACACAGCAGGATATTTGCTTGGTTAATTGGGTCCTGTCACCTCTAATTCCCTTGTGCCCAGGAGAGTTCCAACAATATCCCCAATATCTTTGAGTACACTATGGGGAGAATAGTGCTGGCATGAATTATTAAAAAATGAATAGGTTGCAAGCTATCTAGATTCTAGAGGGAATATATTTAAGGCTCTGCTGGGATTCCCAGAATAAAGTCACATTCTTTATCTTACACTGATCATCCTCATCCCTCCATCATCCTCACTGACTCATTTTATACAGCACTATGAATTTATGGGTATTACTTTCATTTTAACTGTCTTTCTCTAACAGAATGTCTTATAATGGCACTTCACAGGCTTCATCTTTGTGATATAAAGATCTATCCTATTCTTCATCCTTGCAATGTAAAATCATCCTAGTGGGTGGAGAATAGTAGCTAACATAAGGGAAGGTTTCAGGAAGTGATTTGTAGAGATGTGCCATGGGAAGAGAGATGAGTAGCAGGCTCTGCAGCAGTGGAGTCATCTTTTGGAAGAGCTACTCAGCCTAGGTAGTGAGAGGTCTAGTGTATATAACAGTACACTCTAGGAAGTGTAAGATAGCTAGGTAACTAACATGGGCAGCTATGGCCCCAACTAGGAGTTAGTGGGCATAGTGTTCCCAGAGGGAAACCCACCAGCCAGGGCTTAAGAGGATAAGCTGGCAGTGTGCAGTTAAGGGAAGAGTCATATGTGTAAAGCTGGAAGATTGAGCACTGTAAATGTGCTGCTGTTCCATTGAAGGCCCTGGAGATAGTTGCCCTGTTACATATAGTTTTCTCAGTATCTCCTTTGCTCAGCAAACCCAGAAAGTGGCAGAAAGGGATAATTGGAAAAACAGTAAGATGAGGGTATGAAAATGGGTAAGAGAGGAAAGCTAAGAAAAGCAGAACAGTAAAGAAAGGAAGTAAGATGAAGGCACAAGCTAGAAAAATGTATTAATAAATAACACATTTTGATCTATTTGTCTGTTAACTGCACTACATGGGGGTGGGGAGTTCTCAGCAAAACTGCCCATGCAAGGAAGCCTGTCAAATACATACATGTAGGGACCCATAAGTAGCATGGCCCTTATGGCTTCATTCCCTTACCCTTACCTTCCTTTTCCTGTTACTGGGTTAAATCCCATGTAACAAAATATTGATACAGGTTGTGACCACCCCCTGCAGTGCTGTAATAAAAGTACTTGCAGGGAGGGGCACTTCCTCTTTGGCCTGCAGCAGTTATACTGATCAGAAGATCCATTGAGCCTGGAGTTAAGGCCCCAGTGATAACAAGGCCCTAAAGGTATTACCACCTTTAGTGAAGTCGGGGATACAGGGACCCCGTGAATGAGGACTAGTTAGCCACAGGTTAACTCTGTCATAGCACTTTCTAGGAGAGGTGAGATTAGAGAGGGAAGATAGCACGGGCAGCTCAAGCTCCAACAAGGAGGATAGAAGGGAGTAGCTCTCCCCCAGGCTCTACCTTGCCTGTAGTGAAGGGACCTCAGTGTACAGGGACTGCAGGAAGAGTTATTTAACCCCTGATCTACCCATATCTGCTGTTGGGATCCGGACCACATGAGGTACTGCTATCCTGGCTGGTGAACCTACCAACTCCTAATACAAATCCTACCTGAGGGCAATACCTATTACTGTACCTGTGGCTATTCTGATTTGCTATGCTGCTTATGATCCACTGATTTGTGAGTATCAGTATTACCCTGTGGTGCTCTATGTAAATAAACATTGTTCTATTTGTTTTCAAAGAACCCCTGGCGTCCAACACCTGTTATTTTACACACTTTGCAGTATTGAGTTGTAGGTCAACTACCTCACACGTGTATTTCCACTTAGCGAAAGCCCTACCTGAGAAAAGAGAGTCGTGTGTAACCAATGCTCTACTCATGCTAGTTGGTTTGGTTATAATACAGCCAAGAAAGGGTTACATACATGTACATGCTGCATTGTAAGTGACTGTGTGATTTTATATGCTCAGTGTGGGCAAAAATTTATATAAAGCAGTGACCGACTGCAAACAGTCCCTTTGAATTGCTTTTCAGGTGTGTGATTTGATTTTAGACTCTCCACTTTAGTACTGAAGTTCTTCAGTCTGTTGGGCATATATACAAATCGCAACTCACTACTATTTTTGCTTTTACTTTGCTTCTACTGTTATTTATTTAAAACTGGTAGTTATTTAAAACATTCCTACATTAATATATATATATATATGTAGCTATTCTTAATGCTGATTTGTATTTTGTATCCACTGTGCCAATGAATCACTGTCTGTTTTCAGGGAAATTCTCAGCAGATAGTTGCATAATTCAGTATACAGTAGAACAAGGAGGAAGGCCTCTGCACTTAATAAATTAACCAGAAGATGGCGCATTGTATACAACAGCAGTTTATTTAATGCAAATTTCTCTGATTAAAAAGTCTCTGATTTCTGAAGCCCAACAACATTTTGGGAAAAGCATTGGCATATTTCAAATGATCATAAAGGACTTCTGATTTACAGGTATGGAACTCTTGTTTGTTTTCATTGACACTGAGGTATATTATAAAATAACAGTATTATATGTATTATATGAGGATAGAAGTAAAGCTAGTAAATCTAACCCACTTTCTATATTGATAAACAATTATACACTAATGGCTGCAACTTTTAAACCACTGGAACCAAGGCTTGGCATTGCTCACAGTGATGGGTTTGAGGGCCCTTGCCCATGGAAACCAATTCTGTATCGCTTGTAACAAATAAAAATCTTATAGCAGCTTTTGTACATATATTGACATCTTTGTGGCTACCACAATTATATGGCCATTAATGCACCCCTTCAAATAGCTCATATATTATTAAAATGTATACTTTAGTTTAAAGGGGTTGTTTCCTTTAAGCTAATTTTTAGCTTGTTATAAAATGAATAAATCTAAGCAATTTTCAGCTGGTCTTCATTTTTTCTTTTTTTTCTTATTCTCTTCCAGTCTCTTATTCAAATCAATGCATTTTTAATTTGTACCCTAGCAACCAGATTGTTAACATGGCAAATTGGAGAGCTGCTGAATAAAAAGCTAAATAACTCAAAAACCACAAATAATAAAAAATGAAAACCAATTGCCAGTTTTCTCAGATTATAACTTTCTACATCAGGGGTCATCAACCTTTTTTTACCATGAGCCACATCAAATGTGAACTGGCATACAGGAGGCTATTTTTGGCAGTACATCTGCTTTTTAATGCAACCAAAACTTGCTTTCAAGCCAGGAATTCGAAAATAAGCACCTACTGTTCTTTGAGGCCACTGGGAGCAACATCCAAGGGGTTGGTGAGCAATATGTTACTCGCGAGCTACAGGTTGGGATCACTGTTCTACAACTTAGGTTAGTGTGGTGTTTATACAAATGGCCTGTAGATGTCACTGCACATGAGTTATACTGTGCATACACAGTACTGTCTATACTGCTTATGGTGCTAGAGTTTATGTTACTGTTGTGTAATCGCTGCATGAGCCTGCTAATAAAGCACAGTTATACTCTACTAATTCTTGGCTATCAAAACACAACAGTTGAACAACCTATTTAATAGAGAAAGCTGTTTGTTGTCTCAAGTACCTTTGAGAAAGAACTTGGATGGGTATGACATTGAGTGAATTTTTATGCTTTGAAAATGTGATTTTGTAATTAAATAATCCCTACTTGGATGATATAAACAATTATTGGAACTATTTTCTGGAAAGCTGGGGAACTAAGATTGCCTGTATCAGGTGTCATCATAGCCATTTGCACCACTATGAATCTATCCAAACTGCCCAGTGATATGTCCATTTGTTTACAGGCCTGAATTATATGTCCATGCAAAGTAAGCATAACGTCTGCATTGTTAAGAGTAGGTATCAATTGTCTGATAGCTAAGACATGGAAAACTGACACTTTGGTAAAGTATTACAAAAACCCTAAAATAAATTTTCTTCAGGCACTTCTTTGCCTTGCTAAACATTACATATTGTTTCCAGACCCAAATAGATACTTTATTATTTTTTACAGCATCCTTTATGCCTAAGGCATGTCTTGTAGTTCTGGGATTTGTCATATTTGTGGCCCAACAGTGTTTGACTAGTGATGCATGCTGGGAGCTGTCATTAGTCACAGCTCCAGGGTCCAAGTTTGACTTTGCTGACATTATCCATAAACTGTAAAAAATGTTCTTAACTTAATATAGCTGTGTAATGTTTCATATGCTTACTGATAAATCAATCAGAACTGCATTTCATATGTGGACAAAAATCTGTCAAGGAGCTTGCCTGCAGTAAAGACTATAGTTTCCTAACATTCCTAGCTAATATTAAATATAGCTTGATCGGGCCTACAAAGATTTCAAAGCCGCTATAAATTTGGCAGTTTGAAAGGTGGTCCTTAAAGGACATAAGTGATATAATAAAATCGTTTGTGAAATTTGAGTCATTTGATTTCACATCTGTGCATTTTATAAGAAACAGACAAATGCAATACCAGATAAAGACCAAGGACTGCTATCATCAGGAATTGGTTATCTTATAAATATTCCAATGAACTGGTTTTGAAAAGTGCTGTTTCTATTTCTTCTGCCATTGTTTAACTTTTAGTTTTATTCCATGACGCCTTTGCAGGTTGGCCACCATCTAAACGTTTCCTGGGCAATTATGTATAATTTTGACAATGGATGCCTGGGAAAGATAAGATGGTAGCATGGATCAGCACCCTTACTCTAGAATTAACAAATGTGGTATTTCAGCAAGAAAACAAAACAAAACAAAAAAAAATCTCCATTAACCTTGGTTTGCTCCAGTGCATCTTTTGAGGAGCATTGGCTTTTCCATTGAGACAAAGGTTTATTATTATATATATTATTGTTATATATATACTTAGTGTCCTTTCTCCAGATATTTTCTAACCATAACTTGTTCAAATGTGGATGTGACTGACCTATTTTTGCCTACATATCTGTCAGGGAGGGTCCATACAGGGGAAGATAAGCTTCTGAGTCAGTCTAAAGGTGCCAAATTTACCATTGTATGTGCAACTGTACTGCAAGTTTACATTTTTGGAAGACCTGCAGCTAATAAAAACAACAGCAATGATAGATCCCAGTATAGTTTGGCATTTCAGCAAAGTCCCTCTCCTCTGTACCATCAACTATATAATAAAACAAAATTTTGCATTTTTTGGGATGAAAGGATGTGGATGTGCTTTCAGGTTACAATGCTTAGCAGCAGTTAGTACAGCTTTGTATGTGTGGTTTGGGGTAGGAGCACACTAAGGGGCAAATTCACTATGATGCGCAAAATCGCTAGCGTTGGTTTGGCTAGCGTTGGTTTGGCTAGCGTTCGCCGCACTTCGCCAGGCAAATTTTTCGCCAGCACTACACAAATTCAAGATGCGTATATGTTTCAGCCACTACATTCCACTACACAAGCCCAGGAAACCTTTAATACATTAAATAAAGTTGTCCTATTGCCCTACATGTGCCCCCTGTATAGTTGTGTTGCCATATGTTAGGAAATGTAGGGGGGAAGGAGGGTAACCCCCCCAAAAAAATTATTGATCTTTTTCTATTGGTCTGACCAGGCGAAGTAATGTCTAGTGTAAGTGCTAACGTTCAGGAAAATGTTCATCTTAGTGAATTTGAGAAGTTACGATCCCTCGTCAGTGCACAACTTCGCCTGGCGTAAGGGTGCGAAGTTGTCCAAGTCTATCTACTTCACTAGCGAAAATTCGCCAGAGTCCGTGTTCGTGAATTTGCGAAGTTGGGAAATGACGTCACGCTGGCGAATTAGCACTAGCGTTAGACGCTTTAGTGAATCTGCCCCTAATAATGTGTTTGGGGATTTCCCATGACTGCTGTAGATACTATAACTCCTAACTAAAGTTGGTCATCCTAAGATCCTCTAGTTTGTTGAGTTTGCCCTGGCAGGATTTTTAAACCTGCCCAATAGATATCTGACCTGTTTTTGCTTACATATCTGTCAGTGAGGGTCCATACAGGGGAAGATAAGCTTCCGAGCCAGTCTGAAGGTGCCAAATTGGCAGCTTAAATTTACATAAATTGTATGGGCAACTTTACTGCAAGTTTACATTTTTGACAGACCCACAGCTAAAAAAATAAAAACAGTAATGATAGATCCCAGTATAGTTTGGCATATCAGCAAAGTCCCTCTCCTCTGTGCCATCAGCTAACAAAATTTTGCATATTTTGGGATGAAAGTGCAAAAGTATTTTTATAAATTAGTGAAATCCCTGCACATTTAAGTTTTACCCTCTATAATGTCTATTCAGTTGTAGCTCATTATGTTATCAGCAAAAAGACCAACATTCCCTTCCAGGCCATCTGTTACTTACTTTACACATGAATTTAATAGGACATAATACAGCCCCCTAGGCACCACACTTGCTGCTTGCTCTCCTTCTAAATGTCCTTCATTGTGAAAACTATTACAAATTATTTGTGCTAGATGGGATGAGTAATTAATGTAAATGTAGAAAGCAATAGCAAACTCTTAGAATAATGGTAATGACTACTACATAATAATATTAGAATATTATATATGTTAATTAAAAGTTCGGCATTGTTGCTAGAACTGGTCAATTGTCCATCATAGAAATACTGAGACCCTGTTACCCTGATCTATTTGTTATGTAACTTGAATTGATCTGTTAGATCTTGGTCTGGGCTCTGGACCCTCCCAAGTGGGCTATTTTATTAATATTAATATGCCAGTGAGGATTATCTCACACTCTGGTTTTTCATAATTTACAATCTGTTGTTGCTGAACCAGAATGCAGTCCCTACACACACACACACACATGTTTATATTATGCCATACACCCCTATGGTTTGAGTACATCCCTTTCAACATAAACCCATTTTATTTGTACCATTCCAGAATAACAACCCTAAAGGCAATTTACTACTAGCATAGTATTAGTCAAACTGAGATGTTTCCCATAGTTACAGGTCATTTTAAATGCAGGTCTTACATACAGATTTACAAAGCATGTCATAGTTTTTCATAGTAGTGTGTAGGCAGTAGTTCTGAAGTATATGGGCATAATACAAAAGCATGAATACATTGGACCAGATTCAAGTCAATGAAAAAACATTAATTGATGGTTACTAAGTTATAGATTTTTCATTTGGTGGACATTGAGATAAGTTTTTCCTCTTTGACGTGCATCTGGCATTATGGGAGAATCTGGAATTGAATCAGCATCTAGCATAAGATCTTCACCAACATTTCTTTAACCTGCCTTCTTCAAAGTAAAGAATGCCCTTCTGGGTCATTCATCTACTAAACACCCCTTGGTCACTGAAAGCTTCACCTGCCTGGAGTTGGTGCAATGCAAAACAACAATGTTGTAAGGACGCACCCTGGTGTTCTAGTGGGCAGCGGGGTCCATCGTTGCTCCTGTGGCATGGCCGTCTGCTGGGCTGCTCCTTTCTCTTCTGCCCCCGGTTCCCCTATGGTGCGCTCCAGGTTTATGCGCCGGTGTGTGCTTGGCGTGAAATTCAAATACTATAAAAGGGGAATTCAATCTACAGCAAGTTGCCCGTTGTTAGTTTCTATTTGTAAGTTTCTAGGTGTTATTAAGTCCTGATTAATCTCCTGTGTTTAACTCTTGCTTTGTCTACTCTGATATCTCCAATCCTGATCCTGCTTTGCCCTTGACTACTCAGACCTAGTGATGGGCGAATTTATTCGCCAGGGGCGAATTCCAGCGATTCGCTGCTGGCGAATAAATTTGCAAAACGCCAGCGAAATTTTGCCTGGTGAAAATTTGCCAGAAAAAAACGAGTCACGCTGCATTTTTGACGCAACAAAAACGTCGCGACGAGTCGAAGTTGACGTGACTCGTTTTTTTTCTGGAAATTCGTGAATTTTTCGGTGAAGTGAAACTAGGGAGATTTGCCCATCACTACTCAGACCTCTCCAATCCTGACTCTTGCCTGGCCTTCGACTATTCTACGCTCTGTAATCCTGATTCTGCCCTGTCTGCTTGTGCTGGCCTGGCCTGCCAGTTCCTGGTGGTGTCCTCCTTCCAGTAACCTGGTGAGACGATCGTGCCCCTTTGCTCGTCCAGAACCGTTAGCTTTGCTCCTCTCTCAAATAAGACCTGGCTGCATCCAATTAGCCAAGGGCTCCTCCTGAGGTGAAAGGTGGCGGTCATAGGCAGAAGTGAGGGCCGAGACCAGGGAGCTTAGCTTGGGTTCTGGATTTAGGGTGCCGTTCATGACAACTGTATAGCCAATGGGTTATAACTTTTGATAATGTTTTTGTGTTTTCTGTTACCATCTGCTCAGACAAAAAAAATCAGCTTTTAACAGGGAGGAATTCCTTATGCTTATGCTTAACATTCCTCTGTGCAGGTGGGAGAATATATTAACATATCCATTTACTGTAGGAAACAGACTTGTGAAAATAAAGCTTAAAAGGAGCTCATGCAGACTAATGTAGCCACACAATATAAATGTTAGCTTTGTCTGCAATCAGTGCTAGCTTGTTCTGTCATGCATGGGATAGCACTACTGGTTTGTTGAAGATTTTTGGCATAATAAATGAATTAAAGGGCTTTTTTTTTGCATCCATTGATTTTTCCCCACATCATTTCATCTATGAAATGTCATGGAGTTGACTGGAATACAAAACATTACAGGGGAGTATTTGCTTGGAACAGAGCAGAATGATATTCCACACAATTCATTTATTTGTATGACGATTATGATCTGTATATGGGGCCCGCAAATCTCTAAATGCAATGCCGATAAGAAAAACAATTTTCGAACAGATTCTCAAAGGGTTTGGTTAAATGCACCAGATATTGCCTCTTGGCTAGGTCATGTTGGTGCTGTCTGCAGGGCTTTTTTGAGTGGTCATATTATACACACACCTATTCATTTGAATCTGAAATGACTGCAAAAGGCGAAGGTTGTGTTGTGTTGATGTTCATCATAGTTAAGCCATGAGCCGAAGGGTGCTAAAGAAGTATGCAAATGGTTTTTGGATTAATAGGAAGAGGAGAGCTGGGGTAAGTGTGACACTCCTTCATAGGGTGGAAGGGGCATTACTGTTGGAATATTAGTACAGAAACTCCTCTATTTTTCTTGTCCATTTTTTTGGTGATACCAAATCATGAAATCTCTTTCCTTTCAACACTTGGACACTTTATACCACTCCCCTGATCATACTTCTGAAAACATCAAATGAAGCTACAGGGTTTGGGTTATAAGACCAGCAGGTGGTCAAATGTATGGATTACAGGTTGCTCCAAACAGGTTGCTCTAAACTGACCCTGCATTGCTCTCACATTGGGGGGGTGGGGTCAATGCATATGAAATGGTGGAATTTTGCACAGTGTGGTCACTGTAGTAGCTCTGTGGCTCAGACACTCGAGGAAGCCTGCTGGGCCTGAAGATTGTAACTTTAAAGGGCCTAAACTATTGTCTTGCTTGAGAACCCTCTAAGGTCTTGTTCCCTCCCACTCCCGCCATCTTGTACGTCATAAGGAAACAATCAGAGCAATATTGCCAGGGTCCTATCTATGTTTATATGTAGCCTGGTCCCTTGAACAAAAATCCATAAAAAATAACTGTTATTAGTATGATATAATCTGCAGACATGTTCCCATGTAAGGCTTACAAAATATATCTTTTTTTATTTTACATAAAAAAACATGAATTTTTCATATGTTTCTCATTTCTTCGCTTTTTTTTCTGTCTTTAAATGGTTGCTCCCAGTTCTTTTGAGTTCACAACTTGGCCAAATATCTATCCAGATGTGCTAATTACTGGCAATGTGCTAGTTTTTTCAATCACTGGACCTGGTTTAATAAATGCTGGCAGGATAAGTAGCCAAGTCATTGTATAGATATGCCCCGTGGGGCTCCCTACAAAGGCAGTTTTTACTTCAATTTTACTGTACTATTACGATGAACTTACTTCATTAAACCTTTTATGTGCTACTGAAGCACCCATGTGCCAACTAAGTAGATTTTCCATTTCTAGGTCCTATTGAACCCTTTATAAAATCCATGTTCCTTAATAGTGGGTGGTGTCAGCTGCACTTGTGGCACTTAAAGGGGTTTATGTACATTTCCCAGCAGGATTTTCTTTGCTGGTATGACCACTGGCAAGACATACAAAGAAAATCCTGCCCAATTGGTTTCACCCTTTATTCACGTATAGTAAATATGTCCTACCTATTACAGCTAAACAAAACTGAAAACAGGTTTAACATGTGACATGTTGTACAGTACCTACAAACCCAAATTTACAGGCCCTTCCAAAATGCTTAACACCACTACTACCAAGTGCTACACAACTGCAGCTCTGTATGGACCAAGACAATTGCCAGGCCGTATTTCTCCCCGCAGAGCCCAGAGGCCGCCAATGCTGACGCCCTCCACCAACACCCTACCCCTGATGCGAGCATGCGCATCTTTTGATTTAACATGGCAGGAGATGCACAGGAAATCTCCTGTGTGCCTAGACCTGCACACCCATGCCGTGCAACCCTAAGGTGCGGCTGACCCGCATGCTGCCCTAGGCTTGGCGTTTGTGGCCTTGCCACTAATTTGCCACTGGATTGATAGTAACTTCATGTCCCAAACAAACTAATTCTTAAATACACCTGGTCACTGGTTTGCAGCCAGAATTGTACCAATTTTTTTACATAAATACCCATGTAAATACTGGCATCAAATGTCCTAAATAAAGGCACACAATGATATGATTGTATACAAATTATCAGATTAAAAAGCCAACAGGCCAATCCAAATGGTCAAGCTATAACACTCTTTTTGTTGAAGCATTCACCAGGCATGAGACATCATGATTACCCCTGAATAAACCATTCTCATTTTATGCAAATTAGTTTTGGAAATATGTTGAAAAAATTGCATCAAATATCCCAAATACCATTGTGGGCCATTCTGCATTCTGATGCTTATGCCACCAGATTGTCTCATATTCTGTTGGGGTAAAGATGATCCAGCTGATCTAAGTAGTAGAACTACACTGTCACATGCAGTTGATGTGGTCTTCACACAAGAGGTCCCTGTAGGCCAGCAGAATGATCCAATGTGATAATCATCTGAAAAGTGTGAATGAGGTCTATTTTAGTTCTTACTGAAAACAGGACATAGCATAGGATAAGCATGGTTGCTATGGGTTACTACCCAGTTGCACATTTATCCAGTGTTTGCCCAGGTCTACTAACCATTTCCAGCCATTCAGGTGTTTTGAAACAACTGGCCATTAAATGTTATGTGCTGATGGGTTGCTAGCATTTAGTAGACCAGTAGCAAACTTTGCATCTTTCGTTATAATACCACTTTTTTTGCTACATAATCTTAAAGGAACCTTGTTGGTACATCTATTGGGAAGCATAGACAGGCTTCCTTCTAAATATTTAAATGTAGAACTCCTCTTATTGGTTTGGCTCCTTCAATGGTCTCTATGCCTTTGATTGATGAGGCCCAGCTGTACTACATATCTTCATTTTGTCTTAAAGGAACAGTTCAGTGTAAAAGTAAAAACTGGGTAAATAGATAGGCTGTGCAACCACATGGGACATAACTGTTCAGTGAGTTTGCAAGTGATCCTCAGCATTCAGCTCAGATACAAATGGAAACAGTTATGACTCATGTGCCCCCCCTCAAGTCACTGATTGTTTGCTGCCTGTTAACCAGTCAGTGGAAAGCAAAAGAGAGCTGCAAAGCAGGAATTAGTGTTCTGACTATTATGTTAGACATCCATTCACTCCAGCATTTACACATTACATATTTGTCTAACTAACTATATTGAACACATTTTCTATTTTGCACAGCCTATCTATTAAGCCAGTTTATTTTTACACTGAAAAATTCCTTTAAAACCCAAAAGAGTTCATGCATTTAGAATCTGCGCACGACTGCGAAGATGCTTATAACTTATAAAAACCAAACCTAGCCCCCCCAGCTGGGAAACCGGAACCCTTTAACCCATATTCAATAAAACACTGAAACAAAATTGTGGGTGAAGGTCGGCCACAGCTTTATTGATGTCAACACACCATACATCTTATTTCTACCAATCCGATCCTTTGTTATCTTGACCCGAATGCCTGCCACTGAGT
>CM044441.1:92010418-92041895 GCA_024363595.1 Xenopus borealis
GCAGAGGGAACCCGCCCTTGCAGTCAGTAGCGCTCTCGCTACTCGCTTTAGCACTGCACAAGCAATTGAGTACAGTGCTTTTGAGAAATATAGATTTTTTGTGACCTTCTGAAGGGTTTACAGACCTTACCCCACAAAAGGATAAATACAGAGTAGTTAAATTCTAAAAGCTTAAGTGGTTCTATGTAAATAACTTATGGTGTAACAAATCATCAAGCTTGTGTTCTTCTGATTTTCAGCTCACTTTAATGCAATGAATTGTCAGAACTGCTAATAATGAGTAACAGGCTCATAGAAAATGTTCTCAATACTGTAGGTTATAGCAGAGGGATCATGCTAGCAGTATAGCAATCAGGATTTTAACAAGACAGCAAGAATGATACAATCTCCAAATGGAGTTGTGATGCTGGGGTTAGATAAAATATGGCTCCTACTGAGAATAATAATGTGTGCACTTAGCATTTACTGGAACACTAATTCAGTAGTAAAAGTGAAATAACAGAGTATTGTTATTCCAGGACACCTCATGCTCATCTGAAACAGTTGCTCCAAACAATATCATAACCACTCTGAATAAGACACTGAAACACGACTCAACCTGAAAAAATATGAGTATTCATTTACACAGCATGTTTTACCATGGTGTTGCATAATTAAGATCAAAGAAAAAAACTAACATCCATAGCAATATATCTTTATCTATGAACTGGAATACACCACCTGCATTTCAAGCAGTGCAATTACAGCCTAGGGAAACATTTATGAAATCATTTTTTAAAACATATTTTCTATAATAAGAATATTTAGCCAAAAAATACATGTATATATTAATTAAAAAAAATATATATATATACATATATGAATATATATTTTAGCATGGCAACAGTTTCACTGTAGAGAGGGTGACTATTGGGGACATCATGAACAGGGAGAGGCAGAAGTTCCACCTGCAACTCACTCCCCACAGTCAGTATATTGGCCCAAACTGCCTGCAGGTAAAGGGATAAATGTAACTATATTAGTTATCAGTTAATTACTGGAATGTTCTTGTTCTCTGATGTTTTGTGCAGCAGAAGATATATCTTGAAGAGGAAGTGGCACATCCTTATTGACAGGGGGTGTCGAAAGCCACTGCCTCTGTTCAGTGATGTCTTCTCCACCTTAACACGAATCGCCTCTTTCACACCTCTTTCAAACCAGCGGCCCTCTCTATCCAAGATTTAGACATTGCTATCCCCAAATGAGTGCCCCCTCCTTCCTCCTGGCGCAGAAAGACAGCCGAGACCCGTCCCGCAGAGCCTGTCCCCCCACGCCGATCCACCCACACCCATCGCCACACTGGACTGCTAACACCACACCACCCTACTTTCCCCTAGGAACTGGATCCCCCGGGTGCACCAGTCCCCGTCCCAGCGCACCACCAGGCCCGAAAAACACAGGGACACAGAATGGCTGCTCGTGGTGTTGTGTTTGGTAGCCGAGGATGAGGAGAGTATAACAGTGCTTTATTAACAGACTCATACAGGCCTTACACAACTGCAGTACTTCCTACTTTCACTTTCAAACTGTACAGAAAGTCCTGTGTATACACAGTGACCCGCAGGCCATTTGTATAAACGCCACATATTCCCCCTATAGTAGGAAAGCATTTGGGCAAATGTACTAAACAACAACAATGCATCTTAAAGCAATAATATACATTATTCACATCACATAGTCCTGGGTCCATGTAGGTAGTTTTCTGATTCTCTCACTATGCCTTATAGGTTAATTTTCTTCAGGCCTATTGCACTTGGCATTAGAGGTAGGAAAATGTCCTTTATCAAATGGAACGTCTGCAAAGTCATATCTAGCAGAAACAAGTCGACTTGCATTCCATATGAGTCCATTAGACAGTTCATATATGTATGGGCCTCGCTGGCTTCTCACTTCAAGTGGTGTAGTAAATTTAGATTGTCTTTGTTTCTGTATTCCTGGTTTCTTAATCCTGACTAAAGATCCAGGCTGAAAGTGCACTTCTCTTTCGCCATGTTTTCTGTCAGTATAAGCCTTGCATTTGGCTTGGTGACGTTTGACAATGTCAGCAGTAGATGAGTTTGTAGGAACAGTATTTGGTGGAAGTTTGAGGTCTGCAACATGTACTGTAACTTAGTGCGCATCTGTTTGCCATGTAATAATTCAGCTGGAGATGTTTGGGTCGTTGCATGGCATGTTGCTCTGTAGTTATGTAGGAATTCTGTTGTAAATACTTTCCAAGATTTCCCAGTAAGATTTGCTGTCTGTAGTGCTTCTTTCAGACTTCTGTTGAATCACTCGATTTCTCCTTTTGCTTGTGGATAATACACTGAAGATTTCCTATGCACAATAGTCCACTCTTTCCGAAAGAATCCAAACTCATATGAGACAAACTGTGGTCCGTTGTCTGATACTAACTCCTTTGGATTTCCTTCTCTGCTGAAGACTGTAGACAGAAATGTTATTACTGTAGCTGATGTTACATGAGAAACAAATGCAATTTCTGGCCATTTACTGTAATAGTCTATCAGAGTTATAGCAAATCTACAGTTTATAGGAGCATTTGCAAAAGGACCCACAATATCAATAGAAAGTTTTTCCCATGCTGAGCTCCATGGACAACATAGCCATCTACTAATGACAGTTCATGTCTAATCCTGTAGAAAAGTTGAAGATCAGGACCGAGTTTCTTCTCAGCATTTGGCCATTTGCTTTGTAAGATGTCCCATAGGTTTACTTGAATTGGACATGTGAGACAAGCTTGCTTAAAATCAGCAGCTGTAACTGTAGATGATAATATATCAGTCAGTGCTACAACTTCTATGTCCTCATCCAGTGTATCAGAAGCTGCAGGTAAAGGTAAACGTGACAAACAATCTGCAGTAACATTTTTCAAACCTGGTTTGTATTGCATTTTGTATTTGAAATTCAGTAGCCTTGCTGACCATCTAGCTATACATATTCCAGCTCTTCCTAGTACCTTTGTTGTAAGTAGTGTAGTTAAAGCTATGATCAGAGAATAATGTAAATTCTATACCCCATAGGTAGGTTCTCCATTTTTCTGATGCCCAAACACACGCTAGAGCTTCTTTTTCAACAGTTGAATAATTACATTCTGTCTCTGTAAGGGCTAGAGCAGACGGGGAGATTCAGGAGCATTTTGTCGCCTGGCGACTTGTAGCGGCGACTTGTAGCCCCCGAACCTCCCCGAATAGACAGGTCCTTAGGCGCACCGGCGTGACTTGAAAACGCCTGCGCCTATTCACACGCAGCGGCGTGATTTGTGGAATCGCTCCAAATTGACTCGCGAGTCAATTTGGAGCGATTCCACAAATCGCGCCGCTGCGTGTGAATAGGCGCAGGCGTTTTCAAGTCACGCCGGTGCGCCTAAGGACCTGTCTATTCGGGGAGGTTCGGGGGCTACAAGTCGCCGCTACAAGTCGCCAGGCGACAAAATGCCCCCGAATCTCCCCGTCTGCTCTAGCCCTTAGTGTTCTGGATGCAAATGCAACCATTTTCTCTGAATGATCAGCATGGATCTGTGTGAGAACTGCACCAATGCCATAGTTTGTAGTAACCACAGTGGGTAGTGCAGGATCAAATAAAGCTAACGCTGGACTGTGCACAATTAACTGCTTCACTATTTCAAAGCTATGTTGAGCAGTCTCTGACCAAACCAGACTTGAGGTTCCACGTAGTAGAGCTTGAAGTGGCACCACAACTGAAGCATAGTTGGGAATAAACTTAAAATACCATGAAGTAAGACCTAAGAAAGCTCGTAAGGTCTGGAAATCAGATGTAGTAGGTGCTTGAGTAACCGCGTGGACATGGTCAGGGTCAGGCAGTAATCCATCTTGTGAAATTATATGACCCAGAAATGACAGCTGAGTTTGTCTGAAGTGGCATTTTGAAACGTTCAGTTTGAGTCCTGCAGAATCAATGCATTTCAGAACCTTTTTCATGTACTTGTCATGAAGATCCATAGTTGGAGCGTAGACAATTATATCATCCAATTAGCATTGTACACCAGGTATGTCATGGAGTATAGAAGACATCAGTCTTTGAAAACAACTCGGTGCTGAAGCTAGTCCATAAGGCACATGCTTGAACCGAAACGAACCATCATGCGTGATAAATGCAGTGAGGTCTCTGCTTTCTTCATGGAGTAATACTTGATGATAAGCACTCTGAAGATCCAGGGTTGAAAAGAATTTTGCTCCTTGGAGTTCTGAAAATATTTCCTCTATGTGTGGCATAACAATTCACTCAATCGAATACCTCCAGTTTTCTTCTTTGTTACAACAATTGGTGAAACCCATTCAGAGGATTCTGATTTTTCAATCACATCTTGCTCTACCAGTTTCTTTAGTTCCTGTGAGACAGTCTCCCTTATAGAGTAGGGCAATTGCCTCAACTTCTGGCGTACTGGTTTTACATCTAGTCTCAACTTAACTTTGTGCACAAAGTTCTTTGCACAGCCAAGTGAAGTGTTGCTTTGTGGTGAGATTTTAGACACATGCTGTGTGGCAGGCACTGGTGTTGTAGTAATGAGACCATCAATTAATTGTAGGTTTAATGCAGCAAAGAGATTCCTTTCCAGTATAGCAGTACCTTTATTCACAATGTAAAAGTCACATTATGCAGTATTTGATTTAAATTGTACAGTCACTGGCAAGTACAAGGGATTGGATCCTTTAAGTAACTGACTAGTCTCAGGGCAGGTGCACCAAGTGTATCTTTTGCAAAGTATTTCAAGAAAATATCCTTTGGTAGTATAGAAACAGCTGAACCTGTATCAAGCATCAAGTTAATGGAGTGCCCCTTGCCAGCAGAAGCAGTACTGACAATGATAGTGCATAAAAACTTGTCTTGAATAAATGTATCAGCTTTATCCACACTTAATACTGTAACATTTGTAGTAGTGAGTTCATGAACATCTTTAGTAGAACTGCAGCAGACCATAGCAAAGTGACCTAACTTTAAACATTTGCAGCACTGTATAGCTTTTTCAGGACATTTAGCATAGTTTGCAAGGTGTTGTGTTGAACCACAGTGAAAGCAGTATCTTTTTTTGTATTTGCTGCACGGTTTTGCAGTGAATCCCTTTCCTTAGCACTGTATTTTTTCTGTCACTGCGCATTATTAGGCCATAGTTTTGCATTCACATTCTTTACATTCCCAGCAGTTCCCTGACTGAGAGTTTTAGCCTCTGCCACAGCTGTTTCAATTTGGCTAGAAACTGTAATAGCCTTTGCAAGGGTTAAATCTTGCTTTAGGAGCAGTCTCTCTCTAATGCGTGGTGAGTTTGTTTTTTCCACTATTTGGTCTCTTAGTATTTCATCTGTTAGATTCCCAAACTCACAGGTAACAACCAGCTCTCTCAAAGCTGCTACAAAATGTTCTGTGGATTCACCATTACGTTGTCCACGTTGACAGAATTTATATCTTTCAGCAACCAGATTTACTCTTGGCACAAAAAAGTTTTTTATAGCAGTAAAAGCAGTTTCATAAGTTTCATCAGGTAATGGTAATGTATAGAATATACGCTGTCCCTATGCTCCCAGGCAGTGAATAAGTAAAGCACGCTTCCTAGCTGCAGAAATCTCCCCTTGGTCAGTGGCAATAATGTAATTATCAAACATATGGATCCAAGCATTAAAAGGTATGGTAGGCTCACCAGGGTTTGGTAGAAAAGCTGAAGGCTGCTGCAGAGGTAGAAAAGTCATCCTTGACGCCATTTGTTGTGTTTGGTAGCCGAGGATGAGGAGAGTATAACAGTGCTTTATTAACAGGCTCATACAGGCCTTACACAACTGCAGTACTTCCTACTTTCACTTTCCAACTATACAGAAAGTCCTGTGTATCCACAGTGACACCCGCAGGCCTTTTGTATAAACACCACAACTGGGCGGGTGGATCAGTGTTGGTGGGCGGGCTCTGCTGGGTGGAACTCGGCTGTGTTTCTGCACCTGGAGGGACACTCATTTGGGGATAGCAATGTCCAAATCTTGGATGGAGAGGGCCACTGGTTTGAAAGAGGTGTGAAAGAAGTGATTTGTGTTAAGGTGGAGAAGCCATCTCTGAACAGAAGCGGGGCCTTCAACACCACCTGTCTGCTACATACAATGCTGTTCTAGCATCTGTGCCCCGGCGGTTTTGGGGCTCTGTGCGCATCCATTAATGTAACTCTTATGGGTGGCGCCTGTTTCTGGGAGTTTCATGACGCATTGGTGATCTTTTTGCAGTGACTGCACAGAGTCAGCACCTCTGTGAATTTTGGGTGTCGCCTCTCTAGGGATTTGCAGTGTGCCGTTGTGATTGGATTGTTGGGGGAGTCTATGTGCCGAGAACTCCCCTACACCAGTCAGTTGAACTGAAGAAGCTGCTCGGATGAGCAGTGAAACGTCTTCATTAAAATTTCTCAGCAAGTTCAGTTGTTTTGAGTTACTTGTGTTAGATGTACCATCACCTGGATGAATGAGAATCTTCATAGTCATCCTTTTTGACAGTGAAGAAGTAGAGACAGGAGCTGTGTTGAGAGAGGGCAGGTAGAAAGGAGGCACAAAATGCTGTAGGTCAGTAGAGATATTTAAATGCTCCCATTGATTGCTTCAAATCTTTATTATAGCAGTACAGATGTGCTTGGTTAAATGTATTTAATAGCCCCATCCACATGCTGCAGTCTTTCAGCTGGAGGGCAAGACCAAAAATACTCCATTATCTTTATAATGCCAGGGATAGTACAATATATGCTGCCTGCCACATACAGTAAATCATATTTACGTATTCAGTTAGTTAATATGAGAAACACAAAGATGAGGAAATCACATGCATTTCCACCCCTGTCCCTGTCTTCAAGATGTAACAGTGTTTATATAACAGCTAATATTGGCACAAAACACAGTATTAGGATTTTGCAATAACTAGAGGCAAATAATCAAGACTTTGTACTGTAAATGGCATCTGTTTTGGAGAAAGGAAAGCCGGGAAATATGACACAGAAAATGTCATCATTTTACTTGAAGAATCTGTCTGAAAGCTTTATACTGATTCATAGCTAGCACCCTTTGATATATATATCAATACATTTTAATACAGTTTTGTTTCACCATTGGATAAGTGCGTTCACAATGCGGGGTTTTATCCCCAAATATCAATTTATCAGTTCCTTTTACTGCGTTTTAGTGCGCTTTACCTTTAAGTTGTATAGTAGAGCTCAAATTTTATTGACGACGGATTCTCGATGGACAAAAAAGGTGCTCTTGGATATTTACCAAACATCTATAAGAAATCATACATAAAAAGGAAGAGTGAATATTCTAAACATATTTAACATTATATAGCTAACTAGTCTAGTCTAAACTAACTGAACTCAACAAATGGAGACTTGTAGTTGTATATTCATATTACAGAGACATCTTTTTTAAAGTGGACTTGTCACCCAGACACAAAAATCTGTATAATAAAAGTCCTTTTCAAATTAAACATGAAATCCAATTTCAGTTTTTTACTAAAGCATTCATAGCTGGTTTAAGCTAATTTCAAAATCTCAGCTGTCAATCAAATATTGTCTGCCACTCCATTGTGGCCCATTGTGGGCCAGATAATTACTTTCACTTTCCATTCAGCACTTCCTAGATGTCACTGCTCCCCACACATTCCTCCTGTTCTCTTAACCATTTAATTGTGTAGCCAGGGCATGGGAATGGACATCGGGTCCCCCATTCTGGTGCACAAACAAGATTTTGAAATGATGCAAGGCTTGCCTTAATAACAGTGTCCACAAAATGGCGCCTGCCTGCTTGCTATAATTATGAATTCCCAGACTGAAGGAAACAAGATCCAAATAACTTATATAGTGTAATTAAAGTTAATTTGGCTTGACTGATGTGATAAAATATTTTGAATATTTTTTTGAGGTGACGGGTCCCCTTTAAATCAGGGAACATATCAACTGTACACTATCCATGGATGCCAAACCTTTTGGATCGACTGTAGCTTATCAGTTGCTATGCCTGTTAGCTTCTCATTTATGAAGATCCAGTCGATTTTGCTTTTGAACACAATGAAGTTTATAATGGGGGATCTCCAAGATTTTGCCACGAGGGTTGTGTCGCCATGAGTAAGACTCCGGGAGAGAGACGGACTGCGTCAGTTCGACTAAAATCAACTAAACTACTGGACCAAATCTGGGTATTTATGACAACTTAAGATACTGTAGAGCAGTGCTGTCCAACCTCTGTTGTACAGAGGGCCGGAATTGTTCTGGCTTGCATAGTGGAGGGCTGATAATAGAAGCCAGTGTTGACCACTTCCTGTTTAAAACCACAACTACTTTAAACCACATCCACATTACCTCAAGACCTTTTCCACATTATTGATTGGTAACACACCAAAAAAACAAATGGTTGGTGCTCACTGTAGGGATATCACTTATATCACATATGTGAAAAAAGTTGTCTACCCTTAAATACACATTCCTCACTCTCCCCTGTGGATAACACAGCACTACCACAGCACATGACTGAACACCTTTGGGGTCCCTAACAATAATTTTCAAATGCTAACAACCCCCCAGAACAAACCATACCAGGCTTATGTTCCACAGGCAGAGAAGGGCACACTCAGGCAGAGTATGGCACACAGGGAGCATAGGGCAGACACAGTATGGCACACACACAGGGAGCATAGGGCAGGCAGAGTATGGCACACACAGGGAGCATAGGGTAGGCAGAGTATAACACACAGGAGCAGACAGAGTATGACACACATAGAGCATAGGACAGGCAGAGTATGAGACACACAGGGAGCATAGGGCAGACAGAACAGAGTAGGAGACAGGGAAACTTATCAGGACCACTCTAAGATGTACTACATACAGTGACACATTGATGGTGCCCCTTCAGCACTTTGTATGAGAATATGAACAGGTAAACAATGTTGGCATTTTCAGTCTGGGTCTCAACAGTACATGGTTTTAGGGGTATGAATAATAAAAATGTTGCAAGTGTGAACAATGCAAAGGGGGATTACATGTGTGAACAATACAGTGTATTACAGTCTGAAGTTGAGGTTAAACCAGTGTAGGGGCCAGTTAATCTGTAGTGATACCTTTTAAATCTATGGTAAGCAGACACAGTAGGCAGACATTCTTGTGGGGGGCCACAAATGGGCGGGTGGTGGGCCGCCAGTTGGACAGCCCTGCCATAGAGGAAGATTGAGACATTCAATGGAAAGCAGTAGTTATGTGAAGATGGGTAGGTCCACTCAGTAGGTATGAGATATAAAGCTGGAGAACCATAGCATGGTAACCATCATCAGAATATAAAACTCCTCGGTGTGCATTTAGGTTCTGCAGTAATACAACATGTTCAGTATTGGCAATGCATACTTAGTTATCTTTTTTTCTACATTTAGAAACACATTAACTGATAGTGACAAGGTTTACATATTAACTTGCTGTAGATTAAAATAATGCAGTAGAACCTAAGTGATTTACTTGCTTGTAGCCTGTTACACTCGCCCATTCTATGTCAACAAAAGTAAAGTCACTGAGTGCTTTTTCATTGACTTTGACCTGTAGTGCTGGTATTACAACTGAGAGAAATGCGTCTGGCAGCTCCGACATACAGCGCACATTAATCTTTATTAGCACCTCAATTGTTGTGTTAGCTAGAAGACAATGCAGATCATCCCTGTGATTGGCCAGGAGTCATGTGATATTTCAAGAAGGATTAATGAATCAGTTCAAAAATGTGCACACCATTAAGGTGAATAGCGAAGGCAGGGCCTTGGCAAGAGTAAACTTAGATCAGGGAGGGAATAGAGAAAGCATCTTTTGTTCAGAAGAGTTTAGAATATACATGTTTGTACAGAAAGGTGTCTGTAGCTGTTTCTATGGTCATTTCTAAGCACTTTTCTGGTGTTTGTTCTAAATATAGGATAACATTGCAGATTTATAATGTAACCAAGGGGCAAGGGGGACCTTTAAGGGAAAATATTTTTAGCATACGGTTAGTATTATTCTCAGGAACATCTATGAGGGTGTGTAGGGACCACCAAGAATACATATAAGCATGTTGGTGCTTCACACTCAGCAGGGATACTTAGGAAGTATACATGGTGTAGAATTTGGGCATGCTAACTCATTCACATTGTCATTATGGTATAATCTGGATTTATAATTCAGAACTGGCTAATTGCACATCATCATCCCCCAACAGCAACTAATGTAGTTAGTACTGGGTCAGCATCTAGCATATGGTTATCTTCAATACAACATATTACCCCTTGGGTCTTTGCACTCTAAACAACCATGAGACTGTGCTGTGATATGGGGAGCAGAGGAGTAGGAGTGCTACACAGAAACGGTACTGGGAGATTTCCCAGGGCAAAAGGTAATATTTCAACTACTGTAGTGCTGATTTAAGTTAAGGGCAGAAGGTACAGAAATGAGTCAGGCACTAAAAGCAATGAAACTCAATTCTCACAGACCAGCTGTATGAAGGTGTTTACCTTGTTGAATCAGCTGACACACAAGTTACTGTATTTCCAACCCAGCCTCAAAGCCAATTATAGACGTACAAGGACCAACTGTTCCACTAGCTAAAGCACTTGTGCATAGCTTAAATATTAACCTGAGTTAAAATAAAGTAGCAGAAATGGAACCTTTACACACATTGCACATTAAATCAGGATGTATAGCTTTGGTGTTAAACAAGACATTACTACAAATGATGAAATCTGAACAGCATAAATGCAGAGTCAATTATGGGGTCGGTCAGTGTACTGAGCAACAGGCAATTTGGAAAACGGGGATCCTCGCATCACTTATATTTTACTATCTGATAAAGTCAAGTTGAAATGTTTAGTTGAGCTAAAATAAAGAAATCATAAACCATTGGGAAAGGCCAACCTTTTATTACTCTTCATTTGGACTGAATACATTTCACCTCACAGTCATACAGCAGCATTCAGTATGGAGTATTGATGCAATTTCCTATTACTTTTGTGCTACCTTATAGTGAAACACCCATTTACAACATGTATGTGCAAATTCCAACATAACTTTGTACTGTTGGTACTGAAATAATCACTTGGTAGACCCAGAATTTTTAAGTAGAATTTTGCATACAGATCTGATTATCTGTAATTGATAAACTACATCCTGTTAAAGCACTACTACTACCTCCTCTGCTTCTGCTTCTTTATCTTCGTGATCGTGTTGTTAAAACATCTTGCTCTTTAGGCTTCATATTTACAACCTTAACATAGCCATCCAACAGATGTTGTGCTGAGCAATCTATGTCTTGATCTTACAATGGGAATGAGAAAGGTTTGTCAGCATGTTTGTCCCTTTACTGTATATAATGCATTTTCATATAATTTGTTTCCACAGCAACACACTGCCTTGTGTGAAATTGTCATGACAATCATATTTTATTCCACATGTAACCAGATTATACTGATTTCAGAGTAGCATAGGAACAAGGCAGCAGGTGATGCTAACGCGAGGTAAAGTCTCACTGCCTTTTTTTTTTGGAAAGAAATATCTTGTTTTATTTGAAAAAACATAACTTTCACTTAACCCCATCTTCAGTTTTTATCAGTCCTGGTTTCATCACCTGTGGCTCCCCTGCACTTTTATTACCTAGAGGAAGGGCCACCATCAGAAATTTTGTGGGCCCAAATAAGTAATTTATATGCGAACCTGCAGAAGTGCTAACTAGTTTCCCAGTTTAGAGGCCCAATAAATAATAATTCCACAGCTGAAAAGTTATAGGAAACATATATAATTCAGAATATAGATCCCAATATGAGCAGGTGATGTTACTTAATAAGAAGCAGTTGCATTAATTAATACTGTATGCTAATTCATAGTCAATTCGTTGGGGGTCAGTGCAGTTTTTGCATTATTTACATGTGGGACCCAATAACTAGTGAGTAGTAGTTCATATAAATAGTAAAAATAATTAATGCGCTAGTTTATCTCGGGGCAGTGGAATTTACCTGATGTTTTTTCATTCCTTGGTGTTCAGTGGAGTGTGGCCTAAGTAAACCACCCCACAGGTCTGCCCCTGTCACACTGCTCTGAATTGTCATTGATTGCTACACAAGTTTCTTTGAAAGTAATGTAAGTTTTGCACATACAGATACAGTCTAAAAAGCAACAGTATTTTGAAAAACATTTCAAATTTATGCAGAGCAGGAGTAAAGAAATTAAACCAAAACACATTCATCAAGTAAATATGTGTCATGTGCAGGCAAAGTAACAGACATCATAGTGGATGTGATCAGGGTCAGCAAAACATGAAATGTAAATCAGTATTGGTATATGATCCATTCAATGGAAACCCATTATCCAGAAAGCTCAGAATTACAGGAAGGTGTTCATCCATTGTCTTGATTTTAATCAAATAATTATTATTTTTTTTTAAATGTCCCTTTTCTCTGTAATAATAAAACAGTGCCTTGATCCAAACAAACATATAAATAATCATAACTGGAGGAAAAACAATCCTATTGGGTTTAAATAATGTTTAAAGTAGGGATGCACCAAATCTAGGATTCGTTTCTGGATTCAGCCAGGATTCGGGCCTTTTTCAGCAGGATATGGATTTGGCCGAATCCTTCTGCCCAGCCGAACTGAATCCGAACCCTAATTTGTATATGCAACTTAGAGGCGGGGATGGAAATTGCATGAATTTTTGTCACAAAACAAGGAAGTAAAAAATGTTTTCCCCTTCCCATCCCTAATTTGCATATGCAAATTAGGGGGTTTGATTCGGTTTGGTATTCGGCCGAATCTTTCTTGAAGGATTCAGGGGTTTGGCCGAATTCGGTGAATCCCTAGTTTAAAGCAACAGATAACAGATCCCATACTGATACCTTCCTTCTGAGTCTTCCAATGTCTTCTGTGAGATACAGTTAGCTGATTTCTTTTCCCATATACGATAAATATGAGAGCAGTCAAATGTAATTAGAATTCTTGGTTATCAGTACATCTGTTCCAATTAATTCCTTTATTACCCAACCAATAGGCCACTTTAAGCTATGTTTCCTGCTCATAACATTGCATTACTCATAAGCAGTAAAGTATTCGGGACATAAAGGTTAATTTAGCAAGCCTGAGCTAACAGTATGGTCTCTTGACTCTTTATTCCTTGGCTGAATCAAACTTTTGTTCCATGTTTTAAAGAATAGGATTCAATACATTCAGTTATTCCAGAGCACTCTTTCAGTGCTGTCCCAAACTCACAAGACTCTATGTGAAGGAAATCCAGATGATACAACGCACACTTACATCAGTTGTGGTGTAATGCAATATCGCCCAAGTATTTTTATTGTGGAGTGCAGAAAATAATTTCTGGACTATGAAGGTATTTAATTACACACAATAATTATGTGTGTATTTTTATTGTATCCTCTGTACTTCCATGTTTCATACTACACTCAATAGCAATTAAAAACTATATATATTTATTACTATACAGTATACTGCTGAGCTATATGTGTTGTTTTTTGATAGCTGAGGATGAGCAGATGCAGCCATTACACAACAGTAACATCAACTCTAGCACCTTAAGCAGTATAGAAAGTACTGTGTATGCACAGTATAAATCATGTGCACAGTGAAATCTACAGGCCATTTGTATAAACACCACAATATGCATTTCAATACATTTTTAGTAGGTAACATTTTCTGTAACACTATGTTTTAAAACTGACATAATCAGTTTTCTGGATTTCAAGCTGCCAGTGGGTAGGACTCAACTCAAAATGGAGGCCTATCTAACAAAGATCTTATGTAAGCTGTGATGGAGGCTGATCATCCAAATGAAATGCATATCTGTTTGAATTATATCTATCAGTGTTAAACTCACTGTTAGCGTACAGTGAATCCTCCTACCAGTGTTATTGTGGTGTTTATACAAATGGCCTGTAGAGGTCACTGTGCACATGAGTTATACTGTGCATACACTTTACCTTCTATACTGTTTAAAAGCAATAGAGTTCAAGTTACTGCTGTTTTGTAATGGCTGCATGAACCTGCTAATAAAGCACTGCTATACTCTACTCATCCTCGGCTACTAAAACACACCAGTTATGAATAGCATAGCACACGTGTTAAGTGGTAGTTATGAAGAAACAGTTTGATAATGAAGGAAGCTGGTGCATTCCTGATAGGCATCATAGCATGAAAGTATTTGGCATAATCATAAAGAATGCATGCCAGTTTACTTTTAATAGGTCAGATCAAGGCATGCCAGAGAAAGTTATGGGTTTCCTTTAATACACTCATTTTATACTATCATCTATTTAAATATAACACGTTATCCTTTTGAGAAAGGAAAGTGAGTGCAGAAGCCACAATAGAAATACACAAACATAGATACAGTATATGTGAGTAATATATTCTCACAAAGAAGAGAGAAAGTGTTGCTGTCGGTGTACAAGTATGGGAGAATCTTTGAACACGGAGCACCAGCGGACTTTAAAATCACCGCTTTCTTAATCCTTCATTTAAGAGTTGGGCTGTACAAACATCTCAAAACACGCTTGACACATTTCGTGGTACAAACCACTTTCTCAAAAGCTTCATCGAGTACTGTAACAATACAGTTAAAGGCTTAAGTTTTACCCATGATACCCACGAACAATCTATTCAGTTTTTGGATGTTGTTTTCTCATTAACCAATTGTAGGATTGATGCTACCCTGTTTCGAAAGCCAATCACAAGGAACACCATTTTACATGCGTGGACATCCGTCGGCCTGCCTGAGGGGCATCCCAGTGGGTCAATTCTTGCGACTACACCACGTTTGTTCCACATGGGATGCCTTTCAGGAGAAGGCGATGGAACTTTGGGATAGGTTTGTGGATCGTGGGTACGATACGAATATTATAAAAGCTGCATATGATGAATCTGTCGGTAGGGATAGGTCGAATTTATTGATTTCTAATAATAAAAACAGAAACAAAAAGAAAAGTAATTATGGGAACATACAAACTAATGACATTGATATTGGAGAACCCAATAGGGATATATATAATGTGGATGAGCAGCCCAGTTTTCAAGAACAGCACCCCCTCTTGCGCTTCAGTATAGTTTATACTAAAGATGCGTATTACATACAACGGAGTATACGCAGGCATTGAGGGATACTTCTACAAGACCCGATTTTAAAGAACACCTTAGATAAATCACCATGTTTTGTTTTTAGAAAAGGGTAATCCTTAGCCTCAAAGTTATCCCCCAGTCTATATAGATCAAAATCAATGAACTCTGAGCCAACTTGGTTGCAATATAAATGTGGTCGCACCCAATGTAAGGCCTGTCTGACACTAAATGTATCTACTACTTTCATGAGTACATACACGGGTACCAACTATACCATGAAACAATATTTTAATTATCACTCCAGATGGGTGGTGTATTTGGCCTCGTGTTTGTGGGGAGAATATGTGGGCAAAATCACACGTTGTGCGGGTGTTAGATTTTTAGAGCATCTTTGAGCAGTGGAGAGAGGAGATAAGAAATCTGCAGTTGCCAAACACATTATAGAACTACACAATGGGGAGCCGTGTGTAACTTTTCAGATAATTGATAAGCTTAAAAGTAATGTGAGGCGTGGAGATAAAGATAAAGCTTTATCTAGGATGGAGGCTTTCTGGATATATCAACTCAAAACTATAGAAATATAAGGTGGATTGAATCGTGAATGGGAACTAACCTGTTTCTATTAATACCTTTTATTGCAGATTTTGAAAGGGTTCTCACTAGTAACATTGTGTAATTTACATTATTGTGTATCATTTTTTTAACATTATTTATAACATGATATTTGTTACGTATGACACGATAGATATTATGTATCCAGTAACGTGTTAATATTTTTTGTTGCCCTGGATCCTCTTACAATGACTATAATATGTTTCTCTTTTGTTCTATTTTGTTTTTCTGTTTTACCTTATGCTTGCTATGTTATGATTATTGAGGTGATATTGAGATATTTAGTTTGAGACAGCATGGTCTGGTTTATCTTTACCCTCCCTCATTCACGTTTGAATTGGGATTATGGTTATATCATGTTGTAGTCATTTTTCTTTGCAGAATGTGCTGCTCCGTGTTCAAAGATTCTTCTATATAGATTGGACATTTTGGGAACATTTTCTATGTGCAGCACAGCGATTAACTTTGCGTCGGTGAGTGCTCCCAGCTTTCTCTAATATATATCGGTGTGTACAAGTATGGGAACTGTTTTCCAGAATGCTTGGGACCTAGGGTTTTCTGAATAATGGATCTTTCCATAATTTGGATCTTTATATCTACTAGAAAATCACTTAAACATTAAATAAACCCAATTGGCAGGTTTTGCTTTGAATAAGGATTAATTATATCTTAGTTAGGATCAAGTGCACGGTACTGCTTTATTATTACAGAGAAAAAGGAAAAAAAAAAAATTTGGATTAATTGGATAAAGTGGAGTCTTTGGGTAAAGGCCTTCCTATAATTTGGAGCTTTCTCGATAACAGTTTACCATTTACAGTATTGGCTCCCATACCTATACAATGAAGTTATTGTGTTTACATATCTTTAATAAGATTTTATTAATTTAATTTACATTGATGGTATTTAGTAATATTATTTCAACTCACAAAATCAACATTTGCCTTTCATTTGTTTTTGTCTTCTGTCCTGTGTATGGTGGTAAGATCACAACACTCATCAACCTCACAAAGAAACATGGTGGTGGTGGTAACATCATGTTATATGAATGCCAATTAATAGCCAAGCCCTTAGTTTGATTGAGAATCTGAAGCAAATATTGGAAATTGCTGTTCACCAATAGTTCTTCTTCAGGATGGAGGCACACAGGATAACTTGTTGCCCAAGAGATCTGCACTACCTGTAGGTGACAAATTGCCTGTAATACCTTTGCACCCAGAATAATGAAGATACCACATCAATCAAGTAATCACACAATCACAGTGTGGGTAGAAAACATTCTGACTTTCACCCAAATTGCACATTGTCAATTAAATAAGCTTCACTGTCTTCAGAATAATTTTTTTTTACTTTGCCTGAAATCAAAGTGTAATGCTCATAATTTTGTCTTATGTCTTGATACGTTACTGGCAATTGTTTTCCTGCATGTTGAAATCTATTCCCTGGCACTTATATAACTCTTTCTATCTCCTTTGTATCAAGCCAAAGATGCCTAAATGTTTAAAGAGTTACTTTCTGGATAAGCGCAAGTGTGCCATAGGACAATGCTACATAAAGAACAACACAACCACACTAATCACTATTTTACTAATTTGTTGGTTGGCTTATGCCTATGGCCAATTTATTCCCTTTACTTAAGGGGATCAAGGATGACTGTGCTGCTGGAGAAAGGTTCTTTACTAAGAAAAGTCTTAAGCGCTTTTCACTTTAGTAGATGTAGGCTTCTACCTACCCCTTATGAGAAAGGTGTGTGGCCAATTAATCAGTTTTAGGGAAACTTAAGCAGTGGCATAAGTAGAGCACACCAGGCTAAAGCTGTTTGCCCAGTTGTGTCCCCTGCTACCTGCCAGTTTGCACTGCTGTAGGTAAGAAAGCAGTGGGGAGATTTGTAACAACTAGAAACGAAGCACACACTTACTCACTTAGACAAAGTGCACAGGCATTGTACTTGTGAATATATACATTAATAAAACCTGTATAGAAAGATTATGTGATGAAAGTATACTTTTTAAATTAGTTTGGGGAATACATGATTTCTATGGGCAACTTTTGTAATTAAGGCTCAGAAAACTATACAAGAGAATGATTGCATATGTTTGTGTGACACCTATCATTTCATTGAAAGGTAGTGTACAAATCTATTTACTGGGGTTCATTAATATGCCGTGTGATGTTTAGTGTGTCAATCATTTGCTGCAAGGAAATATAATTACCTTCAAGAGCTTATGTGTAAATGAGAAGTCCTGTGATGATCCTGTCTTTCAGAGCAGCAGACAAATTGTAGCCCTGATCATTAATGATTCTCGTGCGTGATATGTGTTATTCTTCAAAGAGAGATATGGCTTTCTGCATGCTCTAACTGCTTTACTAACAGCTCTCGTGTATGGAGAAGGTTTATATCTATCAAATCACGCTGATGAATGGGTAATTGTAGAGTACACAAACTCCCCTGAGGTGTCACCAATATCAAAACCATATCTAAAAACTTATTATCTTAAGCATATAAAAGATACAAGGAAAAAGGAGATTTGTTTTGGTCCACAAATTCAATGGATGTATCAGTTGGGTATGTGATTTTCACAGGTGAATTTCTAGCCTATAGATTTCAGTAATTGGAGTAACTAATGTTTCCTATTTAAATGGACAGGAACTTTGAGCATGCAAATTAGAATTTTCAGAATCACTTTAACACATCAAAACTTTTATTTTGCTGTTTGATCAGCAAACTACACTTACAATGTTGTTTTTATGATAATTGTACTATATTTTAAAATTCAAAGTCCAAGCCCCCTCTAGCAATCTGATGAAGTGGTAACTATCTAATAGTATGTAGCAAAAACCAGTCTAGTTGCAAATCTCCTACGTGGTCAGGCCTACAGTCTAAAATATCAAACTTTGAGTCAAGCAATATATTTGTTCTTGAAAAACTACTTGACTGTTACTAATGCACTGACCATGCATGAACCTTGTAGAGCACTACAACGTTCATTGAAACTAAAGCCAATTATGCTGCTTATGTATTTAATCCACCTGAGAATAAAGCTAACACTTGCTGTTTTCAAGTGGAAGAAGAATGATTCCCCTAGTTGTACATCTGTTGGTGCTTTTTTGTGTTCTTAGTAGGTAAAAAGGGTGACTATCTGAATTAGCAGGCCTTCCTTATTTATGGCTTCTGAAATCCTTCTTTGCTGGCATATATAATACTATTATTCATATTAACAAACGAAACAATTTTTAAAAGATATTTAAACTAAGACTGATTTATGGTGGTCGGCAACTTTTTCATTCCCTTGTTTATGATGGGCAAAACCAATCAGTATTTCATTTGGTTGCTAAACACCTAGGTGAATAATGTAAAGTATTGAATATTTTAATATAGATATTACTATATTTTAATGAATTAGTGTCATTGTGGTTTTTATGGGACAACATGGTATATTGTTTATACCAGTAGCAAATTAAATAAAAATGTCTCAAAAAATGAAAAGGCTTTAACAAAACAATGCCTTGCTCTTAGTCTTGTGTGTGGTCTTAGATAATGGCCCACAACAACAATTAGAAAAAAGTCTCTACATGACTAGGTGGCAGGGGATGATGGGACATAATTGGGTTACACATGTTAAGTGTTCATATGTTTTTAATACATGTAATCCATTTATATATACATTGAATTTCTAGTGGGTTACTTTATTGCCATTGTCAGGTTTTAGAGAAAGAGAGAATATCTGAAAGAAAATTGTTTATGTTGACAGGATTACTGTTTTTCATACAAAAAATGTTCTGTGTCTTGTCTACAACCACAAATAAGCAGAAGACAACTTGTAATCACAACTGAAATGATCTGTACCATGAAAACATTTCAGACTATTAAGGGAGAGAAGTAATAAGCATTGTATTTTGAACTTTGCCCAGCATGTTGCTCTCTCCAATAAAATATATTAAAACCTATTCCAGATTGATGCTGTTAATGAACAAGGAAAATAACAAAAGCACTATTTGTTTCTTGCATCGAGCCAACAAATATATATCAGAGAAAGCTGTTTAGGCTAGTAATTTTTAGGCTGAGGAACTCAAAAATATAACTATATATATACAGTATATTATATATATATATATATATATATATATATATATATAGCAATTGTAGAAAGTCACAAAACAAGGAAGCAAATATTTACACTATTTACCTATCACTAATTTGCATATGCAAATTAGGATTCGGGTTGGTATTCAGGGATTTGTCCAAACCTCAAATAATGGTGTTCTGTTTGGTAGCCAAGGATGAGGAGAGTATAACATTGCTTTATTAACAGGCTCACACAGGCCTTACACAACAACAGTAACTTCTTATTTTCACTTTCAAGCTGCACAGAAAGTGAAAGAGTATGCACAGTACACCCCGCAGGCCATTTGTATAAACATCACAAATGGATTCTGTGCATCCCTATTATATATATATATATATATATATATATATAAATATATATATATATATATATATATATATATATATATACAAATAACGACAGGTGTGTATCTACAACAGTTTATATAAAAATCAAAGTATACTGACCACTAAGCATTTGTATAACATTTTTTATATTTCTTTTTCCATATCATTTGTTCTTTTCTGCCTTGAGTCCAAAGGTTTCTTGTTTTGATGCCCTGTGTTTTGCTGTCCCACTTCATTCCCTTTTACTATCTTTAGTTTTTTGCAATTTAATTAGTATGTTTTCCCTCCTAGTCTCTTTTTGTTTTGACTTTCAGCTTCTTCCTCTTTGCTATAGATTCTATGTCCTGTTCTCAAATTCTACCTCAGCAGTAACATAGATTTCTAGTTCTCCACAACCCTCTCAAACATATCTTTCCCTTCTGCTTATACCTAGTGTTTACAACTGCAGCTCCATTTAAAAAAAACCAAAACTCCTTTATCTGCAGTATGAGGTTGGTTCTGTTCTCCTTCTCAGTAAACACTCTCTTCTATGTACAAGAGCCCCAATGTCATTGGACAAGTTGGAGTAGTTTTCATTCAGATCATGCATCTTAGGAGAAATGCTGGGTGCCTAATAAGAAAAAAGCAGCAGCAGTTCCACCAAGCTTTTGCCAGTAACTGACATGGTCCATACATAGTTAATTTGGATTGAAGAAAGACATCCATCAAGTTGAAACCCTCCAGTTTTTTTTTTCCACAGACCTGCTGGAATCAATCACTTCCCTTCTTTCTGCTGCTTGAATGCCTCTGACTGGAGGCAACGCTGAGATCTGGCACCTCTCATTGCTGATGTTTTGGTAGCACAAAGGAACACATTTTATTCCCACCTTGAGTTTTAATCATTGCAAGACAATGTGCTCTGCACCCTGGACAGAGTTGCTCTGTGCATGAGTACTAAATGTCTCTTGCTCTTGCCCCCAACCCTCTATTTGCCATGATACACTTGGGGGCAAATTTACTATTGGTTGAATTTGAGGGTGAATTTACCCTCGAATTCGACCAAACGAATTGTGGGTGAATTTTAAACCTTCAAATTCGAATATCGAATTTGAAGGTTTCTACCGCAACGATCGAATAAAAAAAAATTGATTGAACAATTAAATCGTTCGAATCGAACGATTTTAACCATTCAATCGAAAAATTTTTATTCGATCTTAAAATGCTTTAAAAGCAATTTGGTAGCTTTGATCTGGCGAACTGGCCTATCGAATTTTTTTTAAAGGGGAAGTGCTTCGACCATCAAATGGTCGAATGATCGAATAGATTTTTATTCGATACGATTGAATTTTTAAAAATTCGATGGTCGAAGTACTCCAAAAAGTTATTCGAAATTCGGATTCCAATTTTTTGGAAAATTCGATCGAATTTCGAATCATTCATGTGAATTTAGTAAATCTGCCCCATAATTGCCCTAGCTGAAAATATTGTGCACACTACTACTTCTGCAAAAAGTAAGTACAATTTATAAATCAAGGGCAAGTTGGGTTGTTGTTGATGTTGGTGTGCTAGTGAATGCAGTGGAAATAATACTATTTGTGCACAATTCAGATAAAGTAAGTGGGAGCATCTGTAGATGCAGCAAGAAAAACGAGCCCTTGAAACCAGGGCTGGATTACCAGCTAGGCCAAAATGGAGAAAATTTCACCTGCCCAAGCCCCCCACCAGCTGCATCTTCTGGGTTCCGGCCCCTGTGGTGACGGCCGGCACGCTGATATCACTGCACGCTGATGTCACTGCGCGATGATGACATGTCGCGGTGCACCAAAGAGGCTCCTCCATCTGAAAAGGGGTGCCAAAATTAGTTCATATTGTCCAGGACTCTAGCACACAGGATGAATGGATGACAGACCATGGTGCTGCTGTAGGTTCCTCCTCTCCACCCACCCCCAAGACTATCAGTGAAAAAAGAAAGAAGGAAGGCAGGTAAGGATACAAATCACATTTATAACACTGCCTTGTGGTTTTTAACCCTTTCCTTGCTTTCAATAGCAAAAATTGCAGTTCTGCCCTCCTATTATGAAATTTGTCGTATTTGTACATGGAATTGACAGTGTACCATCCTTTTTTGATTTCTGGGGTTATTTATTCATGGAATTTCCACTGCATCATCCTACTATGAATTAAGGAGGTATTTATACATGGAATTGCCTCTGTGCCATCCTACTATGAATTCTGCGGGTATTTATACATGAAATTGCCTCTGCCAAGGCCGGGGCCGGTATTACAAATTTACCGGCAATGTAGCTGCCGGTAAATTTGTAATACCCCTTAAAAAAGGCCCTTGCCTTGCCTTAAATCCTATGAAAATCCTTTCTCGCATCTTCAGCCGATCGCTCGCCTCTGCACCCCTTTTGTGTCACTCCACTTTTACGTCACGCCCCACCCCTTTTTGGCCCTGCCCCCGCCGGCCGGTAAGAAATTTGGCAAAAGGTGGCAACCCTAGCCCCTGGGGGTATTTATAAATCAAATTGCCAATATTTCTTGCTGGTTTAGTTGGGGGTGTGGCCTCCTGAAAATTTTCTGCTGAGCTACTAACGGTGCTACTTTTCTCTGTGGGTGGAGATACACACCCCATCCCTTCACCTTTTTGTTCCCAATTCAAGCACTGCCCATTCTGGTGAACTATAGACTTGTGTTACAGAGGGGGGGAGAAGAAGAAGGGAAAAAAAATACAAAATAACCCAAAAAATTATTAGAGGGCAAATTAATTTGTAAAGGGCCTCTGGGAGTGGGACTGTGCAAAACTGTAAGGACTGGGGAAAAAACACAGAAATATGTTCAAACTTTCATAACCTGTCAAATTTTGTAAAATTAACATGGTAATTAGGGGCTACAATAATGGGCGTTACCAGAAAATGTAACCGCACTGAGCGCGCAACTATTTTGGTGCTCTTTCTGTTTACAGAAATGCAATGCTTCAACTGTAACTTTTGGCGGTTCACGGGAAACGCAGGGGATGGGGGGCGGTCAGAAGCACTACCTTGCCTAGGGCCCTGTTTAGTCTTAATCTGGCTCTGCTTGAAACACTGTCTTCCAAAGGCATGTATTAATTCAGTGTTTTCAAGGGAGTCAAGTGACATATTCATTAAAGCAGATGCTTCCTAATTAATCCAGCTTGTGTTATATATTTATCTTAGTCCTGGCTAGAACTGAAAAAACTCAAGATTTTATTATTTCCATTAAAATAACCAAAAATATTGCAATCTATTCTAAAACTTTACTTCACCCCACCTGTAAACACATTTGAAATGTTTTTGTTTAAAGGGAGCTTTGCCTTCCTCTTCTCTTCTGCCACTTCCCAGCATGCTTTTAAAATATCTGGTTGTTGGGAATCAATTAACCCTACAGTCAAAAAATCTATTGCCCCATCGGGCTATTTTATTACTTATCATTTTATTCAGGCTGGTTTCTAGGGTAGCTTAAACCACAGTGACAAGATAGCAGCTGAAATTCCAAATTAGTTAAATGACAACCAAAAACCTAAATATTTTACGAAACACAAAAAATAAAAACATAACCAATTGCAAATTGAAAGGTGAACGTCTCATGTATTGTAAATGGGAAAGTTTCTTAAAAGTAATTTTCATTCATTATGCAAAAAACTTTTATTTGTTTGGTCATCCAATTGAAAGTAATTTCTTCTTTGTTAATTCAAGTAATTTTTGTAGCAAAGCTATTTATATTGAGGTTTGTTAATGAATGACTGTGAACGGGATGATACAGCAGTACACTGTATTGTTAGCATTTATATGCTGGGGGCATGAGAAGTGTTTTTCCTAATGTACTTGTTAATTAAATTCTTTACTGCAAATAAAAATCTGAATAAGAGTGTGACGACAATCACATGCTTACTTAACTTTTAGAAAGCCTCTTTTAATTATTCTATAGTACAAGTATGGGACCTGTTATTTCGAATGCTCAGGACCTGGGGTTTGCTGGTAAAGGGGTCTTTCCATAATTTGGCTCTCTGTACTTTAAGTTTACTAAAAATCATTGGAACATTAATTAAATCCAACAGGATTGTTGTGCCTCCATTACTGGCTAATTATATCGTAGTTACCATCAATTGCAAGGCACTGTTATTAATATAGAGAAAAAGAAAAACATTAAACAAAAAAAGGAAAAATTATTATTTTTTTATAATGGATTGTTTGGGGAATAGCCTTTATGTAACATACTAAAAGTTACTAAAAAGCACTTGGAATTGCCTCTCCATCCAATAACTGGCCAAATACTAACAGATATATATCAGCAGGTTTTAAACAGATCCCATTTTCATGTTGATGTGGTCCTCACCTGTGGGCCCACAGTATGATCAGATCTTTGGCCAAGTATTGCATTAGTCCAATTTGCCTTATACATACTGCAAATGCTAACCTCAAACAGGAGATATAGTCACTACTCCTGTTACTATTAGCAGTAATTAGCAGCTAGTGGTCACGTACTGCAGTAGTTACTGTGGCATTAACTAGTTGCCTCCCCCCTTTCTGATTCAACAGAATAGTACAGCCTGATCATTCAAACAACTCAGACTGTACTTTGAAGAAATCCCTTTCTGTAGCCTTGTCAGAATAGAGAAAGCAGGCATGCATATGTTTTAGCTAACAGCAGCCACAGACCAACAATCTAAGGACTCCTCTAATAGGCATCTTGTAAAAGATCTGTTTGATAATTTTAAAAAGTGTTCTTGTGCCAGAACGACTTGAAAAGCACCATTTTTGCAATTATAATATGACAGATGAAAGCAATATGGCACCAATGTCAGGTAATTTGAAAGCCCGGCAATGACAGGACTGCATATGTGCAGGAGCGTATGCTTTTGCTTTGTAAATTATTGAAGGCTCTGCAATAAAATAGTTCCAGCCATGCCTGCTGTGTTTGATGGCTTCTGCTATTCTGGAGCAGAAATTATGGAAATCAAAAGATTAATAACAGTGGCCTTTCTGAGAATGTATCAGCCAGGACTGAGACAGAAAAGGACACCAGAAATATAATCCATTCTACAGGAGCAGCTGCACATAAATCTTAATAGTCAGTGACAATGGAGATTATCTCTTGTTTTCGAACAGCCCAGTACATAGAGGCTGGCACCTTTGTGACAGATACAGAGTACCAATACAAGCATAGGTACTGAGAGCCTGTGCCATGAGAGAAGTATTACGGCAGGAGTTAAAACAAGGCACAAAACTCAGTTGCCCAGCTAAGAAACGCCAAGCATTATATATTGAATAATGTATTCCACTTGTAAAAGTTGACAATATTAGGCTATGGGCACGCAGGCTGTTGTCAGCCTGAGTATTTTTGCAGGCTGAGAGAAGCAGATCTGCTTATTGCCCCTTCTCCATTGAGTTGAATTCCGGTCAGCCTGTGTGCGCTCACACACAATGGATCAGAAGCAGAGGTCAATGAGTGACCACACACAGGCTGATCAAATTCAAATCAATGGAGCAGCAGGGGCACTGAGCAGATCTGCTTTTCTCAGCCTGTGCAGGCTGACAACAGCCACTAACAACAGTCTGTTTTCCCATAAACTTAGAAGTCACAGGAGGTCATCAAAACTGGGCAAAATTGGCCATGGGCAGTTACCCATTGTAACCAATCAAATTGTCAAATTTATTTTTCTACCTGCAGCTGCCTGAAAAAGCCAAGCACTGATTGGATGCTATAGGTTACTGCCCATGGCCAAATTTTTGTTGATAAATGAGCCCTACCGAGTAATTCCATGTTGACATGACGGCATAAGGCTAATGGCAGAGTGCTTTTATACAGATCATGGATCTCCAAGGTGACTTCTTATATCCTCACATTTTAAGACAGAGAGCACATCATTTTTAATAATACACAAGTGTACTGTGATAACAATGGCATCACTCACTAAGGGTTTATAAGGGTTTATTTTACAGGGACAGGGTCAGTTGATTCCTGCCATTAACATCAACAGTATTTTGGATCACCAAGTCTTGTTTTTTATTATTGAAACATTAATTAAATCATATTATTTTGCCTCCATTAAGGACTAATTATATCTTAGTTATCATCAATTACAAGGTATTGTCATTACTACAGAGACAAACAAAAACATTAAAAAAAGAAAAATAATTATTTGCTTATAATGGACTCTTTGGGAAATAGCCTTTCTGTAATTAGAAGCATATTTGATAATACTGTGCTCAGTATTAGAGAGCACAGTATTTTTTATGATACACAAGTGTAATGTGATAGCAATGACATCACTAAGCACTGACTTGTTATATTACTGGGTAAGGGTCAGTTGACAGTTTTCTTCCATTACCATCAACCTGCACCTTTTATTAACAAACATACTAGCAGCACTGTTTCTGAAGACATTGCAGCCTGAGGCGGCTCCAGTAATGCCACCCTCCCCAGCCCGATTACTTTTCCAGGGGGAGGCAGCAACGATAATGCGGAAAGCGCAATAGAACTCTCTCGAACTAGTAAAGCCGGATTTCCGGTATAAAAAACGGAAATTCTGCTCTTAAAGGTCCCAGGAGAGGCTTTTTGCCGCCCCTGGAGACCTATCTGGCGTTGCCGCCTGAGGCGAGCGCCTCAGCTCGCCTCATTGGAGGAGCACCACTGCATACTAGACCATCATTGGAAAAAGCCACAGCTTCTTTATTAACAAGTTTATCTAAACATCAGTGATATGAACTTCAAACATCAGTAAAACCAGAGTCAACAATATAACCAACAACTTACCTTTAACCTCCAGCAGCCACTAAAGGATGCCAAGAGTGATAACAAAGAATTAATGTTGACCTAGGCATGACCCTGACCCTTGCCATATTTCATACTTCAGTGGGGATTCGCTGCAACTTATACTACCTACCCCAACAAAGAAGCCCCCCCACCCAACACCACTACTTGGGAAGGGTCGAAGCTACTCAAAAACAGGCCTTCCTCTTTTAACCCCTTGGTGCTCCCCTTTTCTTACCAGACTCCTGAGAGCCCCAGAGCAGCAGGTGGTGGGGCTGCATCTGGGGAAGGGCATAGTGAAAGGGGGGAGGAGGGGGCTTAGAAAAGCTGTAGGGAAGTTTTGACAAACCACCATTTTAGGTGGGCAGCAAAAAGGAAAGGTCCCCACCCACCCTCCCCTAGTTTTGGAGGCTGGTTTTCTTATTATGTTTGTTGTTTTTCCTAGTTGTCAAAAATGTGGCCTTGGAGGGTCAAGGGGTACACTAGTTTGGAGTTAGCGGAGTTAAGGAACAGGGTGAAGGCATGTAAATTTTGGAGCCGAGAGGGCAGTATGGTCTTTGTCACAGCTTTGGCGGGTCCTTGTTAGTCTGCCGGTGAGGAGATCTGGTCTGGTATGCCAGATCAGGTCAAGTGAATGGTTTAACCCCTAAGATGGGTGATCATGGGATGAGATGAAGCACTAAAAGGCTTGAGGTTGGTGGCAGGTATCCGATGAGCTAGGTTTTGGTGGCTAGAGGAAATTATGGAGTGGCTTTGGAAGGGCAGACTGACAGGGGGGCTCATGAGATACAGAAATATGTTGTGTTTACCATTATATGAATGTTATGTATGGATTATTCTGTATGTATTATTTATGTTTACAGTTTGTATTGATCTTGTACTGTTGTATTTCAAATAAAGCTGTGACAATCATCATTCCAACAGTGATGTCATCACTCAGTTTTTATTGATCAGTTAGGTGAATGAGTGTAAGGGGATGCATGGGTCATGCAAACTACAATTCTTATTCATTAACCTATACAATACCCTAATTACTAATCCTGTTATGACCCTGTTGTTCCCTGGTTAACTCCCATTGGCATCTTGGATGTGCATGTATTTTGTGTGCATTATACAATTATATACATGCAGTATATAATATATTTTAGATATTTAAACATTTTTAAAAAAGAGCTATGCATTCTGCAATAAATAAAGTGTAACTCCTAGAACCCCTTTCTAAAAGCTAAAATATTTGGAAATTGTAATTAAACAACAGCTGGAAGGCAGCAAGATTTAAAAGAAGGTTTTTAGTTTTAATCAAATAAGGAGCACCAAAATGTCTTTTCCCGTGTGTCCTTTTCCTTATCTGTGGCCCCGAGTAGTATTTCCTGACAGTGTACATATGTAACAGCATGGTCCTGTGCTATAAATCCAGAGAGCTTCTAGGTAAAATCTGTAAGGAACATCTGTGATATTATGTGTTACTCTAAATTATAATCATGTCCTGCTGGAGGCAGAATTTGGAGCAGATAATGGATTTTCCAACTGTTTGTAAAATTCAGGCACAAAATTACTAAGTGGGAAACATTCACTTTTGTATTGAACCAACACAGACAATGACAATTGTGTTGACAAATAGACCAGTGTCTATTTATTTCTGATCTGAATAATTTTTATCTACCTTTATTTGCTTTAGGAAATTGGCAGCCGTGTTCTACAGCTTTAACTATAACTGTTTTTTCAGTGAGCATTTTCATTTTAATGATTCCTAGAAAATGTGCTTGATTGACATGTTTCCTAGGAAGCCAAGAGAAAAGACCAAGCAGGTTTAGCCTCGCTTTAGATCTTCCTTGCATTACTCTTATTCACCTCTGCTCTGGGTCACAGATACCCAATGCAGATAAATAAGGAATTGGCATGAAGAGAGCCAAGATGCAGATAAAAGGCTGCTCATCAAAACACCAGAGACTGCTAACTAGTTTACATTCACCAAGCAGCAGCTCTGCTAAAACTAAAAGGCAGTTGTGACCTGTTATTATGTGGGGTTTATAACCACTTTTCAACAAGTGTTCATGGAAGCATAATATATAACATTATATATTGAACAGGGAACCTTATTTATACGCATATTTATATGTTTCTTCATCTTTGTTATAACCAGTTTAAGTTTAGAACTAAGTGGTAGAGGTGCTCCAGGTCTTGCCACCCCTCTGAATACAGCGGTTTACTAAAACTGGAGCAAAATTCTCCCCTCTCAGACCTAGAATTTCCTTTCATTTAAAGAGCAAAAAAAGTTGCACAAAATTTCTTTTCTAAATCGATAATTGGGAAATACACAAATCATAAAAAATCCATATGTTTATGGATTTTTAAAAAAGCATATTTTATCATAGAACATTTTATCAGTTGATTGCAGATAGTGAAATAATGAAATACAATATCTGCTATGGGTTAATACACTGGATAACCAATTCTAATAAATAATAATAAATATTTTGCAAGCCTTTTCTTGTTTGTCTGTTTAATTCAAGCAAGTATTCTTTTTTACTTTAGGTTAATATGAGTATTTGCTTTACTGTTAGCATCATAACCTATAGAGCTCCTGCAGTATGGTAGGGCCCATTTAAGTTCATTTAAGTGAAGCTGCTGCTAAACCTAATCCCTAACCACCATGAAGTCCCCGCACTAAAGGTACACGGGGAAACCTTGTAGAATGATCTCTTCCTGCTATGACTCCTTGATGGAACACATAGCTGTTCATGCTATATAATACTGGCTATCTCACTCTCACTCACTCTCACTATCTCACTCTCACTCTTCTCGTTCACGGGATTGCCGTATTCCCGACTCAGTCACTGAAGGTAGTGTCACTTCAGGGCGCACAGCTTTACTGGGGCCTTGGTGATCCCAGGCTCAATGGGAACACCTAGCAGCACAGACACCAGGAGCCAAAGAGGAAGTGGCCACTCCTTTCCAGCACTATAAAGCTGTGTGGCAGGAAGTGGTCATAACACTCTGGGCTATAACTATTGGTTAGAAATATACAATTGAAACATAGGCTTCTGCCTAACTCCATTGGTGCAGTTACAAAATCTATGGGTCCCTACATGTTTATAAACACAAATGGTTTACCATTATCATTTCATTTTATTACATAAAATAGAAAACAAGGCATTACTGCTGTATTGACTCCCCTGTTTTCTATATCCAACCTTTTCCCAAACACAGATCTATTCCAGGATTTCTCTGCTTGGATACAACTGGTCCACACTATGTAATTTCCCCAGTCAATACAGCTACATGTGTCAAATGCAGGGCAAAGGACTAAAGTTCACAGGCAATTATGTGTGATGGAGTTGATCCAGTAATGACAGTAATGAGTATCCAAACATGCTCTAATCCAGCGCAAAATAAAGGGAAAAGGCCAAGAGTAACACTAGTAAAGGGAGGTGTCAAGCTGTATTATTCCACAGAACTGAATTGATGATAGAGAGGCCACATTATGTTAGTCGCTTTATGCATTTACTTACTGCTGCAGGATGTACTGCTTACTGGGGAGTGGGAGATTAGACCAGCTGTAGAATACAACTTGTACTACAGCTTGTACAAGTTATATCTTGAATTGCAGAGCAACTCTTCATCTTTCTCTTTATATTACAGTCCATCATTATCATTCACTTCACATATACAGTCAGTAATTTCCATAGGAGTCTACAATATTTTATAAGAAACAAGGATTGCAATTGTGTATTTTATTCAAAAACCAGTTGAGCATCCCCATTCTGTGAGATCACTGTACATTTAGGGGCAAATTTATCATTATTCACGAATTCGAGGGTCTTTAGCCCTCAAGTTCGGCAGAGATTCGACTATCGAATGTAAATCAAATAGTTTTAGGCTATTTTATCTTCGCTATTCGATTTCACGGAAAAATCGTATGATCGCACACTGATCATTCGATTTCACGAAATTTCCTTCGATCGTTTGAAAAATTCGTATGATTCGAACGATCGAGGTGTTCGATCGTACGAATGGTATTCGAGCTGGTGATTGAAAAAAAAGACTATGGGGGGATTCCCATAGGCTTCTATTGCTATTCGGTAGGTTCAATCTGGCGAAGTAGGCAGTCGAATAAAATGTTGAAGTACTTCGATCATCAAATTATTGAATATTCGATTATTCGATCTATTCGATACGCTCAAATTTTGCATATTCGATGATCGAAGTGGCCAAATTTGTATTTTCGATTATCTGATAAAATCGTACGGTCGGAATTCGATCGAACTTTAAATTATTCACGTGAATTTTGTAAATCATTATATAATGAAGTTTCAAAGATAACACCTGCTCTAATAGCCCATAGCAATCAATCACTTGTGCTTTTCTACAGGTAACCAGTAAGGGTAGTGACACGTAGGGATGTAGCGAACGTCGGAAAAAAGTTCACGAACTGTTCGCGAACCCCATAGACTTCAATGGGAAGGTTGAACTTTAAAAGCTAAAAAAGACATTTCTGGCCAGAAAAATGATTTTAAAGTTGTTTA
>CM044441.1:92041995-92100313 GCA_024363595.1 Xenopus borealis
AACAGCCGATGTTCGCGCGAACAAGTTCGCCGGCGAACAGTCCGCGACATCCCTAGTGACACGCTTAGATTTTGGGGAGATTAGTTGCCAGTGACAAATCGCCTCTTCTTCGGGCAACTAATCTCCCCGAAAAGCCTTCCCGTCAGCTAGAATATAAATCACCAGCGGGATGGCACTCGAAGTGCTTCCCTAAAATATATTTTCTTATTGGTTGCTAGATATTTTATACATTAGCCTTGTGTTTTGGAAGTTTATGGCAGTTGCCATTCCTTACATTATACCTTTCTCTGTTTTCCTGTTTTTCCCACAATGCAATAAGGCGTCTTTCATTGACACCATGAGTAGAAATAAATTCATCTAATCGATACTCTGTAAGCCAATTACAACTTTTAAGTTTGTTAATAATGATGCTCAAAAAAATGAAAATGTTGTGGATTAATAAACATATTGGATTTGTGCAAAATTGAATTTCAAAGTGCAAAATGCCATTTTTGTTCTCCAAACAATGCAGTGTTTCCCACACAATTCCGGTATAATTGCTATAAACCGGAGTTGTGTCTGACCCAGTGGCATCTGATGTATTAAAACATGCATGGAATCGGATGCAATTGCACTGAAATTTTTCATTCTCTGGGTGTTATCGTATCCGGTGCTTGGCTTCAAAATACTTCCCGAATCTGTATGCATAAATTTGTTGTATCAATTGACACATGACTGCTTTGATGTGTGCAATTCACAGAAGAGGTTAGAACTAAGCGGTGCCCATAAAACTGCATTAAACTCATAAGTATGGACACATGAGTTGCCCTTTGCTTAGCTCAAGGACAGGGCTTGCTTGGGCTTACTGGCATTATGCTTGGCATCCAGAGCCAGATTTCCATTCTGAAACTAGGTGCAAAGGGCAGTCTGACCCTATACACAATTGGTTTTTAAATAAGCACTAAGGAATGCCAATTTGTGCCTTTTGCCCCCCTTTTTTTTACTTTTCGATTTGCACGTCATGCAGACACACAAGTCAGGGAGCACCTCCTGATGTCAATTGCAATGAACCCCTGCACCTAATCGAACAATAAAGACAAGGTTGCATTGTGCCTGCTGCTGCTGAACTTTCCAGTAGTGCAGAATTTCATGGACATTTACCGTATGCTGTTCAGTAATTAATTTGCTGTTGTTCACTTAATTGTATTCTGCCATTCATGACAATCTGAGTTTTATTACATTTTGTGAATTGAAAATATAATTGTAAAGCAACTAGTACATCAGCTAAATATATAAATAATCAATAAGGTTCTCTGTGCAAACAAACGGCACATTTCAATGTTTTTTTAATGAAACTCTCACTTTAGTATGTGGTTATTCTAGAGAAACATGTTAAAATCGAATGTTCTTTGTGTTTAGCAACAAAATGTACACAATTTTGCCATAAATAAGAACAATGTGTAGTTTAAAAGCTTCTTATGCGTAAACCATACAGTATGTTAATGCAATAAAAGATAATATACTTGCTCAGACTATCCACATCTGTTCTGATTCTATTCAGCAGGAACATTAACCATGCAAGTCAGTCATACTTTAATTTGGAACAATTATGCAGCTTTGATTGCAGGATCACCATTCACTTTCTGTTGTAGTGGTTTTATGCTGCATTTATTTTTACCCATTTCAAAACTAAACTGTTTCATACCATGTAAAGCTTTAGTATCATTGGAAGAGAATATAGTATAGTGACAAATAATATCTTAGAAAGATCCCTTATTATGGGAAGTTCAATGTTCAAAGAGTGGAAAAGTGACACTGACAGATGCAACTATTTGCTACCATGGATCTGAAAGAGTTGACTCTAGTCTTTATATGCAGCATTGCTTTCGCATTGTGACCTCTGCTTATAGAAGGGGTGGAACTTGGGTGTCCTCTGGCATGTCGCTTCCTTGTGCTTCAATCTTGAAGATGTAATGAATAGAAGGGGTGCTGGAGCACTGTACCTAAGGCATTAATTAGAGGGCACCCATGAGTGCAATGTGTTCTGTAACATCCACTGAATGCATTATTAAAGGTGTAGCAAACACAAGGGCTCTAATTGCAGCCAAAGGTATCTTTTCCGATGCTTTCCTATTGCTTATTGCTTACCTTTTAAGAGGGGTTGGATTGCTATTGCAGAGAGAACACCTTGCTTCATGGTAGCAGCACCCCTGACTGCAGCTGCTCATCACCAGCTCTGGGCACAAACACATGTATATTGAGGCACTAGATCTGGTACAAACAGTGTGATTTTTATTACACTTATTTATAACCACCGTAGTAGTAAAAGGCGAAAAATTTGCAAAATGCATTGGGAGTCTCCGTGGGAGTAGCACCCGATATAGTTTTCTAAATAGGGTGTGCGCTGACTTTGCCTTTTTGGCTAATGAAAGTGAAAGTAAGACTTACTGCTGTTATGTAATGGCTGCATGAACCTGCTAATAAAGCATTGTTATACCCTCCTCATCCTTGGCTACCAAGCACAATATGCTCATATTTCCACTTATTTTGGTAGAGGTAGAGGGTAAGGATCAGAACCTAATTTTCATCAACAGACTCCATCCTGATTTCAGCCTTAGAAATCCCAATACCACTACAGCTCTGGATCTCAATAAAAAAATTAAAACGGGCATATCAGGGTGTCAGTAATTGAATCTGGCTCTCTTGCACAGACACCCAGCAATCCCTAGAGCTATGATAGATTAGCTTATTGAGCACAAAAGTATACCTAACTCATACATACATGTAAGTACAGGTATGGGATCTGTTATCCAGAGTGCTTGTGACTTGGGGGCTTTCCGTTATGTGGATTTCCATACTTTAAGGGGGTTATTAATCAGAATTAAATGTTTTCTGTTTTTTCAATCAACCAACCAAACTAGAATCCATGATTTGCCCTTACTTATCACAAAAAAAACTCGAAAACACTGAATCGGGAAAAAACATTTGGAACGTGCTCAGAACAGCTTCAGGGGTATATTAAATCAACGAAAAGTGTTGTATTTTTCAAAAAAATTTTGGGTTTTTGGCGTCAAATCGGACTGCGAGAAAAAAATGATGCTAGTTAATGCTAGTTAATAACCGCCAAAAGTCTACTAAATCATTAAAACATTAAACTCAATAGGATTCTTTTGCCTCCAATAAGAATTACAATTATCTTAAGTTAGGATCAAGTACAAGGCACATTATAATAATAATAATAATTATTATTATTATGATTATTATTATTATTATTAAAAAGAAAACATTTTTAAAATTTTGAATTATTTGATTAAAATGATGTCTGTGGGAGATGGCCTTCCCATAATTGGGAGCTTTCTGGATAACAGAAGTCTAGATAAGGGATACTATACCTGTTAAGAGTAGTTAACATAACATATCATAATGTGGCTATTACAGATCATACAAAAGGCTGAACATTGCTACATGTTAAATGAGATAAGAATAATGTGAACATGCACAAAAAAACACATTTTTAGGTAAATAAGCCACAAGCTCAGAGAACAGGAGTGAACAATGAGAAAAAGCTGCCATGTAACAACATCTGGTCAGGACAAGTAGTCATCTACAGAAAATTCACTAAACTAACCTTTCCAGGCAAATAACTTGCTTGGCATGAATATCAGACTGAATTATCTTGATTAATAACATCCGCCACCACCACCACCACCATTATAGTCTTGCTGAATATACAAGTTCAGTTTTTCTCTCTAGAGTTAGTCCCAGATTTACTTCACTAATAACTTCCCATTTACGTGTAGTGATGATGTTATAAGCAGATGGACAGAAATAGAAAGAAGCATAAAAAATGCTTTTTTATATTAGATTTCCTGGGACTACACCCTCAGTGTTATGATGACAAACGCATTTTTGTACGGTTGTTCTGTACGTGGGCTGGCTTCCATCACATCAGCTGTAGGCAGAGAAAATGTCTTTATTGGAAATATAAATATTGTCGAGGGCTGCAGCTGGAAATTATTGTTCTGTTACATAACCTTCAAAGTAAATGTAAATTGCTTGAATGAATAACATTTCTAGCCACTAAGAAATCACAATGAATCAATTAAGTCTGTCTTTGTAAGCAAAGCTCAGTAAAGGTTTGTGTAGATGCTTGCCAGGATTGGCTACTAAAAAAAGTTAGGCTTTTAGAGTTGGCATCGTAATACTTTCTGCCATTTCTTAAAGAAAGTGAAATCTCCCATCTGCCATGTGGCTGCAACAATAAAACTGTATAAAACAAACTACAGGAATTGCAGCTTTTCCAAAGTCAAGGATTCATTCTGACCACATTAGTCTTATACAACAAAGCTACACTGTACACATTGAATTTAGAATTAAAGAGATACTGACATAGCCTATTTTTATTATCTATCATAACCTTGTCTTTTGAGTGCTATTTATTATTTTGAGGGTATAGTCCCAGGAAATCTAATATAAAAAAAGAATTTTTTATGTTTCTTTCTATTTCTGTCCATCTGCTTATAACATCATCACTACACACAAATGGAGTGTCTCCATTGTATATTGTATAGCATCAAAAAATTAACACAAGTTCCAAACCGTGCTCCCAGCTGGGAAGTTATTAGTGAAGTAAATCTGGGACTAACTCTAGAGCGAAAACCTTTGCCTGGTGCTTTTACATTACTATTCGAACTCCCATGTTCCTGTATGAGGGGGCTGTCATATTTGTGCAGCAGTAGTCCGTTAGCATTAGAAACATTAGTAACTGACATGTTGAGAAGGGACAGTCGGCTGGCAAAGCAAGTGACAATTACTTACAAAACAGATATATCAGTATATCAGATATATCAGTGAAAAACGATCAATATGACCTATGTCACTTTTAATGTATATTAATATTTTGAAAATAAATGTTTAATATCACTTTAATCAACTTAATAAAGTTATGAATGCAAAAAACTAGCCACAGACAAATATCAGAGAAGGTATAAAGGAAGGAGAGCAAATAAGTAGTGATGGGCGAATTCCCGCGATTCGCCGCTGGCGAATAAATTCGCGAAACCCCAGCAAAAATTTGCCAGAAAAACTTGCCAAAAAACGAGTCGCGCGTCGTTTTTGACGGAAACGACGCAACGCGATTGACGCGACGCCCGTCAAAAACGACGCGCGACTCATTTCGCAAATTTTTTCGCCAATTCGCAAATTTCGCTGGAAATTCGAGAATTTTTCGGCGAAGTGAATCTCGGGAGATTCGCCCATCACTACAAATAAGGAGGCTCAAAAATACAGACAATGCAAAATTATACAATTTCCTGAAGGTTTGGACAATGATTGATGTTTGAATCAATCATTGGGAGCCATCAAATGAATGTTCCTAGAAAATTTCCTTAGCAGATTGAGCATTTGTACTATCTCAGACACCAGGGAGAGTAATTAAAATAAAAAAGATGAGTGGCTATATTGGAAGGATGGATTTTTAAACTCACTGGGCTGTTGAACCTTTGGGCATAATAAGTATCCTACTACCCCACCCTTCGCAGGCTCCCTCCAGATCTTTGAGGATTAGATACGCAGACAGTTTAAAAAGCAGTGCATCCCTAGTGCTTCTTCCACTTGTTGTGTATATGCCACCCTAGGCCTGGGCCTTTGTGGTGTTGCCACAAATCCAGGCCTGGATACCATGCATTTAAATGGAGAAGGAAAAAGGAAGTACAGTATAGTGTCTCAGTTTCTACACAGGTGGAGAAAAAGCCCGTGTGACAGTAGCTTTATCTGGCATCTCTTTTGTCTAAAGAAAATGTATTGGGCATGCACACCCAAAATACATTTCTTGAAAACAGCAGTTATGAAAAAGAGATATCTTTATATTTCAAATAGTAAACCATACATCAGTGTAATACATACAGTGTAATACATCAGTGTAATACATACACAACAGTATAAGCACAGAAAGACTGCATCACTGAAAGAAAGAAAAGTCAAGCCTGCCTTCTCAACATCTGGTGAAATTTAGGGAAATGTTGGACATCATAGTTCCGTGCAAACAACTAAGAGATATGTTGTTATTAAAAATATGTAATACATCTGGATACATCAGGATACCATTCTCTTTCATGTGTTCCTAAGAAATATACTTTAACTGTAATGTATCCCCGCTATTAAGTTAAATGGGGAAAGGGTGTGCCCAGGGTATCAGGTTGCTGGCAAAATATTGTCTCTATCTGTATCTAACATGGGTAGGCACTTCAGGGTTTGATGTAGAAAAAGGGAGAGACCTGGATCTAACTACTAAATGGAATATATTCATGTTTCATTAAACTTTTCAACTTTTTAACTGAAGCAGCCTGTCAGATAGCCAAGGCGAACCTTCACCTGTCTGATATATTCCTGGATCAAAAATCCAGACAGCCCTCAGTGTGTCCTTTAGCCATGACCTTCAGCACCGAGTGTGTTATCATCACTTTATTTATAATTTAGTTAATAATAATGTTATTCACCTTGTGGCAGAAACGTATTACTTTAGTTCAGGTTATTTCAGCTATGGTAATTATTACAAAGGTCTCTCAAAATTCCCATAAAAATTTATAACCTGTGGCCCACACCATTAGCTAATGGTAACTGCCTAATAACTTATAGAGATATTAAAATAATGTATTATTATTTTGTAGGGTGAAGTTGGTATTCCTAGGAACAATGGTAGAAATGTACAGTTGGCTGTAATTTAGTTCCTGTTCTTGCACACTTGCAATATAAATATAAATCATAGGGTATAAATCATACATATTCACATATACATAGTAGTTGAGGCTGAAAAAAGGCATATGTCTATCGAGTCAACCCTTTTTGTACCTTAGGATGAAACCTCCTTTCTTCTAAACTTAGTGCATACCCTTACATATACCCAAAGGATCTTATGACAAACAGAACATAAAAGATGGATCCTCTATCCTCTAATGCTGTATATGTATATAAAACTTTCATATTCTCTAAAAAGTGCCTTTTCTCCAATATGACCAGCCTTCTCCTTGTAAGTGAGATCTTCAATACATTTTACAAGCTCAACCATTTAATAACTTTTTCATTGTGTTTTCTGAGTACTTGAGATACATTTTCACTGCCTGTAAAAACTGACCTGTCATGCTGCTGAATAGCATTGCTTACTATAGCTGAGTACCCATAGTTTCTTTCTCCATCAAGGATATACCTCATTATGGATATTGATGTGTTGCATAATCTTAAATACAAAGTGCATAACTATATGTTTATCAACATTTAGTCCGTTGCCATTTTGTTTCCTATGCACACATCCTAGATATATTTTTTTTATAGTTTTAATTTTTGCATTCTAAATAATAACAAACAAGACAAGTAAAAGGAGAAAAAAGAAAAATAATATGTCTTAATATGTTTAAATGAGGGTGAAATGTGTTGGTCACCAGGTTGTCGACTTATAAGTTTACAGTTCTATTAGGGCTACTCTGGGGCCATATCATAGTAGTTTCTTGGCAAGAGGTCCATGCATCCCAAATTTTGGTGAATTTTTCTGGACATCCTCTACTCATGTATGTTAACCTGTACAGGGGGAGTGCTGTATTAATTAGCCTTTTCCATAGCTGCAGCGTGGGGGGGCTCCTGAAGCTTCCATTTAAGCGATATGCCTAAAGTAGGCGAAACAATTGCTGTTGGTGTTGTCGTGGGATTAGATGATCAATATGTCCCAGTTGAGATGGGTTTGTAAGTAGGTGGCAACCTTTTCCCAGTAAGAATTAATCACAGTACATGACCAAAAGGCATAGAAAAAGGTGCCCGGTTCTAGGTGGCACTTACAGCACAGGCTGTCCGTAGCCAGACCCATGTAATGCATCCGCACTGGTGTAAAATACAGCCTATGAATCATCTTGTATTGTATTAGTATATCTGCGCTGTTTATCGCCGTATGTACAAAAGACTCCGCTATATTGTCCCAGTCATCCAAGTCATTTTTCAAAGATCAGCAAGTTATGTACCTTAGACAAATCCTTTTTTCTGTCAGGTACCCTAAGCACTGTCTCCAAGGTCTGGGTTTCCAATTTGGGCATATTCTGGAATTGTGTTTTCAGGGCGTACCGGACCAGGAGGTACCGGCAGAACATAGTATTTGGTTGTTGGAATTCCTGAGAAAGGTCTGTAAATTATTTTAGTAGTTGATCCTTGAACAACTGACCCAGGTATTTAAGTTTGTATTTTATCCACAGGTGTGGATCGCAAGTGTGGTGGGTCTGGATTGAGCCATAGTGGTGTATTGGGTGAAATTTTGGGGGTGTCAGACATATTTAGAGCTAAAGCCTTTTTCAGGCCAGTTTACCAGCTCTAAACATAGAAAGTAGCCATCCATTCTGGGTACGTCTACGAAAGGGTAAATTGGCTAGTGATTCCAGGGAGCTGGCCACTGCTGCAGCAGTTATGGTAGCGATATCCTCCGTTGAGGGACCAAACCACCCTGCCAAGTTGTGCCGCTAGGTAATATATAAAAAAATGTGCCAGGGCCAATCCACCTCAGACCATGGGTGCTCTCAGTGTTTTAGTTTAATTCGTGGCTGTTTGTTCGCCCATATAAAAGATCACCTATCAGATTAAGTGGAAGTGGGGTCTAAAGTGAAAATCTTTGGAAAATCTCCATCAGTATTAGATCTATGTTTAGAGTGCAAGATTGGTGCACATCAGTGTGTATCTTAATCCCTAGGTATTTAAATTGTTCCACCTGTGAGAGGGTCAGCGCATCGTGTTTTGGTCCCAACATGCATAAGCGTGGATTTAGTCCAATTGAAAGTAAGCCCCGATGCTTTGCCAAAAAGGTCTACCATCTTAGTTAGTGATTGCTCGGTATCATTTAAGTAAACTAAGATGTCATCCGCAGATAAGGACATTTTTTCCTCTAATGCACCTACTTTCCAGCCTTGGATGTCAGGGTCGTTACGGATCATTCTTGCCAGCGGTTCTGTGGTAATGGCGAACAAGTATGGGGACAGGTGGTAGCCCTGTCTCGTACCTCTGGCCAGTGTGAAGGAGGGGGATATTTTACAGTTAGTTTGTATTCTGCCAGTGACATTTGTGTACAGTAACTTAACCCATTTGAGAAAATTAGTGGTGGCCCATTAGAAGTTCCAGTGAAGGGAGTAAAAGGCTTTCTTAATATCAAATGCCGCTATCGATCCTGTCTTTTTGGTTAGGGTAAGATATTCCATGTTAGTATATAGCCTACGTATGTTAATAGATGTGTCCTTTTCAGGCATAAACCCAGTTTGGTTGGATGAATCAGTGACTCTATCACTTGCACTAATTGTAATGCTAATACTTTGGCCAGTATTTTGTTATCACATGTAAGCAGGGAAATAGGTCTGTATGCTGCACAACCCTCTATAGCCCCCCCCCCCCCCGTTTTATGGATCAGTACAATTAGTGCCTGTTGAGTGGAAGGGGGGAGTTGGCCCTTGGTGAGGGCTTCTTGGTACATGTTAAGTAAATGGGGTGTTATGTTATCTAGCTGTTTTTTGTAGAATTCAATTGGAATGCCATCCAGACCTGGGGTTTTCCCAGCTGGGAATGCAGCAATTGCCACTTTTATTTCATCAACTGAGATGGGGCTTTCTAGAAATTGTCGTTCCGGAGTTAATAATTTAGGGAGCATAGCACCTTGGAGAATTTGCGTGGGTTGAGCAAGTTGCATGGGTTAGGCGGATTGAATAACTGAAAATAATAGTCTTTAAAGGCTTCATTAATTTCCCCAGGGGACTCAGCAAGAGTGCCATTTGGCTTTTTTAACCCTGGGAATTATTGTTGCTGGTTTCTGCTCTTGTGATAGGTATGCCAGCAGTTTGACAGCTTTGTTGCCCTTTTCAAATGCGACCTGTGATGTACACAACGGTTTTCATTTGGTTATCTCAAGGATATGGAGTTGTAGGTCCCTTTGCACTTGTGCGACTTTGGTATAGTTATCGCAGTGTTTAGTTGTTGCCTATATGTAGTAATATTCCCAATAAAAGACCCTCTAAGGCAAGCTTTGGATGCTTCCCAAATTGAGTGGGTCTGCTGAATCAGTGTTTTCTACCCGGTATCTCTCATGTTCCTGCATGACCCTTTCATGTACCTTAGTAACATTTGGCCATCTGGGATTTAGACGCCACAGGGGCGTTTTGCAATTTTTGTGCATTCTGATTGAAAGAGAAAGTGGGGAATGATCCGATATCCCCCCTGGTAAATGTTTGATATTAGTAATTCTAGGTTGTAGTATGGGTGACGCCAGGGCTAGGTCGATGTGGAATGCCGTTCTATAAGTGGCTGAGTAATAGGAGTATATTTGGGCATGTGGATGCCTCTGCCTCCAGGTATTTACAAAGTTATTCGTGTCGCACCAGTTAAGTAGAGGAGTTGGGCCCAAATAACCTGATGGGCATCAGTCTAAATCAGGGTTTACAACCAAGTTTAAATCACCCGTGATTAAAGTAGGGGCGGTTTCCATATTTAAAATTTTTCCCATAATGTCATCCAACACTGCTCAGAGGATGAAGCGCCCAATAGCGCGAAACGCGTCAGGAGGGAGTGGCTGACTCAGGTAGGCAGACAGAGGGGTAGCACTGCGGTTTTTTGTTTTAAACAAATGTGTTTGTAAATTTACTTTTCTGTGTTTGCACAAATAAATGTTTTTTCAGTATGAGACTGCACACATCTTGTATATAAACTCTATGGTATATCTGTATAGGTATGTCATTATGCTATTGTATCTGATACTGATAATACTTATAGAAGATACCACTTAATCCAAGAGTATTGATGTTACTGTGCATGCCATTAGAAAAGTATTGGCTCTTCTAATTGTTTGGCATGGAACTGGAACCCAGGGAAAGGGTAGTCCTCCACCCCCTACAAAGATAATCAATAGCTATCTTCTAGTAAAAAGTACAAAATTAAACAGACCAAAGGGTCACCCTGTGAGTGCTTGAATCCTGAGAGATCACTGATGCTAAATGTACCAGCCCTGAGAACTTCTCAGACTTTTTTGCTTCACTGGAGTCAGGCTATACTAGAAGATATTCACAGAAGGGTGTTATGTTAACAAAACTATTTCAAAGTTTTCAGCAGAGCAACCAATCAGATGCATGACCTGTGCCTTACAGTCTTGGGCTGGTGCCTGGGGGGGTCACGAGTACCACAGGCCCAGTCTGACCTTGGTGCTTTATAACTAATTGCTATTGGTTGCTTTTATTACATTACCTATTGTGTGTATTTTAGAGTTGGAGTGGTGTGTTTATTAGGAGAGCACCCTATTTTAATAGTCAGCCATATCTGCATGAGATTTTGCTTGTGAACCTTGCTTAAAGTTAAAGGATGCTCTCTGCTCCATGCAGAGGCTTTAAAGGGATCCTGTCATGGGAAAAAATGCATCCGTTAATAGTGCTGTTCCAGAAGAATTATGCACTGAAATCCATTTCTCAAAAGAGCAAATAGATTTTTTTATATTTCATTTTGAAATCTGACATGGGGCTAGACATTTTGTCAATTTCCCAGCTGCCCCAAGTCATGTGACTTGTGCTCTGATAAACTTCAATCACTCTTTACTGCTGTACTGCAAGTTGGAGTGATATCACCCCCTCCCTTTCCCTCACCCAGCAGCCTAACAAAAGTACAATGGGAAGGTAACCAGATAATAGCTCCCTAATACAAGATAACAGCTGCCTGGTATATCTAAGAACAGCACTCAATAGTAAAACCCGTGTCCCACTGCGTACTATTCAGTTACATTGAGAAGGAAAAACATCAGCCTGCCAGAAAGCAGTTCCCCTCCTAAAGTGCTGGCACAAGTCACATGACATGGGGCAGCTGGGAAATTGACAAAATGGCTAGCCCCATGTCAGATTTCAAAACTGAATATAAAAAGATCTGTTTGCTCTTTTGAGAAATGGATTTCAGTGCAGAAGTCTACTGGAGCAGCACTATTAACTGATGTGTTTTTAAAAAAACATGTTTTCCCGTGACAGTTTCCCTTTAAACAGACACTGCTATCTAATGTTGACTAAATTGTGACCATTTGCTCAAGGTCTGAGTGTGTTGGCCCAGGTGCACAATTGTAGAAAAGAAGTCTAACACTAGCTTAGGGGCTGATTCTTGGCCTGCTGTTTCAGCCCTGTTTCACATTAGCCTAACATTAACCGTGTTCTATTTTTTTTATAATGTCATAAACTTAATTCTTGTACTATACACAATTTCTTGGTTACACCATTTATTCACTAGGCCAATAGCATTGCCACAGGATCTCAGCATAAAGTGAAGGTATTACACAGTATAGTATACAAGGCTTCACAGTCTCTCCCCACAACTCATTGGTGATTTACCATGTGCCTCACAGTTGGCAGGTATGTACCACAGAAACCTAATTATTAAGGAAAACATTTATATGAGCAAATTTCATTCCCTTTGATTAATTCTAGAAACATTTCCCATTCTAACCTTCTGTTTAATATGACAAGCATGCTATTCATTTTCTCTTTTTTCATGTGCTTGGGTATAAAAGGAAATGTAGAGCATTCTTTATGAAGTCTATGTTTATTTCCTTAAAGTGTTTCTTTGCAATATATGTGTGGAAACATATAGCAACCTACTAATATTGGCTGGGCAATATTGTGTGTTTATGCATGGTAGGCATTTTGTCACATTTTGCATGACAAAGACAAGTTAATGGTGTCTGTGGCATTAGTATTTAATTATCAAGTAAAACACTGTTCTAAGCCATAGTTGCCAATAATCCCTAGACTTTGTTCTGCCTTGAAAATGTCCTGGGGACCATCCCAAAGTTATGCCCTGGATGTTAAAATTGCTGGCGTCTCTACAGGAGCACTGGCACATGCACAGATAAGCCTGGTGACACTACAGTGATATAAGCCACTATGTGCTTGTGCAAAGGAGTCAAGGAAATAAATTTACAAAATTTACAAAAGTAGAGTTTGCCTCAGTCCACCTAATAAGCGTCTATTCACTTTAGCATTGCCACTAATGTTGCCACCTGGCTGGTAATTAACTAGCTGGCCGGTAACTTTAAACTACCCCGTAAATCCCTTCCTTCTTATCCCCCTCCACTGTCAATCTTCCCTTCTACCCACACACCCATCCATTTCCCCACCCAGTCTGCCCATTTCCCCTCACATTGTCCAGACTCATCCTCTTTCCTTCCACCCAGCCCACCTGTTTTCCTGTTCAATTAGTCATAACCACACCCCCACATAATATCATGGATCAGCCAATGACCTGAAGACTTGTGTAAGGTAAAAAAATATTGCAACCCTAGTTGCCACCGAGCTGGGATTTTATGGACTTAGGTGGTAAATCACCTGCAAGGGTCAGGTGGTATAACAAATACCTGCCCTTAGATCTGCCCACTTCCCACCCCCAATCTACCCATTCCCCACCTCCTGACATTACTGCCACACCCCTCTCTAGCTCTGGATAATACATTTTACAGAAAATATGGCAACCCTAATTAACTTGTTCTTTAAGAACATATATATTAAGTGATGTTGCCAATAACAACTAATCAGCAATTATGTTTGATCATTCTACTGCCAATTAGAAAAGAGAAGCAAATGTAGCACCTACTGTGCTGTACTATTTTTACTATAACACAGTAAGGTTAATTAAGCACTTACATGCAAAACTTACTGCACTTGCCACAGATTGTTGAACATATCAAACAGAAAAAAAACTATGTAACCTTGTAAGGAATTAAAAAAGTTTACTTTTTTGCATTTAGTAATGAAGACACTGGATTAAACAAACTTTCACTACACAATAGAACCTTTACATTTATCAGTAACAGTGGGTGTAACAAAATAAAAATGTAAATCAACCACATTACAGAATTACATACCAAAGCGAAATAAGTAATGGTGCATACCAGAAAGCTAGAATGCACTGTTATTTTTAAATGCCAAGCTCCATGCTTTTCCATTAATCATTCTGTGCAAACGTGTTGTTGTAAGGGCAATGGAATACGGGGCAGGTTTTATCCACAATGTTTTTAAATGGCAAAATACTAGAGATTGTCCAGTGTGCCACTGTAAAACGTGCATAGGGCTGTAAGTTGCCTCGTGTGCAGCCTCTTTAGTGCACTGGTGCTACAGTGTGACATATAGGCATAAGCATTAAAGGTATGGTTCAACTTTACGTTAACTTTTAGTATATTATAGACCAATTCTAAACAACTTTTCAATTGACCTTCATTATTTATTCTTTTATAGTTTTTGAATTATTTGCCTTCTTCTTCTGACTCTCTCCAGCTTCTAAAAAGGGGGCCCTGACCCCATCTAAAAAAAAAAAAAAAAAAAAAAAAAAAAAAAAGAATGCTCAATAAGCCTACACATATACAGTATTGTTATTGATACTTTTTATCACTCATCTTTCTATTCAGAACCTCTTCTTCTATTCATATTCCAGGCTCTAATTTAAATTAATGAATATTTGCTAGGGTAAGTTAGACTCTAGTAACCTGATTGCTGAAACTGCCATCTGGTGAGCTGCTGAATAAAATGTAACATAAAACAAAAACAACAAATAAAACACTCGATGACACTCAATGTCTTACTAAAGGTTAACTCAATCAATTTCAAGTGGTTTAAGAGTTAATGTTGTGCACCCTCTTATTAGACAAGGAAACAAATACATGTTTTCAATGTTTCTAATGCTTTGATGTGCCTTTATGTCAGGCCTGGACTGGTCATCTGTGGGTTCTGGCAAATGCCATAGGGGCTGCTATAAGGTTCTATAGAAAGTCAGTATTTAGTGGTCTGGGGGGCTGTTTGGGCCTCTATGTGGGCTGATTGGGCCTCTGTATACCTGAAATGCCAGGGCATATTTTGATTCTCAGTCCAGACCTGCTGTCACGGGTTGGCCTTCGTTAGGCGCCCAGGGGAAGTAGTGGACCAAGGAGGAAGCCTTTAGGGGTGCAATAACGTAGCTAGGCAAAGAGCAGGCAGGAATCAGCAGGTTCAAGCAAAAAGGTGTATTACAGGAACAAAAATAGAACAAAGTCCAGGCAAGGCAAAATACAGGAACACAGGAACAAAAGTACAGGAAACAGGATCAAAAGCAATGTCAGGATCAATAACAACACCCAGGAACAATATCAGTATGGTCCTATAATTGGGCGCCATAATGGCGTCCAATAGCCCTTTAAATATTTGAAATTCGCGCCAAAACGAGCGCGGTGACGTCATCGCGTCAAGCGTGACGCGATGACGTCACTATCCGGCGCCGCATATCCACGTGGCGGCTATGGGCGCCGCCATTGTGGATATGCTGCCGGAGGAAGAGGACGCACCGCCCGGAGCTAAAGGTAAGCCTCCGGGCGGCGCGATCCTGACACCTGCCTTATGTTATGAAGCTGTGAGGTTCAGTTGCTGAAACCCACACTCTGAAAGTCCAATTACTTTATATAAAGTTACTACAGAAAAAAACAGAGGCCTTAGATTATTCTTCTCCTTAAGCAAGAGTGACAAATGATAGACTAGAGTGCACCCAGGAAAGAGACAGTGCAGAAGATTTACAGTGTGTATCATGCAATTAACTTGTCCTAATGATCCCTAGTTACAGTGTAAGGGAACCAAAGGTACTCTAATTATTATCCAGCTAGCTAAATAAACATGTAGCTACCTCAGCTTTAGGAATCAATTTGTCTTCCTCCGCATGATTTACTAGCATTGTAGCTGACAAGGCTGCCTGTTCCTTGCATTTCATTTTATGTCTTGAATAAAAGTCTTTGCACTTCTGTGAAAAAGGGAAATAGATACTCATGTGCATGTATACAACTATAGTACTCGGCTGTAGTATTATAGTTAAGGTTATTATTATTCTTTGTATGCTATATTTGTATATGACCAACATATTTTTAGCCCTTTACAGAGAAACGTAAGCCTAGTACATCAATTTTCTAGTGAAAACTGTACCCAATTCTGACCAAAAAAATAGCTGCTAACATTTCACATCTATCCATACCACCTGTACATAATACCATTTAATTTGGAAAAATAAACACATCTATATGCACTTTCATACATGTCATGTTTGCCAACATAAGCCTTCCAAACATATGATGTAAATTGTAAAATCTCCACAAGAACATCTCACCCACTTTTAGTTTACATTCCAACAACTCACCATAGTTTGTGTCATTTAGATTAAACTAACATCAAAACCCACTGCAGACCTACTCAGTGACTGACTGGACCACCAATGTACTAATATATTATTAAGCCATTATTAGGCAGTGACTAGAATGTTGTTCCATTTAATCATATTTGCAATGGGGTGATAAGCCCTCTTTAGTCCTTCTTACACCTATTTCATGACCGCTAGGATTGAAGGAGGCAGTTGAGCCTGCTACTTAGTTGGCGGAATAGGGGTGCATTTACAGGGCATCATTCACTGAACCACTTTAATTACATAAAATCTGGCTGCTAGGTTAGTGTCAAGGTTTATAGCTTAAATATCCCAGGCCTGTCTTATATACAGTAGGCTGGATTGTGACTCCTAAGGCCTTATGCAATGTTAAAATTAAAAAAAATGACTGATGTGGGTTTTTTTACGATTATTTAGAAAAGCTTTGACTCTACCAATGGTTAAGCATGTACATGTACAAATGGGCCAGGCACTGGGTGCTTAAAGTGTATCCAATACTATTTCCGGCACTCAATTATCTTATTGTACTGTTTTATACAAATATCCAAATCCAATACAACTGATAAAAACCAATTTGATAGCCGCCTGGCACTGTTTTATAAGAAAAAAAATGCAATGATTTAATTAAAATAAAAGTAAGGCATTTTAGAAACATTTACTGAGGCATGGGCACCCATTGCCATTTCCTATTCAACCAAGGGTATTTACTAAGTGTCGAATTTTGAATGAAAAAAAATTCAAAATTGACCATCAAATGTTTTTTTGGGGGGTTTAGTTAAAAAATGGACTGTTTTCTGTCGAATTCGATCAAATTCGAATTGAACGATTCGAACAATTTTACAAAAAAAATTTGATTTTCCAGGACTTAGAAAAATTTTCAGGAAAGCTTCCAGGAGGTCCCCCATAAGCTACAATGGCAATTCGGCAAATCGGAGAAGCTCTATTTGATGAAGGACGTTTTCCTACTCCTGATACCAACTGCAATAGGCCTGAAGAAAGTGAACCTATAAGGCGTACTGAGCAAATCAGAAAACTACCTGCATGGACCAAGGACTGTGTCATGTGAAGAATGTATATTATTGCTTTAAGACGCATTGTTGTTGTTTACTACATTTGCCCAAATGCTTTCCTACTATAGGGGGAATATGTGGTGTTTATACTAATGGCCTGTAGATGTCACTGTGCACACACTGTACCTTCTATACTGCTTAAGGTGCTAGATTTTATGTTACTGTTGTGTAATGGCTGCATGAACCTGCTAATAAAGCACTGGTATACTCTGCTCATCCTCGGCTATCAAAAAACAACATGTAGCCAATAGTAGCTTTGGACATTTGCAGTTCAAACACAAGTTGCCAAAAACAGGGGTAGTAACAAAACATGCAAATAGGTCTTTGTACACAATTAACTTTATAACCAAGCTTGGATTTTGTGAATACCCTTTCTAAGCACACAGATGCAATTCATGTACATATATGTGTTATTGAAGACTTTGCATGCTCTTTTTGCAATAAAACACACTCCGCTCAGCAGGACTGGACTGGGATTCAAAATAGGCCCTGCCATTACTGCTACAAAGCGGCCCAAACAGCCCCCACCAGCCCACTTAATAGTCACTTTCTATGGCAACTTACAGCAGCCCATCGGGCATTTGCCAGAACCCACAGATTGCCAGTCCGGGCCTGCCTCTCAGGCTATAAAACATTCTTAGGCCTTTTACACATGGATCAGTAATAAACAACTGCAAACTTGTCCCTGTAAACTTCCTGTGCTCCGTTATATAACATTACTTGCTAGGGTGTGGTGCAAGAAATGTCCATTCACTCTTTTGTTTTCTCTGGGAGTGTTTCACTTCCTAGCTATGCCCCATATCAAAGAGCACTAGCACTTGTAATCTGCCTGTCTGCTATTCTATTATACTGAGAGAAGCCTTTGTGCAGGCAAGTTCTTTCAGTCTAGTACGAGCTATCATCTTACCTATTTCATCTAGCTATTTACTGTATATACAAGTCCATTATAGTTAATGCCTGAAACAATAGCTGTGACAATTTATCCCTAGAAACATTAAGAGTTTTGAACATATATTTATCTACAGTATATGTTATCTGTTATTCTGGAGTTCACTGGAGTTATCTGAATTATTCTGTAAATATGTGTATTATTAGGAACCATAATAATTGAAGTTAATAAGGGGTGGTTCACCTTTAAGTTAAAGGAACAATAACACCAAAAAATGAAAGTGTTTTAAAGTAAAGAAAATATCATGTACTGTTGCCCTGCGCTGTTGTTGAAACGGATCTGTTTACTTCAGAAATACTATACTATAATTCATATAAACAAGCTGCTCAGCTACACAACAGCTTATTTATATAAACAATAGTAGTGCTTCTTAAGCAAACACTGCATGTTAAAGAATGGCCAGTTCTAAGCAACTTTTCAACTGGTCTTGATTATTTACAGTTTTTTAATAATTTTCCTTCTTTTTCTGACTCTTTCCAGCCTTCAAATGGGGGCACTGACTCCATCTAAAAACTAATGCTCTTTAAGACTACAAATGCATTGTTACTGCTACATTTATTTACTAAACGTTCTAGTGAGGCACCCTTCTATTCATATTCCAGTCTCTTAATCAAATCAGTGCATGTTTGCTAGGGTCATTTTAAACCTAGCCACCATGTAGCTGAAATTTCAAACTGGAGAGATAAATAACTCAAGAAATAAAAATAAGAAAACCAAATGCAAATCATCTCAAAATATCAGCCTGTACATCATACTAAAAGTTAACTCAAAGGTGAACAACACCTTTAATGAGAAAAGAGTCCATACTCTATGTGCCATCTGTCAATGTCATAATAATTTGGCCTTTAATGATCATGGTAAGTAACATTAAGTAACAGTAAGGTAGGTTGAAAAAAGTTACACGTCCATCAAGTTCAACCTTTTAACTTCTTTTAACCTGCCTAACTGCTAGTTGATCCAGAGGAAGGCATTAGAGTAAAACTTATTTGGAATACATGGATCAAATTTTATCATACTGTTACTAGAATTGTACTTGCCATTCTTTGTTTTTTTTTCTACTATATTAATAACGTTGACATTAAGTAGAATTTCCCTGTCCAGTAAAATATATGTCTGGTGGCTACCCTAGCACTGTAATAAATATATATATTTTAAGTCACAAATAGGATGTGCACATGTTATTCATATAGTGGTGTATTCCTAAATAGTCTGCATGTTGAAAAGTGTTTTTAAAAGCTGCAGACAGCCAGAGTAGAAATAAACTACATGAGGTGCTCACACAACATTTAATGCTCTTTTAATGTCAACATTCACAATAAAAATGCACATGTATTTTAATACATATACATTAATACTTTAATCTTTACATATACATAATAGGTCTTTTTTTTTTTTTTTGGTTAAGATTGGGTTAGTCATGTTGTGACCTGGTACACTGAGACAGGTTGAACAGGTATCTGCAACTTTTGTAACCTTTTGTATCAGTTTCCAGTTAAAGGACATACTATAGCTGAAAAAAATGGAGTTTGTCCTTGTAAACAATAACAGCAGTCTGAAACTCTTCTTGCTGACTACTGACATATGTCGGGTCACACCCTGCTTCAGGCAGTATAGCACAATAATACACATTCGCCTGCAGTGTCAGAGCTCAGCTGTGTGGCTGCCCCTCCTTCTAGTGTATAGAAGTATGTCGGCTAGCTCAAGTGGAGAAAACATGTTCATTTGTCCTGTTTGCCTTCAAACAAAGGTTTAAATAGTGCTGGGAAGTTTTCTGTTTCTTAAACAAAGTCTTAAATTGCATTGTGGACCTTTCTGTTTCTTGAGCAAGCAAAGGATATGTTTGAGCTGACATTATCTTGATCTATTTTATTCAATATTCTGCATAATTCCCATATTTCCTTTGCTAGCAGAGGCAAGCCACTTGCTAATAAATAGCTGCCAAACATTATTGTCAGAATTTCTTTTATGAAGAAGTCACGATATATTCTTTGATTTATAATACATTTAGCATCAGAAAATGAATAGCGTTACAGGTTATTATATTGCTGTCATGGCACTTATAAAACTATAAAATAAATACATATTTATTGCAGCAAAGATATAATTAGTGAGTCCGCTTTTCGGAGTTTTTATTGTTTTTAAGGGCTCTGCACTGAACATTCCTAACTTTGAGAGATGGTGGGGATGTTAGGTATTAAAGTGGTACAATGGTTTTTAATTTGTGGATAAAGGTTATGTGCTAGGAAAACACTTTTGTGTACTTGGTACTTCACCCCCTGAATTGGTCCACTGTGTTGGGGTGAACAGAGAAGCCTTGCGGTGTCCCTTGGTTTGCTAGACTCATGAAAGCTCAGTTAAAGGAGAACTAAAACATAACTAAATAAGTAGTCTAGAAATATTGTATATTATGTTTTGGGCTTCTGTACCAGCCCAAGGCAACCACACCCCAGGGAAGATCTGTTCCTCCAAAGATTACCCAGTAGTTCCCCATCTTCTTTTTTGCTGATTCATGACACATGCTCTGTGCTGCTGTCACTTACTGATCTCAGGGACCAACTCACAATATACAGTACACATTGAATATAAATATAACAATATAAGGCGGATTAGTAATTAATACAGATAATTACTACATGGCAGCACAGAAACTATAGCAGTTAGCATCATAGTTTAATAATCAGCCCTGTAGCATCAGCTTATGTTCCTCATTTTATGCTTGATAATTTGTGACTACCCCTAAGCTTAGTTTAACAATAGCTGCTCAAAGCCCACTGAGAGTGTTGCAGACACTTTCCAAGATGGTGACCCCCTGTGACAAGTTTAAAGTCCTGGATAATTGCTGCTATTGAGAAGATGACATTTTAGACTGGTGCAATAAGTTCAGTATATAAAATATGGCATTTTTAGCCATATTCATTTTTAGGATCTAGTTCTCCTTTAAGTCTATGGGAAATTTGTGAAGAAAGGGATTGGTTCACCTTTAAGTTAACTTTTACTATTTTATAAAAACGGACAGTTCTAAGCAAAGTTTAAATTTGTCTTCAGAATTTTTTTTTTTATTGTATTTAGATTATTTGCATTTTTCTACTGACTCTATTGGACCCTAATTTGGGCCCTAGAAACCAGATTACTAAAAATTCAAACTGAAGAGCTGCTGAATAAAAAGCTAAATAATGCAAAAGCCACAAATGATAAAAATTAAAACCAACTGCAAATCGTCTCAGAATATCACTTTCTACGTCATACTAAAAGTTAACTCAAAGGTGAACTACCCATTTACAGTAAATTAGGAGACATGAATTTTCTTGACCACACACAAGCAATTTTATAGAGGTGTTGAAGGTTGGAATGGAAGCTAACAGTGTAGGAATGCAAGAAACAGTATTTATTGTGATATTTTGGGAATGCACAGGTTAGATTTGCCGGAAGGTTTAATCCGCCTATCTTACATTTATGTTGCTTTTAGGAAATGTTATCAGGTACTTCCACATATTTATTCATAAGTTCACAAATGTACTTTTTATTTATATTTTAATTTTGGTTTCTAGGTGTTGCTGTCTGTCTCATACAAAACGTGGCAGTACTACTGCTGACAAAGTACATCATGTTCCAGAAAATATTGGCAGAAGTGTTTTGCCAGAAACTGATCAGATTAGTTATTAGTTCCTGGCATATGATCATGCCGCTCAGCTTGATAGTGACAGTCAGTCCAGGTAACAGCATTTCACAGAAGCATACATGATGATCAGAAAAAAAGGAATATAGAAAATCACCATTCATGGGTAGCTGGTCCAGTTTCAGGTACTTAGTCATGGGCTCCTCAGTACCATGTAGGTACGAAATGCGTAGGGCTCATGGAGATACATTTATACTTTTAAATTATGATTAATAAAAACATTTTTTAACTTATATTTTTGAACCTGTGGATCTTTTCACTGTGCAAACAAACCACGTGCACATAAAATTGTTAGTACACAGTTTTTCAGCTACTGTGACCTCAATATTTTGGGCACCTAAACTCAGCATGTAACAACATTTCAGGCAGAGTTCATTACTCTTCTCAGTATCATATCTATAGATTGTTCATCTATGCTGTGAATGATGCATAATTTCTATAAAGCACCTCAGTCAATATGTCAGTGCTGTATAAATAATATAGTAATAATATATATGTGAAAGGTGTACTTTCTATATACTGTATGTCTGAGGTGTTGATCAAAATACAAGCCCCTGTTTTAAAGTACATTTTAAAGATCAAAAAACAACAATAAGGCGGCTTGACATATATAGAAGTTGAGCAACTTAATTTGGTTGTATATATAGGTCATACACTTAACAACTGCAGGTTCATCTTAGCAGTGACTTTGCTGTTTTACAAAAAGAGAACACCTCAGTAGAACTGAGAAACACAGGAACTCATAGCAGCTAAAATCAAATAAAATTAATGAGCTCTTGATGCAACGTGCTGACTTGGCATGGCAGTTATGGAGGTCATTGAAATCTAAGCTGCCACTAAATATGAAGGAGACTAAGGGAGTTTGTATTAATCTCCTGGTAGATCACTTGGGGCAGCAGCAGCAGCCTAGAAGACTGAAATCAGTATGAAGTCAATGGGAATTTCTCTGCAATAGTAACCTTATCAGCATTCTCAGAGATTAAAAATAACCCTTAGAGCATTACTCAGACACATATTCAAATGGATGGCAAGCAGCTCTGTAGCTTTTTACACAGAAATTTTTATAGTATAATTTTCTTGTGTAACATTTAACAGTGTTTTCCATTTGTCCATATCAGGAATCACAATATGGTTTTTTTTCCCCCCAATAGGCTGAGCTGAAGATTTTACCTGCTATCTGGTGTTCTAACCCCAACATTGAGCAGGGTCACTTTTTGCACCCCTACAGTTATATATGAATAAGCAAATTTGGCTGCAGAAAACACAATTCACAATAGTTAAAAGCCTACTCTGATCTGATGTCAACATATTGACTCTAGGCCCATTAGCAATAGAAATCACATGCTGATATTTTTTGTTTAACAAAAACTAAACCTCAGAAATTGCCCAAACTGTTCTACAACTATCACCACAAGAACATGCTGTGCCTAGTTACTGGACCAAAACCAATACTCAGTTAGGGGATTATTCATCAAAATTACTTAAGAACTAGTATGGCAGATCAGTGTCAATGTTAATGTTTGGTTTTTATGTATACACTGTGTTTTTCAAGCACCATTTCTAAGGTTAATGACATGAACTCTATATGTAAATTAATGAATATGTCTTCATTCCAGACCAGGAATCAATTTAATTTAAACATGCTACTTTCAGGTTGTGAGCAAGCCCCCTTTTGTCTCATCACAAGCCCTAGCCACTGATGCCACCACAACTTGAAAACCATATTAATGAAACAGAATTTTGTGAGGTTTTGAAATGTAAATCCCTCTGGCAGACAATCACATGCTTATGATGTGACTGGCTTATACAATTTCTTTCTTATTGCATTCTTAAGGTGGTGGTGGGCATTTAGTAGCAATGGTGATGCTTCATAAAAAAAGGACTTGCATGTACTGCTCTATCTGGAACACTCTCTCTACTGGCAGTCTATTGGAAGTCTAAATTGCTAAAAGCTAGACCAAAAATGTTGGTGTTTAAAATGTTTCTTTAAAGTAAAGTCTACATGTAATTTCATTCTCAGTTGTCTGTGATTACATTAATCATTTTTCATTGACAGGAAGGAGATGTTATATAAAAGTCATGACTCTGTATCAAGTCTTTCCAAAATCCAGGCCCCAAGAGTCTAGTCAATTAAAAGAAATGAGAATAACTGGTATTTATTAAGTTGTATTTTTTTTAATGAATTCCCAAAAAAAGGAAATATTTGACTAGTAGAATAATTACACAATAACAAAACAGGTGCTGGCAATCTATATGCATATTATTATAATCAGGTCCATTTTTTTGCAAAAAGAGAAAATGAATTTAAGTAATGTTGTTAAGTAACTGAAGCTGAGAACAAGAATATTTCAGCAAGACAAGGACTGAAAACATATGTCAAAATTAGTCATTTAGCACTCAACAGAATGAAAGACGAAGGTTTTGAAATAGTCCGCAGGGAATTTGAGTGAAACTGTAACAATCAAAGGGGGAACATTTTCCAAAAAACAAAAGGAATCATAGTTATGGGAATTGTTTGTGTGCAGTCAAACAAGTCAATTTACTTTCTAGTTGTCCTATTAGATTTACAATTTCTACACAAACAAACCTTTTTGGTCCCATATAAAACCAGTACAGGTATAACCATTGATATTAAACATTTTCTTGCTATGTGTCAGCTAAAGAAATATAATATAACCAGTGGTATAGTGTAAGAACGTGCAGGACCAGTGTTAGATACTGTATCTTTTACTCTAGATATTGTACACCACATTGCACCCTATTTCATTACATTTACATTTATATGTATGCATAAGGTTTTAGACAAATTACCCTGAAATATAAACAAAATGTGCAAAGTTTTCTACAATTCAATGAAAATCAGCAGGTAGAATATAAGAGTCCGCTCTTTAAAAGCTGGACATTACCAATTCAAAACAGCATGCACAGGGTTTTTATGTTGTGCCATTTCTCTTTCACGGTTCATAATGCATTTATAGGAGTGACTATACTTGCAGATACTTTTCTTCTCTTGTATTCAGGGCCGCTTTAATAATACAAATGATGGGGCACCTGCCCAGGGCCCACTGTCCCAGGGGGCCCACTGCGCTCGGTGACCAGGCGAGACACCAGGAGGGAGATGGAGGGAGGAGACGCGCACCGTGAGGAAGACGCCAGGAGGGGAACAGAGAGGGAGGAAACTGGAGGGAGGGGACGCACACAGGGAGGGAGGGGACACACACAAGGAGGAAGACAGAAGGATGGGAACACAGAGGGCGGAAGATGGAGTGAGGGGACGCACAAAGGGAGGAAGGGGGACACACACAGGGAGGGAGACGGAAAGCGGAAACACAGGGAGGGGATTCGAAAAATTTTTCTGGTGCACATGGTTTGGGGGGGGGGGCGTGTGAGCCCACTAGTTTGCTTTTTTCCCAGGGCCCACCAAGGCCTTAAAACGGCCCTGGTTGTATTAAAATGGCTTCTTACTGAAGACTGTATAATAGTTGCATGGTTCAAAAGATTTACTTTGTATTACTATTATTATTATAAAACAGAGCATTCCAGTTGATCTTGTGTTTTCCAAGATGCAATCTACAAGCTTATATGACAGTAATATTTTCAGGCATGTCTAAAATTATTCTGCAATGTAAGCAGTTGTATTTTAATGAGTAATTATGCAATTGTGTTCTACATGAGCCAAATTCTGTTTAGTTTCTTAATAATTTTCTGCTGTGAAGTAATGATTATGGTTTCATATTTGCTCTTACTACCAACACCTCCTCTTACAACTCCTCTTGGAATAAGCAGTGTTAGGCCTATGGCACACATCGTGCAGATGTTTGCACCCCTGGGTTTTTACTCTACTCAGAATGCAATGGCATGATGCTTTCATGAAACCTTCCCCACTGCAGGTAATGGGAATCATAGCATAATACTAGCACAGTAGATATTTGCCCATTCTTGCCTTAAATGGTGTTTGTTTTTTTTATCCTTTTACCTTTGCTCTAAAGAACATAGAAGGTAATATTATCTTGCTGCTTGATACAACATATAAAGAAAACGGTATTTAAAACAAAAGGAAGGATACATTTCTAAACCAAACCTTATTTGACAGGCTTATGATGGATACAGGAATATGTTGCTGCTTACCTGGACTACCTGCAATGATAAACTGTATTTACAATGATAAACATGTTACACCTTGGCGAATAAAGGCTCTGAATCTCTGCAGTAACTGATTTACTAGTGTGAATGTGTGTCCTGAGGGAATTGGTAAGAATTCATAACTGATTCTTGGAAATCTAAATTACTATATAAACTTAAATACTGTACCTATAACTGTAGTTTTTCATTGTGAGTTTAATTGTTGAGCATTCAAATATAAATATAAATATATATATATTCTGTATGTATATATATAATATATATATTCAGGTCCGGTGCTGCCCTCGGCAGAGGACCTGTGATTGCTCCAGCATGACATCAGTGGATGTGATGTCACAGCCTGACATGCAGAGTTAGTTGGATGCATCTGAGGGCAGTCCCCCCTTAGACACAGGCCCTCAAGAGCCTATATGGTAAATATGCCCCTGGATATATATATATATATATATACCTTGAACAACACAGAACCTGTAAGGTGTAAAGTATGTAAGATATAATCTGGATGCAGGCCACCATGTTTTTTTTACATATAATGGAGCTTTTTCCCCCATAATTTAGCATCATTCTGACCTTGAGGGGGCCATGAGTTAGAATTAACACACTTGTGTGTGTACTTAAAATCAGAAGCAATTGTGTTCATATCAAATTATATGGAAGTGTAAGCAGCTGCTTTGGACAAAAGTACGTTTAAAGAATGGCATTTTGTCCACAATTTTAATGCAGAAATGGGCAGCCATACATATATTTGCAGCCTCCCAATATACAGAGACCCCTGTAGCAGCAGAATTCCAGCATAATTGTACCTGTTGCAATATACCACAAATTTCTGAGCCTGCTTTCTGGAGGCACAAAGATTTGAGCTTGGTAGTGAAAATTGTGCTTTTGGTTATGTCTTCCATGTAAAGTTTGGCATGTGGCAGGATAGGGATGTCCATTTTTCTCATCAGTCAGGGTTCTGCTCAATGCAAGCATAATGTACAGGGTTCCAGTGCACTGAAATATGAAGCACCCTTTTACAAGGGTGTGGCTAACATTTTAAATGCCATGTGGTTACCTACCATGGAAAAATGAGCCATAGTTCTCTTAATTTTATTGCAGACATTTCTGCATAATAGCCACTAGATATTATTTATTGCTGCCCCATAAACAGTAAAATCTTAAGGTACCCAGCGGGTTGTCTGTACAAGTTCCGGGTGCGGGTATAGAAGCAGGTCGGTGGTTCAGCGGGTTTAAGGGTCGGGCTGCGGATCTTATCCATATCAATTTTTACTCCTTTTTTCTGAGCACATCTACTACCGATGATGTCACTTCCGGTTTACAATGACAGCATTTCCTGTTTTATTCCTTTTTTTCTGATGACAGCTACTTCCGATGATGTCACTTCCAGTTTACAATGACAGCACTTCCTGATTATTGATGGGCAGCAGGTTGCAGGTCCAGGTTGCGGATAAGGTATTTGCGGGTTGCGGTTTAGGGGTACGGGTCCCAAAAATGGACCCGCGCAGGACTCTATACTAAGAGTTAACTGACATTACAGAATATTGTGTATTTGTTATACAACATACTTATTGATACTATACCTGTGATATTTATTTTTTGGATGTTGATGAAATTTCTATCCCGTCTTTCTTGGGTTTATATTCACCATTTCTTCTATTCGTCTTCTGGAGGAAAAGAGAGAAAATAAGATAATAAAATTGACACATTTTACCTAAAGCAGTATACCCCAACATGCAAGGTCTAATTAAATCAATCATAGCATCCAATCAGCAGTTAACTTTTGGCAGTCTACTGCAATAATAATGAAATATCAATTTGGTTTCTATTAATTATTAGACCTGGTACCTGCTACTACATTGCTACAACTTTGATTCTCCTGTAATCAAATATGTAAATGTAAAACTTTTCATTATATCTATAGCTGTATGGTGCAATACAGTACTTAAGGCTTATCTGACATAATTCCTGGGTCCTGCAGGTCAGCCCTGTCCATAAGCAATCTACAGTGTATTCCATGTCTTGAACCCCATTAGGTTTCTTCTTCTTTCAATTTTCTCTCTTCGATATGGACCTCCACTTCTCAATCTGTCTTATACTTAGAGATCAGCTAAGGAAAGAACCTCGGAGGAATTCAACAAACAAACAAAACATGGATTAAAATGTAAGATTATTTAGCCTTTTCTAATAATGAATATTCCTTTAAAGATATGGCCATACAGCTATGCCCCTGAGCATTATACAACAGCCTTCATTTCGGTCTTGCAGTTAAACAACTGTAATTGTTATACATTATAATATATCATAGGGTCTATCACCCTACCCCATGGACCCACTTTGACATTTGGGCCGGCCTGAGGGAAGATTCCCTATAAGACAACTAGCCTTGACAGTTTTGTACCAGGTACAATGTTCAACCAGAAAACTGTGTGTACGCTTAACTGTGTTTGCGGTTACCTTATCACAGTGCATTGCAACTGTTAAAAAAAAAAAAAACACTGTATGAAGGAGACAAACCATCTGCTTGCTGTATTTTCCACAACCTTTTATGTTTTACCACCAGAGGGTACTCTTCGGGGTCACCGAGTCTATTAGCATGCTTTTCAGTAACCCTCTGTTCCCTGGAGAGAGAAGAAAAAACACAGGTTAGTAAAGTCACAAAACACTTGACATTTGCTGGACGCACAAGTCACCAGATCACAGGCAGTAGGTGCCCTTGCCGCTGTTTCCTACTAGACAGGAGCACCCAGGAAGTAAACTGTAACAGAAAACGGCTTTAAATGAAGGGGTATGCCCAGAGCTGAAAATAGCAGGGATTTTCATTCGCTTTCGAAAGAGGGAAAAAGCATTCACAGAAATAGGGTGGTGCCTTATTTAAAAGGCTCATGTGGTGGAATAAATTCCATTGTTTAGCCTGCCGGCACAGACAGGGTTAAGTCAGAAGCGATTTCCTACATGACGTGAACACGTTAGTCTGCGTTGTTCCTCTCTGTGGACATTGAGCTTGGCTTGCCCTTACAATTCCTATTCTGCCTCTCCTCCACCCCTTCTTCTCTTTCCAACAGAAGCACACACCCTACAGAAATCAAACGCGTGCACGCATTAAAGTTACTCTGTACTGCTACGTCTCTGCTCTTTCTTCCTTTAAATGATACTGGAGAAAAACCCTTTTTGTTTTTTCTTTTAAGGGAACACCCACATTCATAACAGCACCTACTGTAGCCGAAAAAATACAAAAAGTACACAGCAGGCTGACGGACCAGCACGTAGAGGGGGTTAAAGCCGACCGCCCCAGCTCTGTTGTGCGTATGCAATAATCTGTGTGGCTGCCTTGGCCGTCTGCCAGAGTGTTGCCTTGCCTCCACACACACTCTCTCTCTCTCTCTGCCCCCCCCCCCTTCCTCCCTTTTGCATGAAGTAGGATCCTTGAGCTGTTGCAGAGGCAGCCAACTGCTCCATATTTGGCTTCTATTACACATTTACATACAGGAGAGAGAGGGAGAGAGCTGTACTGCAGACATCATTTCTACTACAGTAGAGGAGACGTACAAGACCTGTCTTTCTGCGAGGGGGGGGGCAGAGTAGGAGGAAAAAAATGCAATAGCTCAGACACCCTCTTCATCCAACAAGCCCTTATACTGCACTTTACAGTAAGTCGATTTTATTTCTCTCACCGCTTTGCCGTTCTGTTCATGCAGACCTTAGTGGGCAAGTGCTATGCATGTATGTATAATAGCATTTCTCTGTACTGAACCCTTTCTGGGCTCACATATGTAAGCCTTGCAGAACTACAGATCACAGGTTTGTTTTACCCCTTCTTGCTTTTTATTCTCCTGCTGAATACAGACATTTGTTTTATTTTTCTATTTGCTGAAATGATCTAGTGTAGTGCCTAAGAGGAGTGCACCATCAGTGCAACTGTTCTTTCACCGTGTGTACTTTGTGTAGAGTGAGGCCTGCTTTCCATAGTAACTGAGAGTAATAGAGAGTTTTAGCCCTGATTAGTAATAGGGAGACCGCAGTAATTGCTTTCCCCATGGGGTAATGTAGAGAGCCAGTGTGAGTGTGTGTACGAGAGAGGAGAGCACACGTTTATGTCACCTCTCTTAGACCCCTCCTCCTACTGTCTGATCTATCAGTCTGCTTCTCCTCTATGGAGACCACCTGGTTCCACATTACTATGGAGAGACTTGCACAATCTTGCCATTATTTTGATTGTAGAGTTATTCCGTTATTCATGAACATAAAAGAACTGGCAGGGTTAGAGATACAGAAAGCTGGAAGGCTGAATGGAGGTAAAATAGTCATGCCTGATATGCAGCCCTCCACTGCTGGACTACAATTACCAGCATCCCCAGCACTTCTCCCCAAGCACTGCCTTATTAAGCATAGGATTATTTCTAGTATATTTTTTTATTATTACTGATATTGAGCAGTTTTCAAGATATCATTTACATGTATTAATCTAAAACAGACAGGGTTGCATTTTAACTCTTAGGCAGTACTTCCACTACATTCCAGATTATTATTATTGTTGTTTAACTTTGAATTGATGTAGGCCGAACCCACAACAGAATGTGGTGAGGATTTTGTACAGATAATTTGTACAACAAATGAGCTTTATTAGTTGCCCTACATAAAAGCTATGACAGTATGTTCTGCACTAGGCCTAGTGCTGGTAGAAAGACAGGCCCAGAGCATTTGGCAGACAGACTGCTCCACCCCACAGCGCTGGGTTCTGTCCTCCCTGCTTTTACCCTGCCCTCCTGGAGAACAGTATGATCCAGTCTGCTCCTTTCACAAACACTTTTGTAAAAGTAGCAGTTGCTATTTTCGAATACAATAGTTCTCGTGCTCGCACAAGGCCGGGGAGTTTAGGAGCAAGCACATTAATTGCGATGCACTCTTAAGGCAATACATGTACATACTAAACTATATTGTGGTAAGAGGCTTAGCTCAGTTAAAGCAGATCTGCTTTGCAAGAGAAGGTTTCTCTGCTTATTATGTTTTCAGGCATTAATGGCAATGGAATTATTGCTTGGGTTAAGCAGATTGTGATTTTAGATTATCAGTGGTTGCAGAATGCACAGGTATTCCTATACAGGGAGTCCTCGCATTACATACAGTACATCTGACACACATACACACACACAGACTATTACAGTAATGTTCTGTGGTTTGCTTGGCTTTTATTAGCATTTAGCTTTAATAAACCAACTGCCCTATACCTAGGGTTGCCACCTTTTCCTGAAAAAAATACTCGCCTTCCTATATATTTATCCTTTTTTTTCCTATTAATAACATTGGGATCAAACATCAAAAATACCGGCTAGGCCGGTAAAATACCGCCCAGGTGGCAACCCTACCTATACCATGTGTTGTCTACTGCAGAGCACAGAAAGGTAAAAATACATATGCCCAGACCCTTAAAAATAAATATTATGTTAAGACAAACATCTAAGTTGCAATTAATAAGTAGATGTATATGTTTCAACTTGCATATAAATTCGACTTAAGAACAAACCTACAGACCCAATCTCATATGTAACCCAGGGACTGCCTGTATTCTATTGGCATCCGTTTTTCATATGTAAAAAATATTAGAGAGAAACGCCAACCCAGAAAAGGGCAGATGGTATTAAGTCGTGTGAGCTGCTGAAACAAGAAGTAATTTTTCTACACCACGCTCTTCAAGGCTACAGATCTGCAAGAGCATTTAAAAATCTCTAGAATTGGGTCATTCTCTCTAAATGACGTGGAGCCATATGACAGTCTTATAGCTGTATATAAATGCTTGCAGTGTGGACGATCTCATGGAAGAACGATCATTGTTTTCTTATTGCCTTGTTTGTACAATTGTCTGCCGGGAGTGTAGTTCATAGTACAATTATGAAGCTCCATGAGTAAGCAAAGCTCTGTGTGTGAGTGTAGTGTAGTGTAGTGTAAAGTTCCCTCCTCCCAGTGGGTGAGTACAGAGTCAGGCGTAGCTGGGAGGAGGATGCGGTGTGTGTGAAAGGAGACAGGGCCTCGGGGGGAAGCTCACTGAGGGGAAATGCAGCCTGGTTTTGCAAGGACAGACGGGTAAAAGACTTTAAGCAGATCCTGTGAAATAAGAGTGTGGATGAAGTTGTCAAGTACTGTACAGCCTGAATCCCTAAGGCTTCTCTTAGACATGGACTAGAGGCCTGTACACTACCCAGTGACTATCTATGACAGTACAGTGGATACAAGGTAATCTTTTTTTTTTCAGATGGTTTGCATTAAATTGTATTAAACTGAGAATTAAGTCAAAACGTAACAAATGTGGGTGGTGTGTTTAACCCTTTGCACCTGAACGCTGTTTATGTGCTGCATGAAGCAGACAGAGGTTAGTGCAGCAATTCATTAAGAATGCTCTTTAATAAACAGGATCTGTCTCCCCTCTATATCTCTAGGAAATTTCACAAGATGCACTTTAGATATGGCAGATCTCCATCTCGGTAGCATTCCAGGTCTGCCATTTTGTTCATATACAATTATCTTACATTATGTTATAGCATTGAAAATGCTGCTGCTGCCGTCGTGAAAACAGGTGAACACTTTATAAAGAGTGCTTTTCAGTAACTCTTTCACTCCCAGTGCAAGCAGTATCAAGATCTGATTAGGAAGCACCACTGAGCCTGGATATTCTTTATGTTTTCTTAGCGAAGTACTATTCATATCTAAACAGGAACTTGTTTTACTAAAGCTTGGTCACTTGACCACAAAAGAGGCTGGTAATATTGCTGAGCTGGACTTTGCAGTATGCTGGAGCTTAATTTGATTTGACTGCTGCTTTAAGAAATATAGTTGCAAAATTAAAAAATGGTAACTGACATTAGGCGCATGCTTCCGAAGTGTTAAGCTTTCAATTATAAACTGATTCGCAATGTAAGGTGTCACTTTAGGAAAGCAACATAGACGCAGGAACTTACTAGAAAACACATTTATCTTGTCTACTAAATGTTAGTGCTGGTACTGGTAAGACTTTTATAGACATATTTCTGTACTTTCCTCTGTTTCTCAATATAAAAGTGAGATGAAGAATTGGTTATTTGCTTATAATGTCCATAGTATCCCCAGTGAAACTGTAATTACCATTAAGGGGGTATTAATAGAAATATATACATGCAAACATACTATTTTAGTATGTGGTGACAAACTTATATCTCTTACCTTACAATCATCTGTGCTGTGCATCCTTGTTATCAAATTTGTATTCAGGTCTGTAGGTAATTCAGTGAGTTTTGTAATGACGCATATAATCTTGCATTTGCCTGCCCAGTGTAGAACAGTTGTACTTCTGGATATTAAGATGGGACTTCATGCTCCTAATAGTTGTTTCCCAAGTCATAGTGTAGTTGTTGACTTAATGAGCAATCTAAGGACCTCTGGGAGCCCATGTGCTGAATCTCACTGTAAAATGCCACCTGTGTCCAATGGCAACATCATGCTTTTTCTTAAATTCTCCAGGTGCAGTGCATGATAGGCCGGGATCACGAGAGTACTATTCTAGTAATGAGTACAGTCTCAGGTTAGCAACTGTTACTAGTTAATGTAGCATTTTTTTCATCCACTGGTATTAGTCCATTACTGATATTAGTCCAGTTACTGTAATCAAAATAGCTAGAAACTCGATAATAGAAAAGATTTATTTAATAAAATCTGCCATTAAACATCCCGTTAAAGAAGTGCCTTGCATGTGATTTCTAACATTTGGCAGTGCTGTTGTGGAAATTTTGCAAAAAAAAAAATACAAGTCTTGAGTTTTAGTAGTGAGCAGGGCCTTGCTATCGTATTTTATTTTAGAAACCGTACTGGTTACAAATTATTGGAAAGGAGTGTGCAACTTGCTGGTGCTATATAAATAAATGATAATAATGACTATCATACTGCATATCTCTGCTGGCAATGAGTAATTGCAGCCACGTCAGTGTCTGTGGTGAACAGTTTTAAAAGAATCTTTGCTTGCCCTGGTCATATGATATGAATGAATGATATAAAATAATTGGAATCGTGCATACGCCTACTTCTTGCAACATTTTGTTGTGGCAGCTTTTAAAACTTCCCCACTTTAAAGGTACAGCATAGCCTGCACTCTGCATAAAGTTGTGTTGGAAATGCATTTATTGTGTTAAATTAAATTTTTTTTTTTTTTTAAATAATTAAAAAAAAATGAGCTGTGCACCTGCTCATTCAGAGCATTAAAAGGAAAGAAAATTATTTTAAATCTTAAATGCCCTTCTACTTCAGAGCACAGCACGGCTGGGCCAAGGGGTAGTCAGAGTAGACACATGCCTAGGGTGCAAAGCTGAGGGAGAGCTGCCATGTACCTGCTCTGTGGCCTGGTCTGATTCCTTATATGCCTGAATGTGCGTATTTAATGTGCCTGTGTGTGCCAGCATCAATGCGCGCTACACATGCACCAGCATCAACTTGAGCATGCACACCAGCGGCAGTGTGCACGGAAGCGCCAACTCGCACTTGCGCTCACTCAGCCGGCGCCATGCCGAGGGTGCCTGGCTGGCCTGGCCCATCTCTGGTACACAGTAATATTCAATCCTGTTACCCTTGAAACAATATTTGTACTAGCGTGGTATCATTTCTTCTTAAATAGACTCAACTGGTTCCAGGCAGACAGTGTAAAGGCAGAAACTAATCAATTTGCATTTTTAATAATCACACAGACATCTATTGAAAGTTTTTGAACGTATGGACTGCAATCTTACTGATCCCAGTAGGATGAAACTCATGTACCCCCAAATGTGTTTTCAGTTGAAAATCCTGTGCTGCAGCTTTATTGCAACAAGGTAGGATGGGCTACATGAGACCCAAATTAATGCCACCTTTGGAGTGATCCTTCTCCTTTCTGACCTCTTTCTTGTAGGAGACATTCTCTTTAAATTAAAGGAAAACTAAAATAGAATAATGCTAGAAATGCTGTATTTTGTATACTAAACATAAACACAAACTTACTGCTCCAGAAGCCTAATTAAACAAATGATTTATGCTTTCAATCTTGGCCACAGGGGGTCATCATCTTGTAACTCTGTTTTACATCTCTGCAAGACCAAGACAATGCACATGCTCAGTGTGGTCTGGGCTGCTGCTTTGGGATTTTCATACATTATCAAAACAACAGAAGTCAAATAATATCTGCCAGAAGCTGATACAGCAAGATTAGTAATCAGAATATGCAGACTGCACTGGGTCCTGTGTAGTCGTGTAATCTAATGTGGATTTTATAGTTTTTGTATTGTTTAATACAAACTTTCTCCTAATCTGCAGAACTAGTGGCTGCAGCAAAATAATCCTCCAAATAGAATTCCAGTGTAATCCTCAATTTAAAGAAACCTATCCCCAATAATAAATTTATATAATTTTTAAAAGAAACCTGAACGTATGCAGTAAAATATACCCTTCATTTACATGACTGCTGTGGATATGAATCTCGACTCGGTCGCCAGCTGCTGTACAGGGAAACAAAGCTGCTCAAGTTCTGGGAAGTAAGGTTGGAGGGGACTCTCCCTGCTGTTTGAATGTATGATCATTTCCCTGCAGAGCAGTTAGGGACCGCCGGAAGTTTCCTATCCAAAGCAGTCAGAGCAAGTAAATGAAGGAGGGATTTCACTGCATACAGTCAGGTTTATTACAAAAACGCTAGACATGTTTTATTAAAAGTATATTGAAGATGGATTTCTTATTCATTAAAGAAAGTAAAATGGGTATTTTATCTTTTTGACTTTACATTCCCTTTAAAGTGCATTGAAAAATTGCAAAAGTGTCCTTGAGGATCCTTTTATGGCTGTGATACGACTGGTGTTTCCCACCAGCTGACCTTTAGGCTGTTGATGATCTATCTATGCTTGTGATACCTACAGGGTTTTCTGCCAGCTGGCCATTAGACTACCTCTGACTGCCTGATCACAGGATTCCTCCATGCACTCTGTAACCTGGTCCAGACACAGCAATGCATAGGCCCACACTTTGCAACTCTATCTTCCATGTATATACATGTATATACAGGTATGGGATCTGTTATCCAGAATGCTCAGGACCTGGGGTTTTCCAGATAAGGGGTCTTTCTGTAATTTGCATCTTAATAATAAGAAAAGAAAAATAATTATTTCGACATTAAATAATCACAATAGAATAGTTTTGCCTCCAGGAATAATTGCCTATTAGTGGTGGGCAAATCTGGGGCGTTTCGCTTCGCCGAAATGGCGAAAAATTTGCGAAAATGTCAAAATCGGAAATTCACGAAAAATTCATGAAATTTTACCATTTTCACGAAACATTTTTGAAATTTACCCGTTTTCACAAAAAATTTATGAAATTTGAACTACACTATAAATTCGTGAATTTCAAGCAATTTCACTATAAATTCGTGAATTTTGAACTATTAAACAAAATTCGTGAAATTCTAATGTTTTCACTATAAATTCGTGAATTTCGAACATGTTCACTGTAAATTCGTGAATTTCGAACGTTTTCACTATATATTTCACGAAAAATTTGTGAAAATCGGAAATTGATGCCGACGAATTTTCTCGCCCATTTCGCGAATTTATTCGCTGGCGGCGAATCGCAGGAATTCACTGCGAATTCGAGCTAGGTGAATAAATTCGCCCATCACTATTGGTTATATCTTAATTGGGTTAGTACAAGGTGCAGTTTTATTATTACAAACAAAAAGGAAATGTCTTTTTAAAAATTGTAATTATTTGGTTTTAATGGAATCTTTGGGAGATGGTCTTCCTGTAATTCTGAGCTTTCTGGATAATGGGCTTCTGGTTAATGGATTCTATGTATATTGGGAAGAAAGAATATGTAATGATGTTTGTGAGCGGAGCCATTCATTAATTTAGCAAGCAGTGTACAAGTTATAGTTGTATCCTACTGTTGAGGTTAAAGGAATACTGTCATGGGAAAACATGTTTTTTTCAAAATGCATCAGTTAATAGTGCTGCTCCAGTCTGCACTGAAATCCATTTCTCAAAAGAGCAAACAGATTTTTTGTATTCAATTTTGATATGGGGCTAGACATATTGTCAGTTTCCCAGCAGCCCCCAGTCATGTGACTTGTGCCTGCATTTAGGATGGAACTACTTTCTGGCAGGCTGTTATTTCTCCTACTTAATGTAACCAAATCTCAGTGGGACTTGGCTTCTACTATTGAGAGCTGTTCTTAGATCTAACAGGGAGCTGTTATCTTGTGTTAGGGAGCTGCTATCTGGTTACCTTCCCATTGCTTTTTTTTGTTAGGCTGCTGAAGGGGGTGATATCACTCCAACTTGCAGTTAGGTTTGCCACCTGGCCGGTATTTTACCGGCCTGGCCGGTATTTCGGATGGTTCATCCCAATGTTATTAATACAGAAAAAAGCTAAATATATAGGAAGGCTGGTATTTTTTTCAAGAAAAGGTGGCAACCCTACTTGCAGTACAGCACTAAAGAGTGACTGAAGTTTATCAGAGCACCAGTCACATTACTGGGGCAGCTGGGATGTCTAGCCCCATGTCAGATTTCTAAATTGAATATAAATCTGTTTGCTCTTTTGAGAAATGGATTTCAGTGCAGAATTCTGGTGGAGCAGCAATATTAACTGATGCGTTTTGAAAAAAAACTTGTTTTCCCATGACAGTATTCCTTTTAGGCAATATATGGGGGAGGGCAGAGGGAAGCATTGTGTAAATTTTGAACAAGGAAAAAAAAGTATGCAAACCCTATTAGAGGAAAGCAAAAAGAGTGCTAGTTTTAGTAAGTGTTTTTTGCTTTTGCTTTGATAATTTATACTTATTATTTATTCATACAGTACCAACATATTACACAATGCTTTACAGGAATTTCTCATCATTCATCTCAATCTCTATCTCAGATGAGCTAACAAACACAGGTCCCTACAAGGCATGCACACAATAGGTTCAATTGCAGAAGGAGCCAATTAAACTACCAGCACTGTGGGAGGAAAACAGAGTAAATCCTGCTGACAGGGAAAGAACTCCAAGGGGCCATTTACTAAATTCGTGTGAAGGATTCGAAGTTCAATCGGTCGAAAAATTTTATTCAACTGCCTACTTTCGCCAGATTGAACCTACCGAATTGCAATAGAAGCCTATGGGAATCCCCCCATAGGCTTTTTTTTTATTACCTGGTCGAATTGCATTTGTATGATGTAACGCCTTGATCATTCGAATCCTATAAGTTTTTCGAATTTCACGTTTTTTCGTGAAATAGAACAATTTCACGAAAAATTGAGAAATGCTGTTCGATCATACAAATTTTTCGAGAAATCGAATAGTGCTCGAAAAATAGCCTAAAACTATTCGATTTTAATTCGACAATCGAATTTCTGCCAAATTTGAGGGCTAAAAGCCCTCGAATTTGTGAATAAGGATAAATTTGCCCCCAAGTGTCTGGCCAGTGGCACAATGCTGGTACCAAACATTCATTTTGATCTTTTATAAGCATCAAGTAGGGGCAGCTTTGTTAAGGTTTGAGTTGTTTTTTCAACGAAAATTCGAGTATTCAAGATTTTTTGGGTAACTCACCGTTCTGGGTTAAAAAAAACTTGAACATTCGAAACGTTTTATACCTCAACCCTGGAAATAGCTTGAATTTGAAGGTTCTGTAGAAGTCATGGCCTGAGGTCCCTGGAACCATTTAAAAAGGTCAACAGCCTGCTTAATGTTCAAGTTTTTTCAGAGGGTTTTGGCCGAAAATCAGGAACTCGATTCGATCGATTCAAGTTTTTTTCGGCCTAAAATGCGATCAATTCAAGTTTTCAGGTTGTGGGACTCAAACTCGCAGAATCGGGTTTTTGCCATTAAAGCTTTTTACCAAGGTCATTCGAGTTCATTTGAGGTAAAGCAAAAACCTCTCATTTAAAAATGTTTTTTTTCAAAATGCATCAGTTAATAGTGCTGTTCCAGAATAATTCTGCACTGAAATCCATTTCTCAAAAGAGCAAACAGATTTTTTTATATTTAATTTTTATATTTAATTTAAATCTGACATGGGGCTAGACATATTGTCAATTTCCCAGCTGCCCCAAGTCATGTGACTGACAAACTTCAATCTGATAAACTTCAATCACTCTTTACTGCTATACAGCAAGTTGGAGTGATATCACCTTTCCCTAACACAAGATAACAGCTGCCTGGTAGATTTAAGAACAACGCTCAATAGTAAAAACCCATGTCCCACTGTGTACAAGCCTGCCAGAAAGCAGTTCCCTCCTAAAGTGCTGACACAAGTCACATGACCGGGGCAGCTGGGAAATCAGGGGACACATATTTTTGTTAAATAATTATTTAATGGTGCCTTGGGAACTGGGAACCCTATTACTCTGCTGCCCAATACAGACTGGCAGCATAGACCCCCCCCTTTTCTGTTTTTTCTTTTTGTCTCGTCAATCCTTGGATTTTGGGTTTTTGTATGCATAAATACATGTCTATGCTAGAGTGTTTTCCTTTAATCGTAAATGTAATTTAAAAAAAATAAAATTAGCCTTTGTTTCCATACATATTGTTCTAAAGATGGACTGATGGAATAATCCCTTCTAACCATGTCTGTGTCATTAGGTGCGAGAAGAAGGATACAATCAATGAATTAGTCAATTAATGCTGTGTAATGAATGGCAACATAGCTGAGTCAAATAAGGTCTTGGGCCAATAGCAGCTGTATAACTCTTAATACATTTCACGAGGCATCACTCTCTGTCTATATTGTAAGTACTATTATAGCCCAGTTTTGCTGAGTTGGTATGGCAGCTGCTGAGAAAGTAGAACAAGTTCCTGGAAGCACTGAATGTGAATATTGGTACAGCAGCAGGAAAGCAGTTTTTTAGACATTAGATTTTATTGTACTGTTGATCTGTTTTATATCAGAAACAAATTTGATGAGTGGAACAACTCATTTTAATTTGGGCAATTAGTTTCACTTTTAAACAGATGCCACAAGGGAGTTTTATCCAATTCTAACACCAAAGAAGCACCAAAAAATGTCCTGCAACCTCCTATTCACTTGAATATAAAGTGCCTGACAGCGCCAATACTGAAGTCTGAAAACACTAGAGCACATTGGGCTGAATAGGCTTCTGCAAGGACAAATCTTCCTGTGTATTATGTGTGTGTGACTAGGTAGACCCATCATCTTCTCATAGGGCAGTAATGCAGGTTATACAGATATTAGAGCTTTCATACAAAATGCTTGGTACCTGGTGTTTTCCATATAAGGGATCATTGATTGTGTAATTTCCATTACCATGCCTTAAGTCTGGCTAAACATCATTTAAACATGAAATAAACCCAATGGGATTGTTTTTCCACCAATATGACTTCATGCAGCTTTGTTACCATCGAGTACAATATATTATTTTATTATTACAGCGAAAAAGGAAATCATTTTAAAAACGTAGAATTATTTGCTTATAATTTCTTGTAATGTGGTACTTTCAGGATAACAGGTTTCTGGATAAGAGATCCCAGTCCTGTACGTTATTATAGGACCTAAACCCCATCCTCTATGTTTTGCATTCACATGTCTCTTATATGGGACCTGTTATATGGAAACCTGTTATCCAGAAATCTCTGAATTAAAAAAAGGCCTGCTTTCTGTGCTATGCTAAATGTCAGTTGGCCAATCTTGGCCTTAAAGGGGTGGTTTGCCTTTAAGTTAACTTTTAATATGTTATAGAATGGCAAATGCGAAGCAACTGGCCTTTTATTTATTTAATTAATTAATTAATTGCCTACTTCTGACTCTTTACAGATTTTAGGGGGGGGTCACTGACCCCATCTAATAAACAAATGATCTGTAAGGCTACAAATGAATAGTTGCTGCTACTCTTTATTACTCATCTTTCTTTTCAGACCCTCTTCTATTATTTTCCCATTCTCTTATTCTAATCAGTGAATGGTTGCTATGGTAATTAGGATCCTAGCAACCAGATTGCTGACTGAAGAACTTATGAGTAAAAAACAAGTTCATTTAAAGGCGAACAATCTCTTTGAAAAATTAGATTAGATTAGATTTGGTCAAGTGATGCTTGAAAACGTGTGACACATAAAGGGGAAGTTAAACTTCCAACTAAATGTTTGGAGCTGTCCTCCTTTTTAGAATTTCTTTTTATCACTTGTTTTTTTTAAGCTCCACAGTTTGGAATGTAGACTGCTATCTTGTTTCTGTGAAATAAAATTAAAAATCATATAAATTATCTGTAGAGTGGCAGAATACAAACATTATTAAAGTAAAAAAAAAACGAGGATAAAAAAATAAAGGTGTATTTCATCTTAGCAAAATTTTATAGGCAAAGTCTGATTTAACCATACATGAGACCATTTTCTGACCAGTTTAATAGCTAACCCTCTGCGTGAGGGTGCCTTCTTTTTCCCATTGGTAAGGAATACTATTGTACCTTTGCTGATATCTACCACTGGTTTGCAACAGGTAGAGTCCTGCAGCGGGTCGGGTACCCGCGAGTACCCGCGGGTTACCCGCAAAATCCCGCAGTACTCTGCGGGTTGCTCGTAGAATTTCTGGGTGCGGGTATAGAAGCGGGCCGGTGGTTCTGCAGGTTGGCGGGTTGAGGGTCGGGTCGCAGATCCTCGCTATAGGGATCTTTACTCCTTTTTCTGAGCATTTCTACTACTGATGATGTCACATCCGGTTTACAATGACAGCACTTCCTGTTTTACTCCTTTTTTTCCTGATCCCGGCTACTTCCGATGATGTCACTTCCTGTTTATGATGACAGCACTTCCTGATTCTTCATGGTCAGCGGGTCGCGGGTCCGGGTCGTGGGTTCCGGGTTGCGGGTATGGTTCGGGTCGCGGGACCAAGCGGGTAAGAATGCGGGTCGCAGGTCCGGGTTGTGAGTACAGGTCGGGTTCGGGTCCCAAAAAATGGACCCGCGCAGGACTCTAGCAACAGGTTCTTCCAGTGTATTGCTTGGCTTGCAAGTGCCACCTTGGCCCATCACAGTTTTATAAAAGGAATCAGAATTTGTGCTGCACACCTGTCTAATATCAATGAGTTAGCTGGGATTTATTACAATTTCTTTTTTTGGAAATTACGATTTTCCCCCCCTTGTTCCTGAAAATGAATGTGGAACAAACTAGAGCATATGTATGTTTTTTCTTCAGTGTAACAAACTTTGTAACTGTATATGTAAACTATGGTTTGTAGCCATCACTTTTCTATTATGGCTTATTTTTAACAAACCAACAAATGCTTGGCATTAGCAAGTATTTAATTTCCATGCCAAGTGGTAATAGAAGTTTATTTTGTAATCCAGTCCCTGTTTGATCTTTCATTTCCACGGCGCTTTCTACTACAAGCATCTCGAGACCAGCAAGCTGAGGGAAATTGGCCCTTGTATCTAGACGGAAATAAAAGTAGAAGTAGTTGTAAGAAAATACTGCAGTTTCATCCCAGCCAATGACTACAAGGTACAGTAAATAGCATGTCAAGGTTGCCTTAAAATCTAAATCCATACATAATATATGTTTTGGCTTGGGAGAATAGCACCAAACGAAATAGTTATTCAACTCACATAACTTTGATATTCATTGCCACATGCCTGATTTCAAAATGAAAACGATTTCTCACCCATTGGGATTCAGGTGCAGCAGCACCAAGTTATTTTAATTAGAGCATCAATATAAACAGCTTGAACCCCTAAGACCAGGGGTCCCCAACCTTTTTTGCTCGTGAGCCACATTTAAATTTAAAAAAGAGTTGGAGAGCAACATAAACATGAAAAAAGTCCATGTGGATGTCAAATAAGAGCTCTGATTGGCTTTTTGGTAGCCCCTATATGGACTGGCAGCCTACAGGAGAGAATGTTTGGCAGGACATCTGTTTTTTATGCAACCAATACTTGCCTCTAAGCCATTAATTCAAAAATAAGCACCTGCTTTGAGGCCACTGGGAGCAACATCCAAGGGGTTGGAGAGCAACATGTTGCTCGCGAGCTACTGGTTGGGGATAACTGCCTAAGACTAACTCACCAATCACACCAAGGCAGGTAATAATGCAGAAGTCTTTATTTCATATGAGAGTAAAAAACAAATGCTTGATGCTTATGAGTACTAACTTGTATGTATGAAATGTGTCAGGAATGTGTTTTTTACCCTGATATAAAATAAAGGCTTTTGTTTGATTCCTGACTTGGTATAATTATAAGGTCAGTGTGTGAGTCTTTATGGTTAAAAAATATTGCTCAATTAAAGCAATAGGAAATTCCTCACACTTTTACATGTAAATCAAACTCATTAAATAAATGCTCCCCAACACAGTTAAGATCAGACCTCTGTTCCACATTAGCCTCATCCAATTATTGCTAAGTATGTCATCAATGTGCCAGAAACCCTATTACTTTTTAGTGTCTGCAAACCAGGACTCTCCCTTCTAATCAGGTACTACTGAAATGTTCAGTAAATGTGAGTTGAAGGTATGTGAAAGTGTTGGGGTGGGGGAGTTTAGGGAAAAGTGCTGTCTGTGGCTCACTGTTTTGGCTTCAGATTGGTATTACAGGCTTTGAAGCAGGCATAGAGCACTATGTTATATTATATTTAAGTATTTGAAGCCTTTTCATTTAGGCTAAGGCCAGACGGGGAGATTCGGGGGCATTTTATCGCCTGGCGACTTCTCGCCGCGACTTGTAGCCCCCGAACCTCCCCGAATAGCCACTTCACTAAGCGCACCGGCGTTGCTTGAAAACGCCGGCGCGTATCCACACGGAGCGGCGCGCTTTTTAAAATTGCTCCAAATTGCCTGGCGAGGCAATTTGGAGCAATTTTAAAAAGCGCGCCGCTCCGTGTGGATACGCGCCGGCGTTTTCAAGCAACGCCGGTGCGCTTAGTGAAGTAGCTATTCAGGGAGGTTCGGGGGCTACAAGTCGCGGCGAGAAGTCGCCAGGCGATAAAATGCCCCCGAATCTCCCCGTCTGGCCTAGCCCTTACTGGTGTCAATGGCCCTTCAAAGGTAATTTGTGGTTAAAGATATGGACGCAAGTCTGGTTAAAACAGCACTTCACTGGTTCAATGAATAGTAACTGTCCATGGCATCCTGCAGCAGCCCCCTGGCATTTTCTGGAACCCACAGGCCATCAGAGTGTCCTACACAACCCAATCGGCTAAATTGTCCTCCCTCTAGTGGTGCAGGTACAAGTGCGAAAATGAGGGTGTGCAGTGAGGGGACATGGTACCAGTTCAAAGGAGACAGAAGTGGTACATGCCTGTTGCCCCCCCCCCCCCCCCCCTCCCAGCTTCTTCTGCCAAACCCTAGCTCTAGCCCTGACCCACAGATTGCCAGTCTGAGCCTGAGGGGTGTTTTGCATTGAGAACCATGCTTCAAAAATTTGGGCTGATTCAGGAACATAGGAACTAAGGCTGAGGTCACACTGAGTGGAGATCATCCCAAAAAATGCCCAACCTCTGCTCTGTGTGCCTGCATGCAAGTGGAAGATACACTTTTCAGTGCAGATCAATTGAGTTGGGGCACAGATAGGGTTGCCACCTTTTCCGGAAAAAATACTGTCCTTCCTATATATTTATAATTTTTCCCTATTAAGAACATTGGGATCAACCATCATTTTTACCGGTTAGGCCGGTAAAATACCGGCCACGTGGCAACCCTAGGCACGGAGTGGATGCCTGCAGAAAGACTGAGAGAAGTGGAGCCATTGCTTTACATGTCCTCAGCCTAGATGGCATAAGTGCAGTTGCCATTAGCAGCCAATCGGATCTTTCTTTCTTTCTGTTTCATATTCCAGCTGTCCAGAACTAACTGCCGAGTGGTAGCTATTGGCAACTGCACTCGTGCAACTTAGCACATATGTTTGTTAATTCATCAACTATGTCTTTATGATCTGGTCTGGAACATTTTTTTGGCAGCTAGCTTCTTATACATTTCATTACTTAGTCGTTCAGAAGTTTTCTGTAAATTCTTCAGGCTGTGCGTGTGTGTTGCAGAGCACTATCCTCTGTTGGGAGCTAAGCATACAGTAATACAATATGCAAATCAAGTTCAATAGAATGCTGATTGAGACTCAACACTGTTCAATATATGTTTTGTTCCCTTAGCAATCTCATTTATTTTCTTAAAACAATGTATTTTGATTTTACTAATTGCCTCTCCTTCATCACACAATTACATATTTGGCTTTTGAATTCTAATGTTTTTTATGTATTTTTTTTTTTTAAAGAAGTATATTTTTATTGTGGGAGAATCTTTAACCTGCCAACCATGTTGGCTGCTAAACATAGTTAAATGCTAGTTTTTCTTCTTGATTTTTTTCTGGTACTATGCACGATAAAATTATTTCGAGAATCCTCGACCCTGTTCTGAAAGGGAATTCCTGCTTTGACTGATCTACTATTGCGTAGTGCACCCGTGCAAGAGATAATTAGTCAAAAATAAATATACACTGTCTGGTGTGCATAGGGTACTTACCAAACATGTTTTACTTGCCTTAAAAACATTTAGAAACAATGCAGTGTTTTGTGTTATCTGATACTATAGTGTACACCAGAATATTAACCTTTTGAACATGTGAAGGAATGAGAGGAACGCTATGCCTTAACCCCTTTCCTTAAATCCTAAAAGAAGTTTATAGTGTGGCTTAAAGTGGATGTTCACCTTTAAGATACAGTAACTTTTAGTATTCTGAAACAATTTTCAGTTGTTTTTTATTTTATATTATTTGTGGTTTTTCCAGTTGTTTCACTTTTTATTCAGCAGCTCTCCACTTTGTAATTTACTCTAGTTCATTTACCCTAGCAACTATGCACTGATTCGAATAAAATATTTGAATATGAATAAGAGAGGCCTGAATAACAAGGTGAGTAATAAAAAGTAGCAATAACAATACATTGTAGCCTTGCAAAGCATTTGTTTTTTAGATGTGGTTCAGTGCCCTCCACCCTCCCCCATCTGAAATCTGGAAAGAGTTAGAAGTAAAAGGCAAATAATTAAAAAAAACTATTCAAATTAAATAATGACCAGTTGAAAAGTTGCTTAGAATATTCCACTCTAACATACTAAAGTTAACTTAAAGTAGAACCATCTCTTTAAAAGAAGATATAGAATAAGAAATATCTTAGTTTAAGGGGGATGTAAAGTTTTGAGCATTTTTGCCATTTAATTTCATATTCTGAACCATTTAAACAGTTATTAACAAATTTCTACAGCTAAACTAAGTAGCTCTCTCAGGAAGTGTTTTTGCAAGATAAGTGAGTAAGCACATCGGTTCCATGTCAGATCTCTCATATCAGACCTGATATTTACAGAGTTAGGGACGTAGAAACCTGTGCTGGACTGGAGGTAAGCTGCTACATCAGGCAGCACAGCTCTAAAATCCCAAGGGCAGAGACAGTAATATGCAGAATGGCTTCTTATTTAATATACTGTCTATGTATTCCATTAACCTTGGGTAGTTCGCTGAAGGTTCAAGTTTTGCAGTATAAAAGGATAACGTTTAAACAGCTCAGAATCGCCAATTAAAGTAAATTCCTGAAGTGCTCAGCAAGTTAATTTTCTAATTCATTTTATATCCCATTTGAAACAATATTTTTTTATGTGCCTATAAATTTGTTATAATAGGGTATGGGGCTGAACTGGCATTTAGAACCAAAGGGATTGAACTCAGATGGCAGCCTGTAGTAAAACTCGTTAATGTAAAAATATGTGCAGTGCAAAAAATGATCCCTTCTTGCAAACCATTCCTCATTCCTTTGATTACATTTATTATAGCTTTTGTGTTAAGACTGCAGAGAAGAAAACACACCCGCCCCCCCTCTATATTGAACTGCCCAATCAAAGACACAGGCTAACTTGTGGATGAAGGCCGGCCACAGCTTTATTAATCATGTTTAATCAAAATGATCCTTGCACATTTATAACACGTATTTCCATAACCGACTTTATTATATAATCCTTTTCAAAAGAACACCAATGCCAGCCATTGCAAGAGCAATGGGCATGTATTGAAAAGAATTGTTCTCAAAGTGCTAAGTAAAGGATCAAAACCTTCCGCTGTCACAAGCTCTTTTGCAAACCATAAACATAATAAAACCTTAACTGAGTAACCTAAAATAAGACTTCTTAGTATAATTACGAAAATTGGGTGGGTGGGATGTTGTTGACCCCAAGCTACCCTACCTTGTGCTCATTGCATAGTGGAGAAGGGAAGGAAATGGCGCTGCTTACCTATGCACACGCTCAACTATAAGAAATAGGTCAAACAAGCGAGGAGACCGCTCAAAGCTCACTCATATTCTCTGTTCCAACATACCCGATCCGGTGCTCTGTCAGCAGCGTCCCCATGCTACAACACACTTCAAGCTCCAAGGAAAGACGGCACTCTGATCAGGAAAACAGGTTTATTAGGGATACTGTGCCCTACGCGTTTCGGGAATCAATCCCTTAATCATAGGCTTATGATTAAGGGATTGATTCCCGAAACGCGTAGGGCACAGTATCCCTAATAAACCTGTTTTCCTGATCGGAGTGCCGTCTTTCCTTGGAGCTTGCAGTGTATAAGAAAAAGGTGGCGTTTGGCGATGACGTCACCGCACTGCGCCGCCAGAGTTAAGCAGGGAAGGCTGACTGCCTCTCTACCTGCAGTCACAGCACACCTCGCTAGGCACTGTATCTCCACAGAGCAACCAATCTTCCAGTATAAAAACTACTGCCGCATTTATAGCTGTCACCAGTGTGTGCAATATAACTTTCTGTAAAAAAAAGTTATTCTTGCACCAAAAAAGAATCCGCCATTGAGCAGGTGTTAATATTGTGATGTTAATATTTGAAATTCTTCTAATGAAGAATATCACAGTGCGAAATGCCAATATCTCCAATCATGGCACCAGGGACTAACATTAGCAATGCAAAGGAGAGGCGCAACAATAAAGGTTAAAATGTCACCGTGATGTTGCAGATTCTCAAGGGATGCCATTATTTCAGCCATGTAGCCAAGGAAACTTTTATGAAAAGGATAGCTTGGCACTTTCAAGTTATGCAATGGGAAAACAAGTGCATACGTGTAATAGTATTAAAGTGGACCCATCGCCCAGACACAAAAATCTGTATAATAAAAGTCCTTTTCAAATTAAACATGAAATCCAATTTCAAATTTTTATTAAAGCATTCATAGCTGTTTTAAGCTATTCCCCCAGTTCTCTTAACCAATTAATTGTGTAGCCATTACATGGAGCACAAACAAGATTCTGAGATGATGCAAGGCTTGCCTTAATAACAGTGTCCACAAAATGGCTCCTGCCCGCTTGCTAGAATTATGAATTCCCAGATTGAACAAAACAAGATTAAAATAATTTATTTAGTGTAATTAATGTTCATTTTGCTTGACCAATGTGATAAAATATGATTTTGAATATTTTTTTGGGGTGACGGGTCCACTTTAAGTGCCCAGATGTTGGGCCAAAGTGAAATACTACTTTAGATTTAAATTTGGCATTTATATTCTGACAACATCGTTGTGTAATTCAAAGTGGAAAAAATGTTTTTTGTTAGGGAAATGGACAACAGAAGCTATCTGTATAAATGATCTTATGACTGTCTGAATTGTATGTCTTTTGCTTCCTTTCTATCCCCAAAAGTATATAAAGTTACTGTGTTTTGGTTCTGTTGCCTGGAAAAGCTCAGGTTAAATATTATACTTAGTTACAGTACAGATGGTACATGTGCAGTTCTCCTAATATGCTATACATTAGCACTGCTGAATGTCAAAGGAATAGTGTGTTTCAGTGGAGGAATTCTGAAAAGGGTCCTCAGAAATGACTGATATGATTATGTGTTGGTATACAAGCCTTTTGGTTTATGCTTTGGATTAACATTGCATTAGATATTTCCCTTGCCTCTAGCACATTAAAGGCCTTTCTCTACTAGGAACCTTTTTTTCAAAGCTATTGACTTCCTCTAGTGTAATTCCCTAGTGGATATTGGTCCTTAATAGCTACAAGTAGCTCTGCCAGCTGAAAACATTATTTTGAACTGAAGAGAGAAAGTAAAAAAAAAGGCAAAGGTATTAGTCACCTCAGCACAGGCCCACCTTACTTAGCCCTCAAATGGATTAAAAAACAGGGATTAAAGTATTGAACATGGAGCTTAGTTTTATTGTAGAACTCCACTCAGCCAATATAGGGATTAATTCTCTGTCACCAATTAATTTAATAACCGTGGCATGGAGCAGTATCTTGAAAAACCAATGGCCAATATCATTAAATTCCAAATAAAAATTATTTCAAGTTGGCTATTTCAGTACCATTTTATTTAGGTGTGTTCCTAAGGCATAAATTATCATTGTTTTTAAGTGTAGTTTTAGGGCATAAATATCCTGCATATTACCTATGTGGTATAAGTGGATAAGTAAAGGCAAAGCACACTTAGCTTTGAGGGTATACCCTGCGTGTTATTCAGAACTATGCACTGTATAGGTTTACCAAGTCAAAGTGTAATGAAAAAAATGTCTATTCCCAGTATTGCAAGAACCTAATGTAATATAATAGATTTTCTGAGCCAAAAGATAAAGAGATGTTAGTATTTAAAGGGAAACTGTCATGGGAAAAAAAATTTCAGTTAATAGTGCTGTTCCAGAAGAATTCTGCACCGAAATCCATTTCTCAAAAGAGCAAACAGATTTTTTTATATTTCATTTTGAAATCTGACATGGGGCTAGACATTTTGTCAATTTCCCAACTGCCCCTGGTCATGTGACTTGTGCTCTGATAAACTTCAATCACTCTTTACTGCTGCACTGTAAGTTGGAGTGATATCACCCCCTCCATTTCCCCCACCCAGCAGCCTTATAAAAGAACAATGAGACGGTAACCAGATAACAGCTCCCTAACACAAGATAACAACTTCCTGGTAGATCTAAGAACAGCACTCAATAGTATTCATGTCCCACTGCGTACTATTCATTTACAATGAGAAGGAAAAACAATAGCCTGCCTGAAAGCAGTTCCCTCCTAAAGTGCTGGCACAAGTCACATGACTGGGGCAGCTGGGAAATTGACAATATGTCTAGCCCCATGTCAGATTTCAAAATTGAATATAAAAAAATCTGTTTGCTCTTTTGAGAAATGGATTTCAGTGCAGAATTCTGCTGGAGCAGCACTATTAACAGATGGATTTTGAAAAAAACATGTTTTCCCATGACAGAATCCCTTTAACTATAAACAAAACTGCAATGCAATACAGTAGTTAAGTTTTCTAAAACATAGGATTGTATTGTTTACTGCTCCCAGACCCAGAGCTTCAACTTCAAGTCAGGTCTTTTTCAAGGTTCAGTTTTGACAATAATGCCTTCATAAATGTCCAGGTATAAAGAGTAAACATGTATGTGTAAAATAAATATTTATTGTGATATTTGTCCTATTGTAAAAATGTACAGTGCTACCTACTACACAGTAGTGCTACATAAATAAAGATACACACACCTCTATACAGTCAGATAAGGCAATCTGACTGGTTCCCACCACTCTCTAAAAATGACCCACACAGCTTGAACCCATGACTTGATCTCTCAGCAAGGCCACGTCTTTGAGCCTTGGTCCTAAATACAAATGTATACATAGCTTCAGGGTAAATCTACATGTTTAACTAGAGTCCTCCGTAGATATTTAATCTTTGCAGTAAATACTGCTTTGGACATGAAGTGTTGTAAACACAGTTGGTGCCCTGTGTTGAGTACTTTCCCCACGTTGTTCAGTGAGGTTGGGACTGTGAGCCTTGGCCATAGATGCATTGTTTTTTTTTTTTTTGCCAGAAAATCAGTATAAATAAATATAGCTTTAGGGTATTACACTTTTTAAATTATAAATAGAACAGCAGATATTAAATCCTCTTAGTATACACTATATCTAGGTCAAAGGTGTTGTACAATGTGTATAGTTGCCATATGGCATTAAAAGATAACAGGTTAAACCCAATAACTTGCCCTTGTGATATCATGGAGTTTGAGCATTGCATAGGCTAGTTGCACCCCATTGTTAATGTCTTTACATTATGGTGTGTGAAACCACGAGATCCTTCGTGTATTGTAAGATATTTACTCACATGAGAGTTGGGTAACTGGAACTTGCCCAACTGATTATACCCCTAGAATAAGGTCATTTTACCACTGTCTTGCACAAAAAGAGTGCAATTCCTGTGATTCAAATCCAATCCTGTGAGGGGGATGCCTCAGTAAGACTACATATTCCATAATGCATTGCCAGGTCATTACCTACCTAAGTGTTCCAGCTCATAGAACTGTTATTGCTACTGCAGTCATAATCCTATAAAATTCTGCAACATCTAGTACCTGTCTCTGATAACTGCCATGCAAAAAGAGTACAAATCCTATGGTGTACACTGAGATATTCTCTCGCAAGGGGGCAATGTTAGGTTACATTAAAGGGGTTGTTCACCTTTCAGCCAACTTTTAGTATGATGTACAGAGTGATATTCGAAGACAAGTTGCAACTGGTTTAATTTTTTTCTATTTCTGGTTTTGGGGTAAGTTAACTTTTTATTCAGCAGCTCTCCAGTTAGCTTTACAGAGAATTTGTTTTTTAGATGGACTCAGTGACCCCCATTTTAAAGCTGGAATGAGTCAAAAGCAGCTAATAATAATAAAAAAAAACTATATAAAATAAATAATGAAGACCATTGGAAAAGTTACTTAGAATTAGTAATTTTATAACATACTAAATGTTAACTGAAAGGTGACCCACCCCTTTAAGGAAGAATGGACTATTACAGTGTATTAAGGCTAATATTACACAAGGTGAATTTTGGACAGAAAATTCACAGAGGTGTGTTTTTGGGCCAATATCATCATCGTGTCCAAATCTGGTTGGCCAGTGGTTACAGAGAGCAAGTGGGGACCCTTAAATTATATGTAACCATCTTTAATGTCAGAAGTAGCAGTTTCCAAAGCTTATAAATGATAAAGTATTATACTGATGTAGTAGGGGGGTTTGATGGATTTTTCACAGAGGGATTTAGTATGTTATTGTTACATCGTTGTGGTATACAGTCGAAACAATGTACTTATTTGCCTGATGATTTTGGCATAGGTAGGGCAATGGTTACAGCCAGCTATAATAATCATTGACAGGTGCCTAGTGACAGAGTACAAAGACTTCACAGTGGATCTCCTCGTAGGAACTCTCTATCTGTGATCCTTTAGGTTTGAGTCCCTGCTGCAGCTGATGCCTAAGGTATAAACATGTTTGCCCTTTTTAGTGGTGCCTATAGCTGCTCTACTAACTACTTCATTCTATCTATTACAGGATCTAGCCCTCGTCACATACTAAGGCCATCCTGCCTTATGATTTTCTGCACCATTCACCCCCTCCAGTAAATAGATTCCAAAGAGGTTAAACCATAGGATCCTTTTCCCTTCACATGGAATCTATTTATCTACTTCACAAAGACCAACGTGGGGTAGATCCCTGTTGATCTTGTTTATTTCAAGAAATAACAAAAAAATAGATGTTTCATGATTAAAACATTAGGAAAATGTATTTTTAGCATAAGCCCAATTAATTGTACTCATGTTGAACAAAGATGTATTCTGCCCCTTTAAGGAGCTTATCATCAATCACCATTTGAAAATTCCCAGCATTCCCCAGAGCATGCTTACTAATAGATGTAGAAATACTCAGCCCATAGCTAGAGTTAGCCTTTAAGTGGATTTTCCCAAGGGTAAATCCTTACTCCTCTGCACTCATAAAAATGACATTTGTCTCTTTTAGCGTGTATTTGCACACTATTCCGTGTGAACTAATAGTAAACATTGATATTCTCATAAACAGATTTTCAGTCTTGGGAAAGGCTGCAGTTGTAGTTGCCAGATACTCCGTAACCTAGATATGGTCACAATCAAGGGCAAAAAATGTGAAAAAGAAAAAAAACAAAATATAAAGAGCAGCAACAAAGAAGTTAATCGAGCCTTTAATGGTGACAGTTGGATCAATAAACCAATACGTCTTACTCTGTTTATGCCCCAAGTCACCCGTGGGATTGACTTCAAAGTAATGTACTGTACATTCATATAAAAGTCTTAACAAGCTAAGGATATACCTTTGTGACCAAAAATAGCAGCATAAATCATAGATTAACTATTGCTGGCCTGTATACAATTCTTTATTTACTCTCTGCAAATAGATAGAAAATATGCAGTTTGTGACTCAGGGCTCATGAATGAAGCTATAGTAAGTAATACACAGAAGGCTACATAGTATAGCAGAGTTACAACCTTTTAATCATGAAGCAGTCTCAGTAGAGTACATGAACAGGCCAGTTTTACAAACATTTTCAGAAGAATAGCTGTAAATGTAAGCATTGAAAATATAGTTTGCGACAAGCACATTTCATTCAAATCATATTGACATCATTTAAAATAATCCCCAAATTCTTGTTCTGGTAAGCCCTGAGTTGGGTTTGTAGCTGGTCTGCACATAGCTATACAGTTGCATTGATTTATTAGAGAGGTTGTAGTAACATAACAATACACCAAGATATATTTTATGCTTAATCAATGAGGAAAGAGGGTAGACACTGAAAAGTAAATTGCATGACCCCTGCAACTGCCACATGTACAGCTGAATAATATTAATTATTATTTTATATATTATTATTATATTAATTATATTAATTTTGCTTAGTGTGTATATATATATATCTATATATATTATTTTCATAATTACTTGCACGTAGCACTTTATGCAATTTTAGTAATTTTATTATGAATAAATCATAGGATTTAAATGGACATTATTGCTAAAATCCAGCCATACAGGGTTAATATGTGCACTTGGAAACACAGGCATAGTCAGGTGATGTGGGTGGAGGTTACTTAATGAAGTTTTGATCAGTGTAATGTTACCTTGAAAAAGGTTCCAATGGGGACCGAAACGTCGTTTTTTTACACTATTTAAATACAAGACCCTTGGGGGGAAATTCACTAAAGCGTGAAGTGTCTAAAACTAGCGCTAATTCGCCAGAGTGACGTCAATTTTCGCTAGCGAAGTAGATAGACAAGCGCAACTTCGCACCCTTACGCCAAGCGAAGTTGCGAACTGAGGAAGGATCGTAATTATGCAAATTCACTAAGATCAACATTTTACTGAACATTACCACTTACGCTAGACTTTACTTCGCCAGGTCAGACCTGGCGAAGTTCAATACAATAGATAGGAGTTTGAAAAAAAATATTTGGAAAATATTTCTAAGTCCCAAAAAAACGCTGGCGTGTTTTACCATTGAAGGGTGATAGTCTGAAAAGATCGATTTATTTTTTTGGGGGGTTACCCTTCTTCCCCCCTACATTTCCTAACATATGGCAACACAACTATACAGGGGGCACATGTAGGGCAATAGGACAACTTTATTTAATTTATTAAAGGTTTCCTGGGCTTGTGTAGTGGAATGTAGTGACTGTAACATATACTTCTATTATACACTTAAATTACACTTAAATTCGCGCCGTAGCGACGTTAGCGAAGGCAACGCTAGCGAATTTTCGCCGCTTAGTGAATTTCCCCCTTGGTGCTGGTATTTTGTTCAATATACATTTATACTTCTCCGTGCACAGGGGCAGCCACAGGGTGGCCTATTTAGAGTGTGGTGCTGTCCGTCTATGAACTTTTCATATATCATATCAGTCAAATGGCATTGAGTTTTGCACAACAAAATCTGACTATAGGTCCTTCCAAGGACATTTTCTTTTCTTTGAAAAAGGTCCTAGAAACGACTGAAACATTGAAATATCTTGTACAATGTATGTATATATATATATATATATAATTTCAAGCTTATTTTTTATCCAAATAATAATCGGGTTTATATTACGTATACATGATTTTCTAGCCTACTTAAAGTATAAAGATCCATTATCCAGAAAACCCCAGGTCCCAAACATTCTGGGTAACAGGTTCCATACCTGTACCAGTTTTGCTAGATAATCACTGAGAGAAGCATGATACATAAAAAGGCTTATTAACCTGTAATATATGCACACTGGGGCAGATTTAGGAGTACAGGTGCTGAAATGTACAAGTGCAGTTGCAGATAAGCTATTTTTTTAAAAAAATATTTGTTAGAAAATTAAACCAAAGTCTTGGTTGCTATTGGCAATTTAGCACCTATGCTTGTATGTAAGCTCCTATTGGTATGGTTAATTAATAAAGTTTGTTCATTGCCCAACGCAGTTGCCAAAAGCAAGCAATCAGAAATTCTTTGATCTACGACCAGGTGCAAAATTAAAGTATGGGTTAGCACCCAGGCCAGAAATAACATTACATTGTCAGGTAACTGGTATTGTTTTACTCCTATCCTATCCATTTGAGCTCTGATCCTGATCCAATCCTGAATTCCCTTTTAGCTATTTTACCCTTTCTTTATTTGGCCCACCTATCTTATGTCATCTCCCTGCCCCCTATGTCATCACATCGCACTTACATTAACCCAATTGAATTAAAGATCTGATTATTATGTTATGTGTAACTGCTCTGGTATAGTGATGGGCAAATCTACCTAATTTCGCCGAAAAATTTGCGAATTTCCAGCTAAAAAATGCGCGAAACGAGTCGCGCGTCTTTTTCGGTGCGTCGCATCGTTTTTGTCGCGTCAAAAATGACGCGCAACTAGTTTTTTTTGTTGACGTTTTTTTTGCCCCTGGCGAATAAATTCGCCCATCACTACTCTGGTACTATATTAGGAAATCAGCCTCAGTGTTCTTTCGTTTGTTCCCTTCTTTTACAATTAGAATGAAAGATGAGTGAGAGAGATCACTGCTGAGGTTAAACAACCTTTCCCTATGACTCATTACAACTTCTGTTGTGAAACTTTCAAAAGTTCCACTTCCCTAAGTGCTTTATGATACACACATTCCGTAGGCAGGCTGATAACATTAGCATGTCTGTTTTTTCTGCTATTCTCACTTTCAAGAATTTTTAAGTGTAGTCGTATGTGAGACCCTGGATAAAGGAGCATGGATTTTAAACAAATGTGCTGCATATAGATTTTTTAGTCAGGTTTGATATAGAGTTTAAACCATTAACAATGTGTTAGGAGCAGTCTGATTGGAAGTAGCCCTTAGAAAAAACATTTAGTATGATGTACTTTTTTCCTACTGTGTTTTGTTTTATTTGCCTTTTCATTCTGTCTCTTGAAGGCTACATTTAGAATGGCTTTCAGTTGTTTGGGCCATTGTTGTTTGTCAGCCAGAGAAAATGGTTTTTAAGGAAAAAAGTTACTCCTTTAGTTTTACTTTCTCCTGCCGATCTTTCCACAGTCTCTCAGACGTATCCAAAATATCCAGAAAAAAAGTATGTAGATCAGTGCCTATTAGGGTTGCCATGTGGTCGTTTTTTTTTACCGGCCTGGCCGGTATTTTTGATGGCTGACCCCAATGTTATTAATAGTAAAAAAGATAAATATATAGGAAGGCCGGTATTTTTTTCCAAGAAAAGGAGGCAACCCTAGTGCCTATGGCAACTAAGAAAGCAGAAACCCAAAATTGTGCAGCAAGTTTAAATATTGCAAAGGCACCCGGTGTTGAAAATGTTCACTTAAGTGTACTTCCCCTTTAGCAGATAAACAATCCATTCTGATGCTGGATTTTTATGTCATTCAGTTGCAAACCGCAGCACAGAAATAAAAACAATGAACAAAATAGTTATTGATATGCTATGCTATGTGCAAAAAGTACAGGTTTGGGCCCTGTTATCCAGAATGCTTTGGACCTGGGGCAGGATAATGTATTTTTCAGTGATTTGGAGCTTCATACTTTGTCTACCTGAAAATCATGTACCTGTAAATATTAACTAAACCCAATAGACTGGGTTTGCTTCAAATGAGGATTCCTTTTCTGAGTTTGGATCATTACACTTTTATATTACTACAGATAAAAATGAAATACTTTTTTTAAAGTTCAGACTAGTTGGATAAAATGGTCTATGGCAGACGACCTATCCATAAACGGATCCCATACCTGTATATTAAAACTATAGTTTATGGTGAGCTTCATCTTGAAGTACTAATAACATGCACTTTATATACAGTAAATAGTATGCAAATACTATCCAAAACGCACAATATGTTTCAAATAAATGCTCTGCTGGGAGGTGTTATGATGACAACATTCCTTAAAAGGGGTGTGGATGTCCTCTTGGAAAAATAGTCAGTGCTACAGTTATATGTTTATTGTAAACACAATTAAATGTATATATGTATATATATATATATATATATATATATATATATATATAGAGAGAGAGAGAGAGAGAGAGAGAGAGAGAGAGAGATGCTCGGGGTGTCCGCACTCTGACTCCTTGATGAGGTTCACGATCACTTGATAGAAGGATCAGCACACTCTTGTAGAGATGAATCAAGTGTTTTTTTTCATAACACAACATTTTCCAACGTTTCCTTTATCAAGAGTTACAGCCCCAGCTGCCTGGAGATACTTACTTTTATACCTACAGCCAGTTGTACTTCAGTATATCAATATATAAATAGCTGGCAAACTCTCCATGCAAAATAAAAGTCTACTGATACTCCTGGACTTTGAACAGAAAAATTGCTGCCATTCTGAACATATCCATTAAAAAATGACCTTAAGGTTGTAAAATCACGTGTGAGACAATTTAACATTCCTGATACAAACAGAGGGATGTATGAGACGAGACAGAAGGAAGATATGGCTCTAGTTTTTCTTTTCCTAAGAAGATAAAACATGACTAACACCCTACCAATTCAGCCTTTGGCTATAAGTGGGGTTATGGGAGTTGATGTTTAACCACTGCTATATCTGCATACTGAAAATATCTCCCATTGTTACGTAATATAAACTTTTATGTAATCCATTATCTGGAAACCCCTTAATAAGAAAGCTCTGTATTACAGAAAGGCCAACTCTCATAGACTCCGTTTCAGCAAATTTTTTTTTTTTTAAATGATTTCCTTTTTAAAAATAAAACCGTACCTTATAACTTGTACTTGTAGTTTTACTTGTACTATCATTTAGATATAATGAATCCTTATTGAAACAATCCCATTGGGTTCCATTCATGTTAAAATGATTTTTTGTAGATTTAAGGTATGGCAATCCAAATTACAGAAAGACCTCTTATCAAGTGATAGGCGAATTTATTTGCCAGGTGCAAATTTGCGACGAATTCCCACGATTCACCGCCGGCGAATAAATTTGCAAAACGCCAGCGAAAATTCGCCTGCGAAGATTCGCTGGCGTTAAAAAAAAAAAAAA
>CM044441.1:92100323-92157773 GCA_024363595.1 Xenopus borealis
AAAAAAAAAAAAAAGACGCAACGTGAATCGAAAATGACGTGACGCGCGTCAAAAACGTAACGCAAATTTTTCGCCAATTTTGCTGGAAATTCGTGAATTTTGCGGCAAAACGGGATAGATTCGACCATCACTACTCTTATCTGGAAAACCCCATGTCCGGAACATATTTGATAACAGATCCCATAAAGCATCAGACTGGATCCCCCTAGCTGAACAGTCCTCTCTTTCACGGGCGTGCGCACATTCGTTTGACCGGGGTCAGGTAGGGAGGTAAGGAGAGGGAAGGCAGGGAGTGGGGTCTGGGCCCAGTCTGACCCTTGTCCCATACCTGTATATCATTTCTACTTTAAAAGTTCCCATGAACAAATTGCTGTGATTTTGGGGGGCCCAGATGATAAGGCAAACCCTAAAACTGGATATGATGGAGGCTCACTAAATAAAATGGAAATAGGCAAGTTTAAAGAAATATATGAGAACTATACTACTATAGTATAACAAGTCTTTGGATGAGTCAGAATCTAAACCCTCAACATGGGAAAGCCCCATTCTTTTTTATCTTTCTTTCCAACCATGGCAAGTCCTCTGCTTTACTAAAATGTGTTCACAGAAGATAGGGGCTGTATTATATGGGGCTATCAGCACCTTCTCTAACTCTCACACTGTCGCTGGGGAAGCTGGGAACTGATCATAGGTCTTCTGTCGCCCTTTTGACTTTGCAGCTTTAAATTTCACCCCTCACTCCTCATACTTTACCTCTCTCACTGTTTGTTCCTTGGTATGCGTAGGTGTGTACTTTTGTCTGCTTTTCAATTTCTGTACAATTGTGTTCAGCTGTACCTGTCTGTAAGTATATGCCATTGTCTGCCTGTCTGTGAATATGTAAAGTAAATCTGGTTTATGCATGCATGTTCCATTCTACTAATCTGTAGTGCCAGTGTTTGCCTTTGTATATGGGTGAGAGCATCAGGCTGAATAAGTGATGCTGGCTTTACACTCATACATAATGTAGGCCTCTGGACTAAAAGCTGTATGTCTTTGTGTGTCTGTAAATGGATGTATTAATGTACATATGTGAGACCGTGGTTGTTTGCTTTTGTGTAACTGGTTCTCACTGTGCACGTGTTTGTGTATAAGTGCATGCATCAGGGCACGTGCTGTTTTGCATTTTGTCTCATTGTTTGCTGGAGTGTATACTCATGAATAAAGTGAGCTATATTGTAAAAAAAAAGTGAAATTCTCTGAATCCTGTTTCATACTGTATGTATGTTTAAATAACACACCAGTATGCACATGTGTGTTCCCACTATAGTGTGTGAATACTAGGCTCTAATCTTTAATATCAGTTTAGCAATTACATCAATTATGTTCTGCATATTTACTCAAAATCCAGTCCAGTCTGCAGCTTGCAGTAACTGATATTTAAGTATACAGCATACAGATGTGGCCCAGTTTTTTAAGTGGTGGAAAACCCAATGAATATAAATGAGTACTGTGTCTGGACTCGTATGGTAAGGCTATTGTAACGTAGCAGCAGCAACTCGGTAAATAAAGGAAGAGAAACATTAAAAAAGTTGTTTTAAAGTAATACAAATATAATTCAGTCTTACCCTAAACTGTTAAATCTGCTGTCTTTACTTCACAAACACTACTATTATATAAATAAGCTGCTGTATAGCAATGGGGCAGCCATTCAAAGGAGAAAAAGGCTCAGGTTACACAGCAGATAAGCTGTCATCCACTATTTAACCTGTGCCGTATAGCTTGCTTGTATGAACTATTGTAGTCTTTCTGAAGCAAACAGATCAGTTTTACCAGTGCAGGGCAACACTGCATTATATTTTCATTATGTTAAAACACTTTAATTTTTTGGTGTTACAGTTAATTTAAATAACAGTAGTTCTCATTCTTTGATCCTACTGCCCAGGGCAGCTTTAACAATACAAGTGATGGGCCGTCTGCCCAGGGCCCACTGTGCCGGCGGTGCCCACTGCGCAGGGCGAGACGCGGGGAGGGAGACGACGCACACAGTGAGGAAGACGGAAGGAGGGGAAAAAGGGAGGGAGGAAACACAGTGAGGGAGGGGAGGCGGGACTGGATTTGAGCGCCTTGGTTATGGGGGGCCCCACTAGTTGGCTCCTTGGCCAGGGCCCACCAAGGCCTTAAAACAGCCCTGCTACTGCCTATTTTCTACTACTTCCTGTAAAGCGCCTGTACATTGTAGTTGCTCTATAAATAATTGTATATGGTACATGCACCAGTCCATACACTTGTTTAACCAGTTTAAAAAAAATAAAAAAATCACATCCATGCAGAAATATCAGACATGCTTCACACCGGAGCAACATTTTTAAGTTGCCATTAGACGCGCAGCAGATATGTGGCCTGGCTGGAAACTGACATGCATTAGCCACATTCAGCCATTCAGTGAATCAAACTCATTTTCAGTATCTGGCCTGGTGAAAATTATTGAACCATGATCCAGAATATGTCTTGTTGTGCAGCAATCCCTGGTTCGTGGGAGACTGAGAAAGCGTACTATCGATGACATTCAGACGGCGTTGCCATAAGTGAAAATCCATGTGACGGGTGTGATAAATGCAGAGAAACACGTGAAAGTGTCTCTACTCTTCTGATCATTTTATGGCTAGAATGAGGCCCTCTAGACCTATCGCATTTTCCGTCATTTTCTTCTTCTGATCAACACCTATAAAATGAAATGACATTACAGTCTGTTAGGTAAAACACGAATATACCTTGCTAAAATGCACTAGAGTAGATTCTGAGAGTGATGCTTGGGGTATTTCTTTTTGATCAGTGAAGCAGATAAAGAATTGAGCCATGGAGGGTTAAGCAACACTTCATTTAACGCAGGTTATAGGCATTAATGTGCAGCTGTAGGGTGGGGCGTTGTGGTTTCAAGCGAAGTATCCTGAGCAAGTTGCTACATGTTTCATGTGGACTGCAAGTGGAGCAAACCACTCCCGTGGAAAGCTGCGTTTAAGCAAGGATCCATTTGGGGCAGGGGATAGTGCACTGCAGGAGAGCATTATACAGCTGTTTGTCTGCTCATCACAGTTCCCATAACGACTGATTGTGTCTGATGTACAATGCAGTCAGCTTGACAGTATTCTAGCTGAATTAATGCAAGGTTGTAGTCAGAATTTACAAGCAGCCATAATCCCTGACATGCAGAGTTATCTATCCTATTTTTAGTGCTCTCAGCACCAAAAAGAGGAACTTTATTTCCTGGGATAATACAAAGCTACCATTAAATTTGTATATGGTTCTTTGGCTCAGTAGCATATCCCTTTGAGTAGTGCAGCCAAAGGCAAAGAAAGACGGTCATATTGTATAACTGGTGTTTAGTTTGGCCTTTAGTATCAGGGCTCCAAAGGCTAACCAAAACCTATTGATCCAAAACACAATGGCTGAGATGATTTGTTTTTTTTTAAACTTTCATGTTTCAACTTTCGATACAGTGCCACACAGATTATTACTGGTTAAATTAAGGAATGTTGGCCTGGAACATAGTATTTGTACCTGGATAGAGAACTGGCTAAAATGGTTCATGCAAGACAACCCAAGAATTTACAGGAACAGGAAGCTTTTTGCCAGGATGAATGGGCAGCTTTACCTTTGTCTGAGAAGATAAAGAGCCTCATCCACAACTACCACAAAATACTTCAAGTTGTCATTGATGTTAAAGGGGGCAGTACATAGTATTAAGAACTGGTGTATGTAAACTTTTTATCAGGGTCATTTGGGTAGTTTGTGTAATGATTATGATTTAAAAAGAGTAAACACCGTTGTTTGACAATAAATGGCTTCAGCCAACCACTAACCATGAGTGAAAGAAAAGTTTTTGTGTTATCATTCATATTCTCTGAAAAATGGTTAAGAAAACATAAATTCTGCGAGGCTATGTAAACTTATGAGCGCAACTGTATGTGTATATATATATATATATATATATAATTTTTTTAAATGTATTCCATTATATATTCTTCTGTAAATAACATAAACTGCAACCAGCAGTTTGCCATCTCTAAACATATGCAGAAATTGACTCTTTAATCTGATTAAAATAAGATGTCTCCTATTTCTAACTATGTGCTTATTGAATTGATATTGAAAATATGTTATTTCTTTAACTTCGTCCCATTCAGAACCCCCTCTCACAATTCCACCAAATGGATGATGGCTTGAGTCACTGGTACAATAAAAAACAAGTTGTCACTCACCAGTAGAGGTCCAATTTCATGAATTGTGTGTATATTTATACTGTCCTTTTCCTCTTGATCCTCCACAGTGTTAACAGTAAACAGATAGGAATTTGAAAACCAGACTGGAGACTGAAAAGGGAAGGAACAATCTAATAAAACATAAATGTAGTATGTGATATGTCACCTTAAAATTATATATTAGCACAGGTATTTTATAGGCAATGGTTAGTAAAGTGACTTACCAAACCATTTCTACAGAAAGGGGAAGAAACATGCTGATTACCATAGAGTTTCTTTGAATTAGAAGGCAAATTCACTTGTAAGACGGGCAAATCTTACTGCTGATTTATTGCTGGAGGTTACAGGGTGTGGGTAATTGGGCCCTTGTATTTGAACATGAGTCTGCTCTAGGAAAAACTTGCTGCATCACTTATCTATACTGCAGCAGAGCAATAACATTACTGGGCATTTTTTTTTGACAATTCAGCAAAATAATAGAACTGAAACAGAGTCGGGCATGCTGGCACATGGCTAGACTAGTCCGGTAAAGAAATGAGTGAAACAGTATGTTTTCGTTTTGGAATACCAGTGTAAAAATACAATCAGAATCCCATCTTTGGAGGAAGAAATTGAAGGTGGTTCCTTGACAGAGAACAGGTATTGCTAGATGGGCATAGTTAGTTGGGCATATTAAAAAACTTTTTTATCCAATTATCCAGATTTTGTAATTGTTGTGGAGTTTTATCTTTAGTTTGGTAAGCTTTCAGCTTTTTAATGTCAATTATTCAGAAGACCTTTAAATCCTACGATGATATAAACAATGGATATCAGCAGTCTGAATACTTTGTATAAAAGTAATAATTTCAGCCAAAAAAACATGGAAGATCTGTGCCTTTCGAGAGAAAGGAGGTCGCGGTTGATTCTGAGGTTGCCTTCCTGTAGGATAAAAACATTATGGCTGGTTCCAAGAATTTTTTTTCAATTTGCGGGTGCTGGACAAACGTATGTATCCTTTAATTCTAAATGCAACATTTTTATTTTATGATGTTTCATGAACAACTTTATGCTTCTCTATTAGTTCATGGTTGCTTTTTGCATTTCACTGTATGGGAAACAATTGTACTAAAAATATAATACAATATTCCCCATCCATGTATATATATAGACATATATATATATATATCCATAGCTGAGGGTCTTTTTTTTGTAATTTGGATCTCAGTATCTTCAGTCTACAAAGAAATCATTCAAAAATTAAATAAACCCAATAGGCTAGTTTTTGCCTTCAATAAGGATTGTTTATATGTTGGCTGGGATAAGGTACAAGGTATTGCACTGAAGGACATTGAAGCACATTCTCTGTCAGGCCTGACTGGTAAACATGATAGTTGATACCGCTGTAATTAATAGGGAAAAAAATAAAAGAATAGGAAGACAATTCTGCGCTGCGCATCTGGAGGAAAAGGGATGTACAAAACCGCGTCACAGGTTACACAATGCTTATTTTTCCATGATTTACACCAATTTTCAGGTCCCCTAAAAATGTATTGAAGGGTGCAACTGAAGTTGGCTTCCAACTATGAGATGGGATATTTATCTTCTTCCTACATCCCTTCACAAAAGCTACTCACAGTATTTTATTTTTACTTTTGTCTTCCCTACCTACTTCTCACCTTGCACCACTGCAAAGTAAGTAAAGAAAGTAAAGAAAACTATAACAGTGTATCCTAAATATGCAGTATATATATATGTACAGGTATGGGACCTGTTATCCAGAATGCTTTGGACCTGAGGTTTTCTGGATAATGGATCGTTCTGTAATTTGGATCATCATACCTAAATTGCACTAGAAAATCATGGAAACATTAAATAAACCTAATAGGCTGAGTTTGCTTCCAATAAGGATTAATTATGTCTTAGTTGGGATCAAGTACAAGGCATTTTTTATTATTACAGTGAAAAAGGAAACAATTTTTAAAAGATCTGGATTATTTGAATAAAATAGAGTCTATGGGAGATGGCTTTTCCATAATTCAGAACTTCCTGGATAACGGGTTTCCGGATAATGGATCCCTTACCTCTATATAGAGGCAAAAATGCATACATCAGCAGGCATCCTAAAAGGATGTTAGAACTTTGTAAGAACTTTTTAAAGGAGAAGGAAATCCATATGGGGCAGATTTACTAAAGTCACATGAAGGATTCGAAGTTTGATCGAATTTTCAAAAAGATTCAAATCAAATTTTCTTGAAGACCACTTCGACCAGTGAATTTAGAAAATTTCGATTGAATCAAATGATTCGAATAATTCGAATAAAATTTCATTTGAATATTCGACTGTTGAAGTACTTCCCCTTTAAATTTTTATTCGACCACCTAGTTCGCCAGATCAAAGTTACCAAATTGGATTTCATTATTTTTGATCGAATAAAAAATATTCGGTCGCTAAAATCGTTCTACTTGATCGATTCAAATGATTTATCGATCAAATATTTCCTATTTGATCGTTCGACCAATTGAATTGCGGTAAAATCCTTCAAATTCGAAGGATTTTACTTCTCTGCCTATTCACGTGGTCGAATTTCGAATTTGAAGTCCGACCCTTAGTAAATCTGCCCCTAGGTATCCACTAAATACTCTGCTTTTTAGAACCAAAAATAACAAAAGGCCAAGTTATTGAGTAGGATTTTGTTTTGAAATACACTTAGGGCGTTATTTATTAAAGGTTGAGTTGTGTTTTTCCCCAAAAAAATGAGTCATTGAAGGGTAAAAACTCACATTTTATTGAGATAAAAAAATACAAATTCTTATAGATTTTTTATGCCCTGAAGCTGTAAAAAGCCTGAATCCGAAAATACTCCAACTAAAACCTGTCGAGATCATGTAGAACTCAGTGGTAGAGGACCCTTTGAAGATGTTTTAGCCTTCAAGATTTTTTGTTTGCAGTGGGTTGCGCTAGAAGACTCATTGAATTCCAGTATGCTACTTACCTCCCCCACCCAATTGCATTTGTTCGAGTTTTTTACATTTGGACTTTTTCATAAATAATATTCAGGGTAGAAAAAAACTCACAAATTCTACCATTGATTAATAGAATAGATATGCTGTAAGCTACCATTAACCACATGTAAATGTAACATTTTTAATTGACCAATGTAGGCGGAGTAGGAGAACTCATGGGGTCTGTACATGTTTTTTTAATTTATTAATTAATGACACCTAGTTAGCTAGCATAATGATGATAAAATTGCATGCAGGTAGTATCCACTTTGCACAGTGATTAAAATATACTGGAGAACTGAGAAGCTAATTGCCACATGAGGTCCAAATTTCATACGCACAAGGTACATGCCTGGTAGAATGAATGGCAGTTATACAATACATGGATATGTTTAGGTCTCCGTTGAGAAATATTTGGAGGATATTGTGGATCACAGATTTTGCAACTCTAGTCGGTGTTATCAGTGTCTACTAAGGGTTGTGAAAGACAGGCAGATTCGGGGAGATTTAGTCGCTTGGCGATTAATTGCCTCTTCTGCGATGCAACAATCTCCCCAAACTGCCTGCTCCCTTCCCGCCGCCTGTTTGAATGAAAAAAACGCCAGCGCCAATGCACTCGCGGTGCTTCGATTTCCGGAATCGCACGAAGTTGCCTAGCGAGGAAACTTTGGGCGATTCCGGAAATCAAAACGCCGTAAGTGCATTGGTGCTGGCATTTTTTCATTCAAACAGGTGGTGGGAAGGGAGCAGGCAGTTCGGGGAGATTGTCGCATCGCAGAAGAGGCGATTAAACGGCAAGCGACTAAATCTCCCGGTCTGCCCCAACCCTAAAGCTAATAAAGTATACTTATATATTATTGTTATGGTAATGCCTTATGGTAAGGAGGATAGGTTCTTGCAATGGGACATTCTATCTCCGTATAAAATGTCATAGGGCATTGTAGACTATAGAAGGGAAACATAGGACAAGAGGCCAACTCTAGATTGGAGGCAATGAATTTTTGTGCGGGCCAAGCACTGGGACTGGGGATTGTTATGGTGACATTATAGCAGATTACCCTAAATACTTGAGAACAACTTGGTTGGCAAAATATCCACAATACACATAGAATATACACATTTAATAAAAAAGCTGAATATAAAAATGTAGTTTGAATAAAATCGTAAAAAAAATAAGTAACTCATAAAACTGGGATCCCATTGAGCTTTTAGATTCACATTCGCTTTTCACATAATTTTAAGCCTAATTCAAATTTAGGATTTAGGAGATGTCACCCAAAAAAAACTCAGCAAATTCAGCAAAAATTTTAATTGAAGCATTAGTATCTGTATTTGTATTTATATGAATACGTGTATGAATAGTTCTCTCTGTACCTGCACTTGTGTGACTATATGTATACTTAAGAGAGATGTGCAGTGTTTTTCCACTCTAATGTAGATCAGTGGTACTGGGAGACACGGACAGACATTTTTTTCAACCCAAAGGAATGATGTAACTACAAACTTACTGTGCTATTGTATGTCTATGGTTAAAGTAACTCCAAGACCCTTTTTCCCCTTTCTCTGTGCTTTTGAGTTTACATAATAAAAACAAAGTTGTCATTGGTAACTCTGGATTGGCACTTAATTATCACTAAGAAGCTCTGATAGCTCTTTCAGGAACTCACCTCTAATTTTCCATTTTATGCCTGCATCGTGTGAAAGGCAGTGCAAAGCAAAAATCACACTTAGTGCAGCTGTGATTACCCAGCCTTTGATGATGTTTTGGTGTGCCGTTAAAGGAATAACAAATGAAGACGGGATCACATCCCACCACCTCGACTTGCGTAATTTACAGTTAATGAAACCATACAACAATTAGCTGCGAGTGAATTTGGATCAAAGGCAATTTACAATATTGTGCATGCCCGTGGTCGCTCTCAGGAACAGATGTAATTAGTATGTTTTTTTTGTGCCCAAGCATTCATTGTTTTCTCAGTTCTTGCCGTCCTAATACAGCCCTCCAGTAAAAAAAGCCCAGGAAATTCTTGGATGCTTAATTTTTTTGTTTGGCTTCCTCAAATACCACAAAAAAACAACTGAGGTTGTTATGGCAGTGTATTTGATTATATTTGTGGCATTTCCTGCCTTTCATGGGCGCCCAATCTATGTTGTAAATTGTGTCAGTTGTGAAAATACTTGTTACTGTTAAACTTCCCTATCTTGCAGACTTTGGTTTCGGAATGCCTATTTCATGAAGTCCAAGCACACACAGCTGTAGAAAAAAATAGCCACTTAACTGAAGCAAAACAAAAGTTTGTTGCAGTAATAGTGGAAACAGAAATGCAACTGATATATATATATTTTTATATTTCCTAATTTTTTGCCTCTGAGTTTGCTGACTGAAAGCGTCCCTTTTGGGACAAAATATGGTTCAGCACCAAAAATTTCTCTATGATACTAAAGGTATCGAATGACTTACTTCTGCATTAATATATTGCATCACCACTGTTTAATATTGGCAAGAAATAAAATATATATTTGTTTTAGACTCTTTAACAATGAGAACTTCCCATAGGATGACACATTTAGTTAAGGGAATGCTCAGGCAAGGGTACAGTCTTACATTATTAAGTACAGCAAGTGTATGGTAGGCATGGAAACGGCAAGACAGCATTTAAGCCCTCTAATTAGCATTTGGATCTTAGAAGGGATCCTACTGTATTTAGATTCCAACATATTGTGAAAGTTGTGGGTTTTTAGCCTGATTTAACCATGGCCTCTTGCATGTAATGCACAGGATTCAGAATTTTCACAGCTTACATTTAGGGGGTATGAAAAGTTGTATTTTTAGATTTATATGAGCTTTGTATGACCTCAAATTAACTCGAATTGTTTCTAATTTAAGAAAAAACTTGAATGTAAAAAACTCCAATCAGTGAAATCCTCAAAAGAAAACTTAAACATCATGAAGGCTATTAACATCTTAAAATGGATCAAGGTACCTCTACAGTTGGCTTCTACATAACCTTGACAGGTTTTAGATGGTATATTTTCAGATTCAAGCTATTTCCAGATCTCGAAATTCAAGTTTTTTTAACCTGAAAAATCTACTCAAAAATAACCTCGAAAACTCGAATTTTTCATGGAAAACACAATGTTATAGTAGGGTTCATAGGAATCTTTAGCACCTCTAGGACAGACATCACATCAAAGGAAATCACACCACTTGCCATTCTTGGTGTGTCTATGAAAATCATAATGATATTCTGCAAGATTGAATTTGATTGGGTGCACAGAGATCAGTTCGTAGCCACATATTATGCATTGGTTTGTTGAAAAACAATCCTATCTGTTTAAGTGTGTTCAGCTTCCTGAAGATGACACTTGCTTTGCAGTGTGTTTTCGTTAGTCCTATATAAGCACTCTATAAGGAAATTAGTGAGAGAAAATAATTTGCATTCCCATATTTTAATTTCTTTCAAGTTAAAAATGATGCTCGATGTAAAATGTGTGAATGTTTATGTGCACCTCTACATAACAGTAACTAATACTAATCACTGAATGGCAACATTTTGGTTATTGTTCTTATGTGTGTGCCAATTACTAAAAAGACTCCAAAAAACAAAGCCTTTCATGTTACTGGCGTAGGTTTTTTCTTCCAGACATAGAGCCACACAGAACAGAGTTAGAGGCTGAATCAGCTGCCACATAGTAGAAGTCAATAAAGTGCATACTATTTAACCCTTTTCTAAAATAAGTTTTACTTCTAAATACAGGCAAACATTAAGAACATTTAGTTGATTAACTGGTTCAATGAAGCCCTTCATAGTGATGAAACTAACGGGCATATCATGCTTGTGATTTGACTTTCTAGCTTTGACTTTAAGTGTTGAAGAAATATGACAATATGAACCTGAACTGTTGAGTACTATTGACACGTACCTTGTGTATAGATTCCCTAAACCAGTATAGAAACAGATGTTGGCAACTAGATCTTTTCTGCCCTGTTTAAAAGTTGTCACTTGCATGGCATGCATAGGATAAAGGAAGGAAATGTGATCACTGGAACTTATCTAATTAGACTCCGGGGAAAAAAATCAACAAATCTTGCAGGTTGTACCAGGAGTACAACACTTTGAATGTATAATACATTTTAGTAGTTGAACTGCCTGTTATGGGATACCTGTGACTTAAATGTTGATAAGAGTAAAGTTGCAAGATCTAACTGCTCTGTGATTTAATATTGCTTTAAACCTTGGCTCAACCTCTTTAAAATTACAATAACAGATATCATAAGAGGCATGGACTATAAAAAACGCATTTGTTTTGTCAATAGCCAGTGAGAGTTTTGTACTTGAGGGGAGAAAGAATGCAGCTTCCCTGCCAAATGTTAGCTTGCAGTGATGAAAGTCGGAGAGAAAAATGCACGCAACTCTGCATGTGTCTTTAATGTGCCCCGAATACCAGTGAGAATCCATATATTGAGAATTATTTCTATTAATGCAAATTATCTCATACTTGTAAGTGGGACTGAGTGAAACATTAAATGGCATGTCATGCCGTTTTTTTTTAATAGTTAAATTGTTTAGTTTTTTTTTTTATTTTAAGCTATTTTCCATTATACATTTATTGATGTCAATGGTTTTAAGATTATATTGAGATGTAATTGCAGCTGAAAGCAGTGTGTTTTCAGATATGTGTTTCAGATATGGTGTTCGCACTCTTACCGGATTTGAGAGATACTTTCAGGTGCAGTGGTCGAAGAATTACCATATACATTGATTGAAGGACCCACACTCCATTTTCATGTGAATTAAACGTGCTTATTTAATGCATATCCATATGGATGGGTTCGCAAAAGCTATATTAAATTCCTGCAAAGCAAAATTTGTTCGCACAAAGCGCATAACTTTTCTCATTACAAATAGTTTTTCCGTTACCGATTTTTATCATATTCCCCTCCAATAATGTTTCAAATGCATATAAAACTACAAATAACTTTTTTTAATTGATTTAGCTTTTTTTTTAATTCTTTACACTTATCTAACATTGATTTTTAAAATACAATTTTCATCTTTGTAAATCCAGTTTAAAAATGTTGTTCAATATAACCACAATTAAAGCTATAAGGTATAAAATTGCCGAAGTCACAAAATGTCCGAAAGGTTTTGTGAATCTTAAATTATTTTAACAGGAAGTTACTACAGTTTTTTTTTTTACCTTTGTTTAATTGCCTAGAATCAACTTGCACTGATTGATGATTATCAATACACCATGCTTGAACTTATAATGCATGGGATCCATGTTATTTCTTACTTATCTCTAAGGGGGTGATGATGGGTCAAATATTATTGGAACCCATTTTGTCTGACCCATGAGTTAAAAACCCAACTGCACAAGTTTATATGTTTGCTTAAAAATGTGTCAAAATACACAAAGGTGTTTCATTTTGAGTTTGGGGAGAGTGCTAATCTTTTGTTTTTATTATTACAATTCACCCTATTTCCAATGGCCCTTCATTTAATAAAGAACATACACTTTTTTAGTGAAACAGACTGATATCATGGCTGCTGCAAAATAACTAACAAGAAATGGAACATGTATGTAGAACCTGTGTGGAGTCAATTCTATCCAGCATTATCCTGCCCAGGCTCTCATCTCTTGTGTTCTAGCTTTAAAGGAAAACTATACCCCCAAAATGAATACTTGAACAACAGATGGTATGTTTGTGTGCACCGTTGAATCCTATGATGCCAGGAGGCTGTCCTTATATTTTAAAATGGCAATTTTCTATTTATGATTACCCAATGGCACATGTTACTAAAAAGTATATTATTATGAAAATGGTTTATTTACATGAAGCAGGGTTTTACATATGAGTTGTTTTATGCAATATCTTTTTATAGAGACCTACATTGTCCTGGGGTATAGTTTTCCTTTAAAGAGAGAAGTCAGTTTCTAATTATCACTGGCGAAGGCTTCATGGACTGCGTTTCTAATGCACCGTGCATTCTAATTAGCTGCACAAAACCCATGTGGCTCACATTTGTGTGTGCTACACTGAATATGTCCTAGTTCCTCGCTATCAGCACTTAAGGGGATTTCTGTGTATTTATTGTCTTACAAGGACACACAAATACCTCCCACCCTTAGCTTTTCCCCTTGTTAGCACAGTCATCTATATAGCTCTTCAGTATGGTTTTGTAGTTTGTCATCTTCTGCTTTAGAATGTTAGCAGTGTGCACAAGTTACAGCCTGGCGTTAAGCCTACAGTCTTTTTAAGGCGCTTAGTGAACCACAAAATAAAAGTGGCCATATGGCTGTTAGAAGTGAAAGCAGCTATTTTCAATACATGGAAATGGCATGGTAGATTTCACTGGGGTACAGTTCTTCTTTTGTACAAACCAAAGCCATACAAACATTTTGCATACCTCCCAATATTTTTTTAAATAGAAAGATGGTCATAAAGATTTATTGCTTGTAGCATGGCAAATGTTATTACCATTTTTTGTGGCCACACCCCCTAATTACCAAGTTAATTTTAAAGAATTTGGCAGGTTATGAAAGTCTGAACACATTTCTGTGGTTTTTATGTGTTATAACAGTTTTGATAATGAAGGTGAATTTCCCTTTAAGCTGCAAGTCATAGTTTCCCCAAGAGGCCTGCTTATTTTAAATTGTTACAATTACTTATTTGCTTATCTTAAATCATTACAAAAGTATCCAAGTGCACCTGGTGGCTGTTCTGGGCTCTCCGCCAAAAGCCAATTTAGGTAGAAACTTTGTATCTTTTTCTAGCTGTTCAGTGCAGGAGACCAAAGAGAGTTTTTGTTATTTGCATTTTCTCCACGTTTCAACTTCTGGTTTAGGCCAGTGATGTCCAACTTGTTGGTCTCTAGATGCTGTAGAGCTGTAGCTGAAATCAAAGGATTTAGAGGGGTGATGTAGTTATAGTTCAAAAACAACACCTACAAGGCTCATTGGAATATGAAGTCTGAACTACAGATAGGATAGTTATGAAAGATTTTAACTGCATTGCTTCAATCTGGTTTTTTCCTTTTGGCTGTGGCATGAAAACTGGGTGTATATTAGATAATTATTCATATATATGTATATAATATACAATATATATATATACAATATACTCTAATGATAAGATGAATCTTGTCTTCTTTCATTTTCTGTTTAATAGACAATTAGCATACATTTTATATGGACATGGCCTGTCCCATCTTTGTGTAGTTGAACTGGAAGCTTGAATATTTTTTATGAAAGAAAGAACACCTTGTATCATCAAAAGTTAAAGTTGCTATGTTTTGTAGGGGATGTCCATTAAAATAGTATGTCATCTCCAACTCATTTGAAGAGACACATGCATATAGAGGAAGACTGACCTGGACTTTAAAAGTTATATTCATAGTCTATAGATAAATACATGGAGGAATTATGTTACGTGCTGGCCAGTTTGTCAACATAGATGACTCAATGTCCAATATATCAAATACATGGCTACCAAACCAGGGTTGCCACCTTGTTGTTAATAATTATGCTTAAAGTCAAAGTTATTAATAGGTGAGAAAGAAAAGGTGGCAATTGTAGGTGAAACTGTTATGAAAGTGTAATGTTTTATGGAACCATATAAATCCTTTGGATGGCAACATCCAGTTCTCGGGCCTCTAGTTGGACAAAAAAACTATATGTTGGAAGGCACTCTTGGAATCTCATGTAGACAGATGTAGTAAAAATATTTATTTATTCACATTTTTGTAAGATGCATACAGCCATATGTCTTTGATACTATTCTATGCATATGAATGAAAGGCCTACATCTAATTATTGCTCCACCACCCTTAGCTGATCTGGGGCATATACACCTGGACCCTACATTAAATCTGATGTTCATCTAATCACTATGACCAGCATGTTAGTTATTTTTCTGTGTAGACAAGTTGGGCAACACTGTGCATACCCTTATAAAAATGAATTCTGAGTTGCTGCCTGCTTGTTCATATTTGCAACATTTTCCTCGGAACTTGATCAGACTGGAACAAGATGGAAAAAACCCAAGACAAAGATAGATTTGTCTGATTGCATAGTTTCCATTGTATTTATGTTGGTGATGGAGTAGAATTAAATACTATCAAATGAATTGCCAGGCTGCTAAACTGTTTAGCATATGACTAGGAAAGGCCCCTCCCTGCAGCAACTGTATGTCATCTGCCTAACAGAACTAATTACTTGGCAATTCCCTCATGGCAATTCCTCCTTACTTTCTGATGTGTTATTTAACACAGATAGGATTGTTTAACTGAGCAAAGCGTTTGCTTCATTGAAACATCCTTCTCCCTCAACCAACCAAAAAAACCTGAAGTTATTTACAGGATCATTTTCATTTCATAGATACTATTCAGCAACCTGTCCATCTGTTTCTTTTATAGCAGAAAACTCTCCATCTTCAGTCAAGTACAACTCTTAGCCCCCCAGTGTTACGCACGCTGAGTCACAACGCCTGAAATTATTTCTGTTGCCTCCTATGTGAGTCATATGAAGACGTCAGTACAGGAGGTTTTCACACCTAAAAATGAACTTGCGCACATTTTTACTCATGAATTGTAGCAAAATTGCTTGCACTAGTAGTTCTACTTGATTTCTATAGAAAGGTCTTAGCTGGGCAATTGGAGGCTTTTGGCTGGCTGGTCAAAAATTATAGGAGCTATGTTCAAAAATACTGGATCACCTGTAGGAGAATCATGAAGTACTGCATTTTGATGTGTCGCATGTATATGGTTAGCATGCACAATAATTGACTCATTAGCACTAAACTCAAGGGCCAGGATATCAGCCTTCAGCTTTTTTTAGATAGCAACCACAGCTGTAATGGGGGAAGGAAATGGGGAGATTACAAGGCTTTCTACTGGAGAATTATATATGAATATAGAGTAAGTTGGCTCTTTTTGGGGAGTCTAAGCTTCTAGATTGCTCAATATGTTGGTGCTTCAAATACATTAATAGGCTGCCAGTTATGAAACTCAACATGGACAAGGCACCCAATTCAGCTGGATCTGTTTAATCTGGCCATTCTCATAGGCAGCCAAAACTCTGCAGATTAAAGTTGTTCATTGTTCAGGCTATATGCCCTCTTAAATGGAGTCCACTTAAACGCAGGAACTACATTTGTGCTGTGCAGGTAGGCTGCAGGTAGGTTTCAATATGTGACAAAAACATTTCAGTCTTTAGTAAGTACTAAAGTTCTTTAGTTTAGAGTACTGTCTAAATAACAAAGAACTTAAAAAAGGCCTAATTATGTTGCTGGACTATAATGATTGGGGTATCTATGTAGTGTAGTCATCAGGCCCAGATTTGGAAATGATTTTAAGGGGCAGCATGCCACCAGCCCCGTCTGTACTTGTTTATTAGTTCTGGACCGTGGTAGGCTTGCTGGTAAAAATTATGCTTGAGGCCAATGTTATTAATAGCAAAGAAGGTTAGAAATATAGGAAGGCTGATATTTATTTCCAGAAAAGGTGGCAACCCTAAGTGCTGAGGTTTGGGTACACAGGAGATTTTAAAAGTTGTTTGAATCTCCAGTGCACCCATAAATACTGAATCAATGAGCACATATCGGAAGGGGTTGGTGAGTAACTGCCAGCTGCTCCTTTTGGAAATCTAGCCCTGGTATTCATAACATTCTTTAGATTTCTGGAATTTGTATAGTTTTTATTTCAAAATTATTGATATTAAAGGTCATACTGGCATTATAGGCTTTTACTAAGAATATAGAGATGGTGCACTGAGGAAACCTATCCTATTGCAGCACTTGTTTTTGAACATGGTGTCCTTTTGTCATCCTTTTGGTGACTGAATACGAGAATGGAGTAGTCTAACATTAGAACAAAAGATGCTACAGGCCTATTAATCTTTAAAGGACAACTAATTTGTGACAACCCCTAAACCTAGCTTCTCAACAGCTGCTCGTTAGACACTTTCCAAGGCGGTGACCCCCTGTAACAAGTTCCTGAATCATTGCTGCTATTAAGAAACTGAAGCTTTAAGCTGTTGCAATACATTGAATATATAAAATATGGCATATTTATCCATATTCAATCTTATGGTTTAGTTCTCCTTCAAAATCTGTGGAACCCAAAGAGGGACAGACATCAGCTATCAGAGCAGTGCATATGTATTGTACTACAACTAGTGGCAGTAGCTGTACATTTCCTAGTAGAACACATGGTTTGCCATGATAACAAATCACATGGCCAGTAAGAACCATAGTAAAAGTAGAGACAATACAGTGCAAAACATCTGATCCCAAATTACTTAAAATATGATATAATTGCTGCCTTTCATAGGTCATTGGTTCAATTCAGGTCATCTGCAAGGAGTTTGTATGTAGTAAAGCCAATATGAAGTAGTTTTCAAATCAGAAGAACAAATAAAATATTGCCTAACCCCACTGAAAGTAAGATATGAAATCTCAAACAGCTTTTCCTATTGACTAGGTGGGGAATTGTCTCTACATGTATTTTCTAATGTTATAAAATGTAATTCCCTGTAGTGGCAAACCTTAACTTCCATACATAATAATTTCTTTAACAATATGTTCTCTTGGAGCTGCTGCAAGGTTCTCTTTTTTGCTTCGTGCCCTTTTGTGTCGTTAATTGATGTATTATAATTAAAGTTGTGCTTTAATAGCTGGGAAGATTTCTGTCTTTTGGAACAGCACGACAATGGTTTCTGGTGAACTACCATTTATTAAGCTACAATAATTAGAACTCAGCTATGGGGAAGCTTTCATAATATACATACATTATCTGTTCTGGTTTTTTCAGTAATAAGCAAATTAGGTCAGAACAAATTACTGCAAAATAATTACTAAAGCTCAAAATGGAGCATATGAAATAATCTGACTCCCGTTATGATATTTGTCACAGGCCAAAGCTCATCTTGCAGGCTGATATTGGGTTTTATTGTTCAATTAACCATACTTATACCACATACAAATTGGAGTAGCTATTAAGTACGTAATTACTGTTGAAATTCCTGTGTTGGAGCCAAGAGCCTCTTAATCAACATATTGTGCTCTGCATACCATGTTTAACTCTGCTCAGTAAAATCTGCTAAATGTTGAGTAATCCAGCAAGATTCATTGCCCCTAAGTTGCCCATGTGGTGTTTGTAGGGGCTCCCCCTAAACTTTTATGTGCATTCAGAGGAAACTGCTTAGCAATATGTACAGGCATATGCAAGGTCATAAGGAACTTAGCTCAGTATTATCATTCTGATTCTGTGAGTCTGCACCCCAGCCTGAGCATGAAAGGAAATCCTGACTGTTTCAGCACCCACCACATCACTTATGCGTATCCTTACTTCACTACCCATTTGGGACCGAGGTAATCTCCAGAATTAGATATCTGGACTCACTTCTAATCTTAGAACTGCTGTGAGTTGCACTTCAACAGCAACTTAAGGGCCACAGTTTAAATCAATGATATAAAGATATACCTACTATCCTTCATGCTTTCTACTTGCAGTTCCGCTCTGCTAGCCCTACAACATGCGGGACCCCTGGCAATAACTTTTATTTGGATGGAATGAATACCCATGTCAATTGCAGGTAACTCTTCCACAGGTGAAACAGAGATAGTATTGGATCCTCTCTAATCTATATCCCTTCAGTTATAATAGTAAATGTATGGGATTCAATAGGGTTGTTTTGCCTCCACTAAGGATTAATTGCTGCATTTATTAGTTGGGATCAAGTACAATGTACTGTTTTGTTATTACAGGAGAAAGAGTTTATGAAAGATGACCTTCCCATAACTTTGAATTTTGTGTATAACGGGTTCTGGATAATGGATCCCATACTTGTATGGCTAAATCTGCACAGGTGCAGAAACCAATGGCTATTATTATTATTAACATGTATTCATATAGCGCCAACATATTTCGCAGCTCTGAGCTAGCAATCAGATGTTAACTTTCATTTTACTTCCTGCAGCTGGCTGCACTGTTTGGTTGGGGATACTACCAAGGTACACAAGTGTTCTTAATGACCCACACAAGTATTTTATCTTTAAATCTGCATCAAGTTGACAGTCCACAAAAAAATATTTTGGTTAAGGAGATACATTCTTCTTTCATATGCTAAGCAGAAGGAATTCTGTAAAGGAAGCCCAAGCTACCTCCTAAAATTTACATAAATGAGATACCTTTAACTCAACCACTGGGTTTTAAAGTGCAGCCAGGGCAGTAAGCTGATTGGATTCCCAACTGCAATAACAGTATGCCCTTATTGGGGCTTATCAGTGCAGGGTAGAGTTTTCCAGAATATGTAGAGCAGGAGTGTGGATACACTTAAGGTGGCCATACACGAAGAGATCCGCTCGTTTGGCGATGCTGCCAAATGAGCGGATCTCTCCCCGATATGCCCACCTTGAGGTCGGTACGGGCGGTCGGATCGCGGGACCGCATCAACGAACAGATGCGGCCGCGATCCGACGGGATTTTTAATCCTGCCCGATCGACATCTGGCCGACTTTCGGCCATATATCGATCGGGAAAGCCCGTCGGAGGGCCCCCCACACGGGCAGATAAGCTGCCGACACAGTCTGTCGGCAGCTTTTATCTGCCCGTGTATGGCCACCTTTAGGGTCAGATTTATCAAGGGTTCAAGTGAAAATTTCAAGTTTTTCAAGTGTGACTGGGGAATAGTAAAAATTTGATTTGAGTTTATTTAAAAAAAAAATTTAATTCTGTTGAATTCTATACTGACCCTTTTAGGCTGGGGACAGACAGGGAGATTCTGGGAGATTCTGTCGCCTGGCGTTTAATCGCAGGCGACAATCTCCCCGAACTGCTTCCTCCCTGTCTGCCATCTGTTACAATGAAAACGCGCCAGCGCTAATCCACATGCAGCGCGTCGATTTCCGGAATCGCCCGAAGTTACTTTGTGAGGAAACTTCGGGCGATTCCACTGCGTGTGGATTAGCGCTGGCGCGTTTTCATTCCAGAGTTGTCAGCTCCCCCAACTTTATCAGGAGTTACCAGAATTTCCTCTCTGTCCCCGGTCTCCCGTCATTCTGATGCATTTTCCCAATTTCTGACAATCTCTGATGATTTCTAACGAATTGCAGGTAAAAAAGTTGCTGCTTGGTAAAAACAAGTATGGATATGGTATCCGTTATCCGGAAACCCGTTATGCAGAACGCTCTGAATTACGGAAAGGTTGTCTCCAATAGACTCCATTTTATTCAAATAATCAAAAAAAATTTAAAATTATTTCCTTTTTCTCTGTAATAATAAAACAGTACTTTGTACTTGATCCAAACTAAAATATAATTTGTCCTTAATAGAAGCAAAACCAGCCTACTTGGTTTATTTAATGCTGACATGATTTTTACAGAAAGATCCCTTATCTGGAAAACCCCAGGTCCTGAGCATTCTGGATAACACGTCCAATACCTGTACCCTGATACATGTATTCTCTGAGCAAAACATTTTATTTTATATCTGCAGAGCAATAAAGCTCCCACTCATTTTAGTAATTACTATTGTGTTGATTAATAATACTCCCTCTGTGTAAAATGACCTGCTTGAAATTTTACAGTGTTTCTAGAAAAATTACAACTAAGCATTGGTAATAATGTGCATATGCACATTTTTTGCTAATTTCCAGCATGGGATTACGTCCAGCTGGGAGGTAGCTTAGTTACAGGAAAGCTATAGTATTCAGGCTTTTCTGCAGGTAATTCCCTCACAGCTGCCCTCTAGTATACAAATAGATATGGCTGATGTCATAAAATAATGGGATCATCTGGAATTTCCTAGTGTCATAGCTTTGTTTGCATGGCAGGATTCCCATACATCCCAGTTGAATCATTGCCTTACATCCCAGTTGAATCATTCCCCCTTTTCAGCTCTAATAACTACATGTGGTATAATATAATAACTTGTAAAATTTGAATTCACACTGGACTTCATTTTACTGTAAGGGTTACCCAAGCAGTGCTAAATTGCCATGTCTATTTCAGAAGATACTATCAGTTTCTCAATTTCTATTACTGCAATGCTGTTAGCATTCCAAGATTTCATGCTTTTTAATTAGCAAAGCAAGTCTCAACATGTACCCTCAAGATAAAATACCCTATTAAAACACAGTACTCTGCATGTCTGTGATCCCCCATAGAATGCTGGTTTTTATCATTTTGTTCATTAGTATTAGACAGGGAGGTATGAAACAAGAGAGGGGGGGTGTTACCCTTTCTCATGAGGAATCCCATACAATTGTTGGTTGCCATGGAGTTCTCCAACAGGGTGAAAAGGGAAATAAAGAGCTGAAAACATTGGGCTACTCAGCCAGAACTAGTAAAAATAGAATGCACCAGAATTGTATGGCTAATCTTTACTAAGACTGCTCCCGACAGCCATCAATTCTTGTCCTCAGCCATGCTGGTGTAGAAGTGGGGGCACACTACTTCCATTTTATAGCTATAGCAAAGTACTTGTGAAATGTTACAAATGGTTTCAGCAGTGTAACAGAGAAAACAACCCACGCTTAAAAGTTAAACCAGTGGTTACCTAAGTAGCTCTATTCATTGCAGGGCTCCATTGGAGCCAAATAGGGTAGAAATTGAGGGCAATTGCTTATTTACTGTCTTGGATCTCTCTGCAACTAAAGGTGAGTGACTATTACGACAGTGGTTTCATATATCTGTAACTAAATGGGGGGCAACCAGATGTTTGACAGAAAAGGGGAGCTTAGCAATTAATTAGCAAACAGGAGTATCTAAACACATCAAAACACAGAAAACACCTCTAATATTTGGAATGTAATGAAAATAATCACTCTGCCCAACTAATTGGCCTGTTTTGTTCATATTTTAATTGAGAAAACTCTGTAGGCATGAGCAGGGGGACACAACAAAGCATATGAATGACCTGCAGTCAGAACACTTCCTAACTGTGAGCCAAACATATAAAGCATTTAGTTAAGTTAAAATAAAAGAAAAAAGGTCAGAACAAAGTGATTGCTCACAGATTGCATATAGCTCTCATAAAGTCCTAGTATTGTTTACATTGTCAATAAAATGATCTAGCTATAGTCACACATATGGTTCTCGTTCTTTTGCATATCTGCATAGACAAAAGGCAAACAATAATTTGTGACCTGTCTATGAAAGAGTCATACTGGTCTTATTGCCAATAGCTCTAGGAGAGAAGGAACTGTTCAAATATAAAACCAAGATGGACTTTTACACAGGTCTATTTCCAGTGACTACAAGCTGCAAGAATAACCCAAGCTTCTCTCATGCAAACAGGGTCAGCAACCATTCCAACCATAGAAAGCACAAATCAAACTAGAGGCCCAAAGATGGCAGCAAAATTTGTCACAACCGAACACAAAATCCCTACCTAAAATAGTATGCCCTTTAAACATCCCACTTGCCTAGTTTCCAACAAATCATCTCACCTGCAGTATTAGTACCTTTTGAACCTGTGAGCAACATTCAGAAGTAGTGATGGGCGAATTTGCGGCGAATTCCCGCGATTTGCCGCCGGCGAATAAATTTGCGAAACGCCAGCGAAAATTCGATGGCGTCAAAAAAAAGTCGTGCGTCACGACGAAAATGATGCGACAAAAACGTTGCAACGAAAAAGACACGACGGAAACGTCGCCAATTTGCAAATTTCTCTGGAAATTTGCAAATTTTTCAGCAAAACAGGGTAGATTCGCCCATCACTATTCAGAAGTAAAATAGCATGAAAAATGTTCTTGGGGTGCCAAATAATTGCTGTGATTGGCCATTTGGTAGCCCTTATGCAGACTAGCAGTGTACAGGAGGCTCTGTTTGGCAGTACACTTGGGTTTTATGCAACTAAAACATGACTCCAAGCCTGGAATTGAAAAATAAGCACCTGCTTTGAGGCCACTGGAAGCAACATCCAAGGGGTTGGAGAGCAACATGTTGCTCACGAGCTACTGGTTGGGGATCACTGGTCTTCAGTATATTCTCTATGGTAACACTGAAATGCTTACAGTATGTGCAGTTGGTCAGTCTAAAAGAGCTTAGAATAGTTCCATAATGTTTCAGTTCACACCAGATATGCAGTATTTATTCTCTTCAGAGCAATTACCATTACTTGACCTTTTTTATGTGTCACCAGTTCCGATAACCAAATAATTTTTCTTTTATTTTTTTCTGACTCTGAAATGGCATTTTCAACTTATGCTGTAATGTAAAATGATGCTCTATGTTATTTTAGACAGTGATTCATAACTGACTTTCAGTAACTCCACAGCTGGGTGTCCCTAGTCAGTTTTTCTTTATAAACCAGGGTTGTCCCATGACAAAACATCTCACTTTAATACTATAAATGGCCAATCTCTTGCAAGATAGCTGGCAGACAAATGAAGATTGCACACTCCCTTCAAAGCAATTTAGATTTCACAGAACAGAAAATTCCAGGATTGGTATTGCCTAGAATTATAGATAATTACTTTATCGCCTCAATGGGTCAGAAATAGTATGAAATTGCATGGCGCACTTGACATTTTCGGTTTTGAAAATGCTCCTGCTGAGTTTTTAACCACACAAATGACTGTGTTTCATAGTGTGACAGCACGACATTCTGAAATAATCCTTTGGTTAATTTGTAAAGCAAAGAAAATGTTTAGTGGGAGCAGTAACACATGGCTTAGCATTAAAGGAAGGCATAAATCATGATTATATGTGCAGCTGACTAATAGCTTCATGCACTTTATCATGCACATTTGTAAAGTCCAATATACATATGTTCATCTTGTGTGCTCTTGCGATTAAATGCTTGCAGCTAATGTATATGTAACCTGGTGGAGGGGGTGTATGATTTCTTCCTGCCACAGCTGTTGAACAGAAGAGCATTGTTACATTGTGACCCTTTTACTCGCTGGAAGTGTTTGGGGAATGGTCTTGAGCTGAACTGTATGTAATTTAAACTTCTGTGCCAGTAGAAATGATTAGAGCAAAGGGCTCCAGTGGTTTTTAGCCATTGAATGTAGGTTTATCCAACACCAAATATTTGGCATTAGATAAACCTACATTCAATTTGGCAAAAAAAAGAATTACAATACTTGATACACTGGATGATGAGGCAACAGATACAGAACTAATGGGCAGTTATATTTTTGTGCTAACACACCTTGCACACAGTGAAGTAGTTGACAACAACAGATAGAAAGTGTAGTTTCATTAACAGGTTTGACATCTCTGTGTTTCCAAATCCTCTCCAGTGAAAGCCTTCCAGGGATAAATAATATCCAAGGACCTTTCCAGCAGTGGTCACTTTACTGTTGGGATTACTAACCCAATACTGCTTCTCCTTGTTGGAGCACAGAACTGCTCTTGCTAGCAAGCTCTGGATCCCTTACACGTCAATGTGTAATATAGGCGTTTTCCCATAGCAATGCTTTTAAATAGGTGACCAGTAAATTCTACCTGCAGCTTGGTTGCTGGTTACTACACTTGGGAAACGTAGTGTCTTTTATTACATTGCCTCATTAGCATAGTCTACCTCTTTCTAAGTCTCCTTCATGGGAACCCTGTATCCCAACTTAAAAATTCCTGTTACTGTATCTTTCTTATGAATGAATAACAGTATCAAGTACTGTATTTACTTCATGAGACAGAAAAAGACCAGACTATAACCTGAAAAGCAACATGTTTTATGCAGACTCATACAACCTCAAAAAAAACCTAGCCAATGTGCTCCCAATCTGATGGTAAAATCAAACTTGCCCATTCGACATCTGGATGATTTTTGGCCAGATATCAGCCTGGGTGCCAAATGGACGTTCCCGTACATGGGCAGATAAACTGCTGAATCTGCTGAGAAAAATTTAAATGCAAAAAAAAATTGTCGCAGAGGTAAACAAGTCACCATAAGAAAAAAAGCCAATTTACGTTAAGGCATTTGGACAAGAAAGTCACCAAAAAAGTTGGCATGTAAAAAATTGATGTTGATCACTATTGATTTCAATGTGATTTGTGGATTTTTTGCCATTTACAAATGTTTCCACAGTTTCACAATTTTTTTGGCAAAGTGAAATGGGACAGATCGCTCATCACTACAGACAAGCTCCTGGTGCTCTGTTGAAAACTAAGAACCTATCAAATGAAAAAGTTTTGCTAAATGGTTAGCTTTAGATTTCCCTTTATCGTTCATTGCTGGATTAAAGCCATTTAAAGTAGTGAAAACATACAGTACATACAGGCTCCGTTAGAGGCCATGGCCTCTCTGTGTATGGAGAATAATTAAACTCCCACTCTTGCCCTTCAGGTGTACTGCGCCCAATTCAGCTCTGCAGACAGAGACATAATCAGGGAACTCTCAAGGCATAAAGAGGACTTTGATATACATATTATGTCTGGCATTGCAACAGTAGACATATTATGGTTCAGCAGACAATGCAGCATTACAGTGAGTTTAAGTGGCTCATCACTTTAGAAAACACGATGAGACATGATAATTCACAATATTTAATAGTACCTTGTTTGTTCCCATGGAAATACATTTCTAACAAGTTCTCCAACTTTAAACTCCATGGAATCTTCAATAAAAAGAAAAGGCACTGCTATTTCATAATAGTCATTTAATTTTTTCCCTTCTGGTGGAATTAGCAGCATATGGGAATATATCATTGATTTAAAAATTTTACATAATGCAGAACCTCACAAATGGAGAGGGTCCATGCAACAAACACCCACATACAAAATACAGTATATAAAACCAATGTTTTCTTCACATTTGCTATGGTTTGTGGAGGACTTGGACAGTTAAGAGATTTGCATTATTTAAGGTAAAAACAATGATGTCCATGCCAATGTATTAAGATGTAGTACCGTGTTAGCCATTCGAAAAAAATGTATAAAATGTAAAGTTTGGTGATACCTTTTATTGGCTAACTGAATAAGTAACAATTGCAAGCTTTCGGAGCACACAATGTCAAATATATTTGTGCTTGCTTTCTTTTACCAGCTGATCAAAACAATTGGATAATAGTCAATCCTCAGATGTGGCTTTTTAATTAAAAAAATTAACTGTGGACATTACGGTAGCTTTTACAAGGTTTCTCCCATACAGATAGTTTCTATAGAGGCGTTTTTTATAATGGTTCCAAAATTAGATTTATGTTGGCTACATCCTACAGGCAGAGAGACTCGATCAGATTCGCAGAGATTAGTCGTGACAAATTTCCTCTTCTTTGGGGCGACTTATCTCCCCAAACTACCTTCTCCTGCCTTCCCGCCGGCCAGAATGGAAATTGCCAGAGGGATGGCACTTGGAACGCTTCGTTTTCCAAAGTTGCCTCACGAGGAAACTTCGAGCAACTTCCAGAAAGCCATTACATTGTGGATAGCAGGTCCCATACCTGTGAAACAACTTCTGGAATTTTGAGAGACCCTAGAATTATATATATATTTACTATGAGACCAAGTAATATGTGTTGCTGGGATAGGAAGGGAGTCCCCTGTGGTTTAATTCTCATTCTGTCAGTAGCAAAACCACTATTTTCTGATAAAATAAATAATAAATATATAGTATTTTATATATATTATATTTATAATATATTATTGCATATATTTTTGTAAACTAATGTCCATTTGTGTAATTTTAAAATAAAGAGAGAAGCCCTGGAGACATATAGTAAGTAAGGTTGATAAAATAACTAAAACATTCGAGAGAGTTATAGTCACATATTTGTGTGTACCACAAATTGTGGCGTGAACAGAAAATTTGATGGAAAAAAACAGTTGTTTCTTATTGTTGCACGTGGTTTTCAACAGTGTGCATTAAAGATCATTTTTTTGCACTGAAATTCAAATAACCCAGGGCTACACAGCAAACACCTTTCCTCCACCACCCCCAGTACTGACATAGTCTCAGCTCAGCATGAGCTCCCCAGACACAACCCACACAAAATCTTCTGTCTCTTGCAGAATTTACTAATGCATTGACAGTTATCAACCTACACTAGTTTGAAGTTGGTTTATTCTAAATGAGACCTAAAAGGCTTAACTAGTAGTTCCAACCAAGTACTGACCATTGTCTAACTAATATTTAATGGGCACTATACCAATACCTTATGTTTGCCTTGTATTTTTCTAAAAGAAGCATAAAAAAGTGGGTTAATTAGATAAAAATTAAATCAATGGCTCTGGGTGTGGAGCAGTTCCATCTGATAAGACTAGCACACATCTCTAGAACTAGGCTAAGGATGGGGTTTCTTGCCTTCCTCTGGATCAACTAGCAGTTAGGCCTAACTTACTATGCTACTATGTTACTAAATGTAGCAATTGCAGACAAACAGATAGTAGATATTTAAATTTTAATAAAAATGTATTGCATGCCTTTGCATTTTTTTTGTTTATGAACTCGTTAGTGGGACGTTTAGTTATATTAGTATGAAGGACTGTTCCACAAAGATGTAAAACATAACATCTGTTATTCTTAGTAGTTTTATGAAGTGTTTGTATGAATAAGCAGGAAGTGCTAAAAAATCAATTCACCATGTTGTGTTTGTGGACCATTATAGCTGTAAATTAATATTACCTGTTATTTTATTGCAGAGAAAAGGTCAAGAATATGCTGCAGTGCAGTTGAAGTACAGAGAAGACACTGTGGCAACTAAGGAATCTATCAAGCAACTGGTAAGAGGACTAACTTACTGCCATGGCAATATGCCAAGTGCATACAGTATTTTATACTAAAACCTCGGTGCACTATAAATTGGGGTGGGCAGATACATTTTAGCCCATCGATAGAGAATGATTAGAGGGTTCTACTTACAGTCACAAACAATGAACAATGTTCATCAGAAGCATTGTTCGATAATAAATGACAAAAATTATGTTGGCTACAGAAATGATGGCATCAGTCTCTGTGTTGGGGACACTGTTGTAATTACATGCATAAATTGCACTGTTATAATTTACCTTCATAACTGGTAGAACATTTTCCAAGAAAACTTCTTTTTAGGAATTCTTTAATAGTTTGCTGACAGAGTGATTTTTTTCTGGTCAAGGCTTTTAGGGGGAAAATCTAATTTTTCTTGCAAAAAAATACCTTGAATTATTAGAGATTTATCAGTGCCCAAAGCTGCTAAATTCCAAATCCAAAAATATGATAATCTCAAACCGGTCAAGATCATGTAGAAGTCAATGGGGCAGATTCACTGAAGCGCGAAGCGTCTAACGCTAGCGCTAATTCGCCAGCGTGACGTCAATTCGCAACCGCAAATTCACTAACACCGACTCTGGTCTGACTTTTGTTAACGAAGGTAATAGTGAAGAAGTATGTCCTGAAACTCTATAACTTCTATAATGCCTTAGATTCTTAGTTGCACCTCCGCCTCGGGTGCCAAAAGGTTCAATGTAATTCAAAGTAAGAATAGGCATATACTGCAGTGTAACTGCAAAAGGTGCTTTAATTGCCACACAACATGTTTCGAGCTTGTGAGGCTCTTTGTCAAGTGTTAGAGATTATACAATATAAGGTTTTACACAGGAAATGATGTCAATACAGGTGAAACCCCGCCTTCCATCACCTACTACACCCCCCTATTCCAAACATATACAATACATTCAGCAATGTTCTTTTTGAAAAGTCCAAAAGCTCAAAGGCCGTTGCCAAAAGTTTAAAGTCCATTGTGAAAAAATCACCTTGTGGTTCCAAGTAACGTGAAATGCTGTAAAAGAATAGTAAACAACATATTGGTACTGCCTCTATTTGAGCCTACCAGTTAGTACAAAACTTAACTCATTTATACTGAGTAATAGTTATAAAAGGGAACTGACAAAGAGGACACGATTAATCTTAAGCTTTCACTATAGTAACTTGCCCATACATTACCAATAGCGGTATTCTGTATGTTTTCGAATATTCGGCTAGGGCAAGAAGTATCATCTGCAAGGTAAAAAAGAACTTGTAACTTATACAGTGTTAAACACATTAAAGGAAACTTTTAACACTCCAAGACTCATTGAGACCTTTCGGATTAACCGTATTAAGTTTTTTAATCCAATACATTTCTCTTTGTGCAAGTTTTAATTTCACATCTCCACCTCTAGGGGGTGTTTGTATCACCTCTAATATTAACCATTTTAATTGGTTTACATTGTGTTTGGCTGCTGTGAAGTGGCGTGATACTGATGTATCGAAGTAGATAGACTAGCGCAACTTCGCACCCTAACGCCAGGCGAAGTTGCGCACTGACGAAGGATCGTAATTACACAAATTCACTAAGATGACCATTTTACTGAACATTACCACTTACCCTAGACGTTACTTCGCCAGGTCTGACCTGCCGAAGTTCAATACAACAGATAGGAGTTTGAAAAAGAAAATGGAAATTTTTTCTAAGTCCCAAAAAACGCTGGCGTGTTTTACCTTTTGTAGGGTGATAGTGTGAAAAAGAGCTAAACTTTTTTGGGGGGTTACCTCCTTCCCCCCTACATTTCCTAACATATGGCAACACAACTATACAGGGGGCACATGTAGGGCAATAGGACAACTTTTTTTTATTTATTAAAGGTTTACTGGGCTTGTGTAGTGTAATGTAGTGGCTGTAACATATACTTCTATTATACTTTGAAATTCACGCCGTATGCAAATTAGGCATCGCTAGCGTAAATGCGCTCTGCCTGGCGAACTTTGCACTTTAGTGAATTAGCGTAGCGCTGGCAAAAATTTGCCTGGCGAATTGCAGCGAACGTTAGCGAAGGCAACGCTAGCGCATTTTCGCCGCTTAGTGAACTTATCTGAAAAATGTGGGATTCATCCGATAATCTGTAAAAGTCAGGTTTTTTACATTGAAAACTCGATAAAATCAAGTTTGCAAGCTGCAGTTGTACAATACAAAGTGCTGCTCGATTTTCTTGTGACGTTTTGTCTCTCCGATTTTTCTGAGAAAAATGATTGATAAATGAATTCAAATAATGGAATGGAGTTAGGTCAACTTTGTTTTAAGAAAAAAAACTGAGAAAATTTAGAGTTTTAGAAAATCAACCCCTAAATAAAAGGATACAACAATGTTGCTATAACCTTACAAGTTTTTGTTTTTTTTGGGAAGGTGGTATTTTCTATAAATCAAAACAATGATTGGAATGCAGTTGTGAAACTAAACATCAGATGCAATGAAACAGACACTCACATCTTTAGCAAAGCTTCTTAATGGGCCTCCAAGGTAAATGCCCCCATTATGCTCACGTCTACAGTATATTAAAAGCACTTTCAACATTGCAGTGCATTGTTCTCACTATCACTTTTGCACAAACATACTGTGCAATGCAGGGTCTGATTTATGGCTATTCATATTCTTAGCAAAGTATATTGATATCCTTCAGACAGCTGCTCTCTCTTCGTCTGTATCACATTAAAGCACTTAATCCCAAAATTTCAGTTGACAAATGCACTTATAGGCATACTGTTATCACATAATTCCATTTTTTTCTGCCATCCTGCCCTTAATACACGATTAAAATAGTGCCATTCACATTTATGTTCTTTATTATGAATATTGTAAATCATACATCTAAATTTCTATTAACCTTCCTTATCTCTGTGCTCTATTAATTCTGAATGCACCAGACAGTAATAGTTTAAATGATAGAAATGTGAAATATTTCATAATTCTTGTTTCAGTTTTTGTTACTAAGTTAGGAAGAGCATAGCCCTGTAAGGCCATCAAGTTTTGATAAGAAGGCATCAAACACAGCAGCATGAGTTCCAGGAAACATATTCATTCTTTCTCAACCATTTTTTTAATTATGTGTCTTCCTAAACAAAAGGTACCATCATGTCTGAGAGATTCTTCTTAGGCCAAGAACCAGTTGTTAGCATTGCTGTTGTGCGATAGTCAAGTCTTATTTTACAAAGGAAAAACTTATAGGAAAATCATACTGGAATAAGACAATAAAAGCTTTGTATTATAACATGGCTTTAATTTATAATTCAGTAGCATATTCCACAATGTACATCTTCTTGAAAAGGAAACTGGTGGCGGGGTGATGTATGAAGGAGATTTACATTGGAAATGTCTCAGCAAGGATTATTGGGTGCTGCCTTTTGTTGATCTCTAGTACCTGTTTAGGTATACAGAAAAATGGGCATCTGTAACAGAATGGTCCCCCTAGATGAGATGGCACCCACACTCTAAATATGGGTTTCATTGGGATAGGAGTAGAGAAAAAGCAAAGAGTAACCACAGTAATAATATCTTGTCTGCAGTGTTTAGTCATATGGACATACAGGAGGGGCCCTGTGACACCTCCTTCAAAAGGAAGAGTCCCCCTTAGGATTAATTGTGAATCTATTTTGAGGAGCAGTTTCTGCCATGGTTGGAATACAAACTGAGAATGGGCTGTTCACCTGGATTCACTTGATGAGTTGCTTTAGGTGCATTAGTAGTAGACAGTAACTTATAGGCTGTCAGCTCCCTCCCCTGGATCTTATGCAAGAGTACTCCAGACTGTGAGTCATCTTATGTTATGTGAGTACTTATTGGTTGGTCTGATTCTGGCATTGAATTGCATTGCTATATGCTATGAACTGCCTGACTGGTTAAAAAATCCATTCATTGCTCATTTAAAGCACCTTGTATGACATGGAAAAGCCTAAACTCATCTACGTGTATTTTATTAATATAAAATTGCATGTATACTATCAATTAAAAAATAGTTTCAGTGGGTTTATCATCTTTGTGAAATGTGCCTAGCTGTGGGAGAGTAATGACTTTTGTGGTCATTAGAAAACTGACGGTGCAGACTACTATGTATTGCATAGTTTGTGAGTTTCTAAAAACAGAAGTGTCTATAAAATATCAAATGTAGAAGTGGAGGTTTCAACATGATACAGATGAAGAATGAGCTGCATACTGTAAAGCTGTGGGAGAGATGGACAGATTTGACAGCTGTTTCTGTACACAAACAACCTAATGCAAAAAAGAGAGTCTATACTAAAGAGAATCGTTAAGGCCAACATTAAGCAAAAAGGCATAAAAAGGTGGGTGTTAAGGCTTATTAGCTGAAAGGAAAGCTCTAGAGCACGTACTTGTATAAAAAGAAACCACAGTGAACAAAAAAAAAATTATTGTTTGTGTATTTAATAAGCTCTCCCTAATTCTTCCTTTTACTGGAGCTACACAAGGCAAGGAACTCTCATGCTTTGTAGATCCCCAGCAGGAAAGAATCCTGGAGATGGATAGTGAATTGACTGAAAAAATGTGTCATGATGTGTTGTAGTAGTGAGCCAAACAGTAATATCCTGATGCATCTCTGAATGGAGTTTAAAAAAAGAAAAAAAAAAGAAATTAAATCATCTATTCTTGTACAGTAGTAAGGCTCTTTCAATTAATGCTTGTATACACGGTATGTTTAATTGATACATATTGCAAAAAATGAAGAATTGCATTACTTTATAAAGGGCTAGAAGTGAATGTTACAGAGCATGCAAGATAAAAATGCTGGGGTTATAAATACAATATGCATATGGGCATTACGATACATCACAGCTGAGAGGCTATGGCACAGTCAACAGGAGGTCCATGCCCTGCAGAGGATATACTGTATGGGTAGATATGGTACACCAGTTTTGGAGGAGTAATGGTCAATGAATGCCATGTTTCAAATTTAACATATAAAGATTATACATTGAATATAAATAGATGGGGTGAATTCTGAAATCCTTTATAATGTCACACCATTTTTATCTTATTCAGAATTTATCACAATTCCCATAGGTACAAACCCATTGGGAAATATCCGTTACCTTGCATTGCAGCATTACTGCTAATTACTCTTATCTACAATTTAAATTTAAAGGAATCATGTTTATAACCCATGAATCCAATAATTTGCCAAACTTTTTTGGATCCTCACCCACATGATAGAATTCTATAATAGTATATTGTTGGAGGTTCTAACCTCTTTTACCCATGATTCACTTAAAATACTAAAGGTATAGAAGAGCCACAAAAGTATCTGGTTGACAGTAAAAGTTTCTTTAGGCCTCTAAGGGGCAAATTTACTTTAATTCAACCAAAAATCCTACGAATCCATTTGAAATACAGACACTATGGGACAAATTTACTAAACAGTGAAACTCTGCCAGCAATAGCTTTGCAGCTGTTGTAACAGTTCGCCAGGCTGAAATTTACTCAGACAACGAAAATTTGCGAAGTCTAGTCCCGGACGACGAACGCTGCCAAATTTTCGCTAGCTTTACTTTGGCAAAGCAAGCAAATTAAAGAAAAGATACGCTAGCGCTTAATTCTACCTAGCGCAGCTTCCCTAGAGGTCTTGCTCTCAGGCTAGTTTGCATACAACGGGAGAATTTAAAGTGGAATAGAGCTATTTATGTTACATGGTGCATCTAATATATTACATTTCCACTGATAACTAGACATGCCAAGGGAACCTTAATAAAGTTAACAGAGTTGTTTTAATGCCCTACACAGAAGCCCACTGTAAAATATTGTGCCATATATTGAAAAATGTATGGGGGAAACCATTTAGTGGAACAAAATATTTTAGTAAATCTGCCCCTATAGGTCCATTCATCTACGTGAAGCAAGTGGGACCTGTCAGTGCACAATTAAATATGAGCCTGTCTCACAAATGGATTGAAACCCAGGCCTTGCTACATAATTAGATTTATCTTTTTTAAATGAAAGCAGTGAATTCAGCAATTTTCTACCAAATAAAACAGTCTCTTCATTGTTCTTTGATTGATAACAAGATTCAAATTCCTCTTAGACTGCTGTCAGTTTGGCAATAGAGCCTGAAGTCAGTCACCCCTTCCTGCGTGTTCTTTGCTTCATACAGCTTTTGTGGATACTTCGATAGCACCTGTCTGGGCTTACATCCAAATGGTCCCAGACTAGAAAATCCTGGGGTGTATTCCATTACCTTCAGATCATGGCATGCTGGAAGCTTACACTAACTCTACAGCAATGAAAGCCAAGATCTGAATATTGGTCAGTTTGCTGATTTCTGGAAGGGCTATTGCTACAGTGGATTGTGGTGTTAAAAATATATCATTAAAAAATCCAATTTGTCTAATGTTACTTAGGCATAAATCCACAGATTAATACCACAAAGAACATTTTACTTTCTTTTAGACCCACCTGTGCCAATGAATAAATACACAGAATTAACGCTAGTTTGTTGCAGTACAGTTGTTTCACATATTATGGCCTGTGCAATTGTTTCAAGTTGTTTGGCTCACAGTGGCACTACATGACTTTATGTTTAGTATAGAAAAGAGGTGACCAGCTATCTTCTAGATCCACAACAAATCTGGCCATACAGTAACCAGTGCCAATAGGATAGTTAGTCTGACACTTAATAGTAGTACTTGTTATGTTTACTGCATTAGGCATGGTATTCAATGTGCAGTAAATTAACAATAGTTAGGCCATTATGGCTATTTACATTCAGGCATTCAATTGCCACAAGTAAACTATCGTCATTTACTCTCTTATAGAAAATTTTAAAAGACTGACAACATTTTATTCTGTATAAAACATAACATCACATGTATATGTTATAAATCTGTCTACAGTCTCACTTATGTGAGTCCAAGAGTCTGATGGGGTAATGTAATAATAGGTGCAAATTTTCCTACTGGCCTAGTAACCCATGGCAACCAGTTACAAGGTATGTTTTTTATGGTCAGCTGTTTGAAAATATACATCTGATAGATTGCTATGGGTTTCTAGACTTGGGCAAACTTTAACTTGCATTACATTACCAGTGCCACTGAAACTTTTTATTCACTTGATTAACAATTATATCAATAGAGATCTAACTAGACAGAGTTCTTTAGGCAAAGTTTGGTTTAAGTTCTCTGTTGGGCACTGTACATAACAAAAAAAAAGAGAGGCTCAGTACTATTCAGCCAAGCAGGTGTAGTTGAGGATGTGAGTAGAAATGGATTCAAGACATTGGTTAACGTGATTTGTGCAGCAGCAACTATAGATATGCAAAGAGCAGGGCATTAGAAGCAACTAGAAGAGATTCAAGTGGAGTGATGATTAAAAAAAATATACAGGAAGCACTATCCCAAAGAGATGCAGGGAAATGGGCTGGAAAAAATGGCCCAGCTTAGTATTTAAAGAGACAATTTGCAAGTAAAGGCTCACCAGGAAAACATGGGGTGCTGTTACATAAATAGTCTCTTACAAAAACACACAAGACTGCTGGCCTGTAGCCACTTGTAGATGTATAACATAGCATACAAATGTGACCCCACACAATAAATTGGTACTGTAAATAGTAGGATCCAGAACACAAACACCAATTTGCGTGTGGCCTGAAATGGAGATAGAAGATGGACCTGTTGTCTTCATGACCTGCAATCATATGTACAGTAAATAACAAATCTGAGAAAGGATGTCAGAAGGGTATTAGAAGGATTCAAGCATTTGTTGAAAGAGGCATTGAACAGATGTATAGCCCTGTCCCATTTGGAGTGATAGGTATGTGGTAAGTTTATGAACAAGACAGACACCCATCAGAGTAAATCCTTGGCAGTAGTGTCATGTTAATTCATTGCAGAAATGCTTTGTGCACTGTGAGTTATTTTAAAATGGACAGCCTCCACAACATGCTCAAACTAGTCCAATTATTAAACAGCAGTTGTAATCAATGCTGGAGGCTGGTCATACAGTTGCCATCTGGGTTGAGGAAAAAGTTTATCAGTCTGTGAAGTTTATTTAGCAATTGGCCTCATTGGTGCAGTCTGATTGCCTTAAAGGAGAACTAAAACTTAACTATTGAAGTAGGGTAGAAATTATGGAAATAATGTATTGGGCTTAAGCAGTGAAGATTTGTTCTTCCAGAAATGTTCCAGTAGAGTCCCACCTTCTTTTCTGCTGATTTACTGCACATGCTCCATGCTGCTATCATTTACTGAACTTAGGGACTGATGCACAAGATGCTGAATATCTATAATATAAATGTCAAATTACAAATTGACACTGTCCTTGATATACAGTTTGAACAAACTGTTTGAAAGTCTAATAGTCCCGTTCATTCTGTCTGGAATAAAAATCACTTACCTATATTTACATCTGCTCATAAGGCCAATGATTAGATAAGTGCTATTTGACCATCTGTGCAGATGGACAACATCAGACCATCTGACTCACAGGTTATAAGTCACATTATTGCAAAGCCCATGTATGGCCACATTTAGTCACATACATACCTTGAAATGAATGAACTAGTTCATACTAATTTAGATACAAAATGGCAGTCTTACGAACCACACATTCCTCTGTTAATAGGCACCATTCTACTTAGGTATGAAACTGAAATCAGTTGAAATTTTAGAAAACACAATTGATAGAGAAGGAATATGAAATTCATATAAAGCTACCAGGTTCCGATCAAATGCTGGTTTGCGTTTTTTGCTTTCCAGCTTCTAAAGGCAGATGTTATACAGTACATACAACTGTGTATTTATCTTCATTCAGTTTATAGAACAGCTCTGTTTTAACTCATGCTTCTACAGGAATCATGCATTGTTTTAAAAGGTTTCTACTCTCACTGTTGTCTGTAGACCTTCACTGAACTTTAATAAGGTCACCTTTGATCAGTTTAAGGAAGTCATATACAGTTCTTTTCAGTTTCAAATTGTATCTCTGGTACTGTAGTTTTAGCAGACCATTCATAAATCTTCAGTACCCAGAGTGAGTCCTATATCTTTCTGAATTCGAAAGAGCAGAAAGATATAGTATGAAACAATTATTGTAATATATCTACTTAGTCGGCCAGTATATACTGTATGGTCTATTCAGTTCCCAGAAATATAATCTTATAATTGACTGAATGATGAACAATGATCTTGACTTGGACCTTCACATAGATATATTTATTTGGTAACTGGGGCAAATAAGCTGATTTAAATGTTTGACCAACTTAACATAATAAAAAAATAATAAGATATAAGGGGTGTGAAGGTATACAGTACACCTTTGGGAAGGGCCTCCGTGAATGAGGTGAAGACAGTTACAAGTAGCTCCTAATATAGCACATGCTATTTAAGAAAGTATAGGCTAGTTATAGCAGAATTGTGCTCCACCAAGGAGATTTAGCGGCAGCTTTACTATTGATCGAATTTCGAATTGAAAAAAATTCAAAATTCAACTATGGGAATAGTCAGAAAAAAATTATAAAAATTCAATCGAACAATCAAATCATTCGAATCAACGATTTTAACCATTCGATCGAATTTTTATAATTCGTTCAAAATTCGCCAAAACCACTTCGGTAGATTGAAACTGGTGAACTAGGCAGTCGAATAAAAATTTAAAGGGGAAGTAATTCGATAGTCGAGTATTTGAATAGATTTTTATTCAAATTATTCTAATCATTCGATTTGATTGAATTTACCTAATTTGCATATTCAAAATTCGAATCTTTTTTAATCATTCATGTGAATACGTGTGAATTTAGTAAATCTGCCCCTTAGTGTGGGCTAGTTCCCCAGGTGAAACTCACTCACAATCCCCTGGTTTATGAAATCATTTTAGTAAATAAAATTGGTATAATAAAAATGGGTTCTCCAGTCTCTCCCATTGTAGCTAACTTATACATGGAGGAAGTGGAAAGGAGAGCTTTACTTACTTTCCAGGGAACTACACCAAGTCACTGGTTCAGGTATGTGGATGACACCTGGGTTAAAATCAGATCCAATGAAGTGGCAGCCTTTACAGAACACATTAATTCAGTGGACAATAACATCAAGTTCACAAGGGAAGATGTCCACGGGAACAAACTTGCTTTTTTGGACTGTTTAATTTGCATCCAAGAAGGGGGTATTTTAAAAACTGAGGTGTACAGGAAACCTACTCATACGGATCAATATCTGTTGTTTGATTCCCACCATCCGCTGGAACACAAACTGGGTGTCATTAGATCTCTGCACCACAGGGCGGAATGTGTGGCAACTGATACTGTGTCCAAGGACAAGGAGCATAAACATCTCAGAGGAGCTTTAAAAGCATGTGGCTACCCAGACTGGGCCTTTGTTAAAACAGCAGCAACCAAGTCCAACAGGAACATCAAAAGAAATAACCACCCGGAGACACATAGTAAGCAATACATAGCCATCCCATATGTAGCTGGAGTGTCTGAGAAACTCAGGAGGATTTTCAACAAACACCACGTCCCTGTGTTCTTCAAACCTAGCAACACACTGAGACAAAAACTGGTACACCCAAAGGATCCAACTCCTAAGGGAAAACAAAGTAATGTGGTATACGCAGTCCAGTGTAGCGATGAGTGCACAGATCTATACATTGGGGAGACAAAACAACTGCTCCACAAACGAATGGATCAGCATAGGAGGGCGAACTCTACAGGACAAGACTCGGCTGTTTTTCTACACCTAAAAGACAAGGGACACTCTTTTGAAGATAGCAATTTCCAAATTTTGGATAAAGAAGACCGCTGGTTTGAAAGAGGTGTGAAAGAGGCGATTCATGTTAAGGTGGAGAAACCATCCCTGAACAGAGGCGGGGGCCTTCGACACCACCTGTCTGCTACATACAATGCTGTTCTCGCATCTGTTCCCCGGCGGTTTCAGAACTCTTGACACATCCATTCATGCAACTCTCACAAGTAACACCTGTGTCTAGGAGTTGCATGACACATTGGTTATTCTATCACTGTAACTACACAGAATCAAGACCACTGTGAATTTCAAATGTCACCTCTCTGAAGAGTTGCAGTGTGCCATTGTGATTGGATTGTTGGAAGAGTCTATTTGCCGAGAACTCCCCTACACCAGTCAGTTGAACTGAAGAAGCTGCTTGGATGAGCAGTGAAACGTCTTCATTAAAATATCTCAGCAAGTCCAGTTGCTTTGAGTTACTTTTATATATATAGTAAATAAAATGTATCCCATCTAAAACTGAGCCAGATGCCATAGAGGTTGATAAGAAGTGTATCTTCAGCATGCCATAATCTGATAATTGAGTTTTTTGCTTCAAATGCGTCTAAAAAAACAATTGCAGTCACTTTTAGTCATGATTTTTTTTAGGGATTTTGTTTCAATAACCCTGCTCCTTCATGAAATCCAGTGAAGCATGTTGTAAGATCCTAGAACACTGGGGGCAAATGCCTATAATGCTTCTGTGAACTTGATGATATTGGGTCATACATAAGTGGTATAAAAATGGTGATTGGTTTAATTTCTTAAATAAATCTACTGTTCCTGGTTAAGAACCACTTGTACTAAAGTTTTTTTGTGTTGAGTAGAAGTGCTCTATCATTGACTGTAGAGGCAAGCCAACTGCGTGCCCTAAGCAACCAAGTCAGCTACCTCACCCCCCTTAATTTGTATGCATGTGTGTATGCAATGACATCACAGTGCTTTACATAGTTACATAGTTACATAGTTAAATTGGGTTGAAAAAAGACCGAGTCCATCAAGTTCAACCCCTCCAAATTAAAAACCCAGGATACATACACACACACACATATCTCCACTCTTTCAAACACAAACCATATATGCCCATAGATATAGCTTTATTGCAGCAGTTTTTTGCTTCCACACTATAACAGTTCATTATTTCCCTATGTTCACTGATAAAAGATTTCCAGGTACTGAATGAAAACTCAGGGCACTATTAAGAAAGAGCAAGATAAAAACTCTAAACCACATATTAACATTGACATGGTGGCTGATTTTTCTGTTTCCTTTACTTCTGTAGGAAAATGCAGAAGCTGGTTGGTGATTGTTTTCCTGTATTGGTATACTTGACATATGATCTGCCTATAGGAAGTAGGTGAGGCCAATAATCCCCCTATTATGAATTTAAGTGAGCCGTGTGGAGAAACTTGTGGTTAAGATAGTTGAAAATCATTGTCTTCTCAATTGACTGATTCTTCATGAAAGGCAAATGTGTACAGAACTAGGAGACTATTGTCTTGGGATATTAGTGTTTAAAAAACGTATTTTCTGAAATTTGTTTGTTTTGGTCAGTCCTGCTGTATTTTATACCATAACCTTGGCAGCAAGTCTGTAGTACAGCTATATGTTGAAGAGCAACCACATGAAGATTCTCAGCTGGGTCAATCTAGTCTAGTGTGACATTTTCACTAGGTAGCCTTTAGCTGGTGACAAATGTGGCAATTTTCAGGACACTGTAAAGTTTGGTTCCAGGTTGTAGTTTGGGCTCAATACATATATCAATGGTGGGGGGGGGGTCATTACTAATTTTGGGTCTCCTGTTGAAAACTCATTGGTTGTCCAACAAAAGAACTGATGGCTATACCTGCTGTACTGACACTAAATATACAAAACACATTATGCAATTGGTCAACCAATTATTGCAGACTGGTGGCACATCTCAAAGATGACCACTCACATCTAAATGCAAAGCAAATGATAAGTAAATGGCCAAATTATACAATCAAAACAGTACATATATGGAATGCACTGAGAAAATGTATATTATATTCCTTTCTCATAATCAGTGCTATTCTTCATCTTTATATTTGCAATATCCTAATACTCATTAATGATGATCTTTACCTAGAATTCAGTGCCAAAATGAGGCAGGTGTATTTATTCTGCAATAACGGGAACCACTGTTATTAAACACAGATGGAGAGTGCTTCAAATAATTATGTGGGTTGTCAGGATAATTTTGTGCACCTGAACTAATTAGCATCTGGCATACAGGGACAAAGGGGTTGGTCATGTTTGAAATATAAGCACAGGTTTTATGTTTATTTACCATCATTTTCTCTTTTGAATATGTACAGTAGGGAAAATGAAAATGACATTTATAAAATAAAGCATCGACCACAATCTTCAAGGCTACAATCACCTACTACTATAAAAAAGGGTAATGTATGTTTGCATGCAGGGTTACATAAAATGGCCTTTATTTTGACAATAGTTATTATAAACTATGTTGTATCTGAAGTTATTCAGTAGGTGCGCCTACACATCTTTCCTTCTGCTATTGACAGCTACCGTTCTATTAAAGCTCTAATACTGTATGCATGAAATATGATTCAAATATAATTCAGATTTGAGCTAATTTATATGTGCTTATATGTTTTCATACTTATGTTATGGGCACCTAAAATTTTCCTGATCTTTAGGCTGTACGGATACCAGGTCCAATAATAATATGGCGCTTTGATCCTCTCTTGTCACCAGGTTTATTTATATTTTATGAGTTGGTTTTAATGGTGTATAATACATTTTATTGAGCCTACACATTGGCATGTGATGGGGAGTTGGTCATATGCATACCTATCTATCTATCTATCTATCTATCTATCTATCTATCATCTATCTATCTATCTATCTATCTATCTATCTATCATATCTATCTATCTATCTATCTATCTATCACACAACTGGAATAGCCCATATCATCTAATAGCTGGTGTGTAAAAGTAGTTTGCTGCAAAAACATCTGAAGACAAAATGGTAAAATGTAAGTTACAGGCAAAGGAGAATGGCTGCAGAAGTAATTTGGTAGTATGTAAAGTTTATTATACCAACAACAGGTTTGTGGTAGCCCAGGGTTATATTGTGTAATGTCCCATTTGATGTAGCTGTCTGTACTGCTAACATTGCATTTTAGCCCTTGTCTTATACATGCCCAGTGATACAGAATACAGGCAACCATCTTAAGTTAGAGCTTAAATATAAAACAATATTGTAACTCTGATAGTACAAAAAAACTGAGAAAGAAATCAAGTGCAAGGGAAATGATTTGCCTGGGCATGATACATACACATCTCTGTATCAGGAATGAGATAATATATATTTATATTTATGACATGCTAGTATCTTGATAAACCTTAGTGCTGTGGTGCATTGTTAGATACAGATATGAAAATATATGAGATGATAATGTTTCCTGAATGTGTGGCTTGATGTTGCTCCATATAGCTGTGCTGATGAGCCTGAGCTTTGCAGACACATTTGACTCTGTAGTGACTGATGGCAGTGATGCCCATAGGTTATGCGACAGCATTACTCGCTACATTGGAGCTGATGCTTTAGCACATTGAAATCAAGCTCCTGTTGATAGGGAGGTGTTTATACATACTGTATTCAGGATTTGTGTGAATGAGTTTCTCAGTCTGTGTAACACTTGGCTTCCATTAAATCTGCATCTTAGCCTGTTCCTCCTTAGCACTTATTGCTCTGCTGTCCCTTATGTGTGTTCTGTTTCAGCAGCAGTTGTACAGGAGGTGTGTCCATGCTCTGCGACCGCCAATCATTCCACTGCTATGGCACAAAGCTGGTAAGGCCGCCATGCTTTTATTAGAACAATAACATTGATTTAGCATCAAAGCAGAGGAGAATTTAATATATAGAGATTTAATGGTAGTTTAGGAGGGTGACCGTAAGGCAGCCACAGAACAGAAGCTGTATTTGCAATATCACCCGGTGAAATAATTATTTCATATAAGCTGCTGTGTAACCTGTGTAACTAATGAATACACATACAGTAGCTGCACAGAGCAGTGCCCTTGATATACACTCCATCTTACTACCTTGAGGAAAGACAGACAGACAGACAGACAGACAGATAGATAGATAGACAGTCAGATAGATACAATATATATAATAGATAAGATAAATATATAGATAGATAGCAATAGATAGATAGATAGATAAATAGATAGATAGAGAGAGAGAGAGATAGATAGAGAGATAGGTGTGATAGATAGAGAGATAGCTACTATAGCTAAGATAGATATGATAGATCGATGTGATAGATACAATAGATAGATGTGATAGATACAATAGATAGATATGATAGATAGATAGATAGATAGATAGATAGATAGATAGATAGATAGATACTGTAGATAGACAGATATTGTAGATAGACAGATATTGTAGATAGACAGATACTGTAGATAGACAGATACTGTAGATAGATAGATACTGTAGATAGATAGATGATTGATAGATAGATACTGTAGATAGACAGATAGATACTGTAGATAGACAGATACTGTAGATAGACAGATACTGTAGATAGACAGATACTGTAGATAGACAGATACTGTAGATAGATAGATACTGTAGATAGATAGATGGATAGATGATAGATACTGTAGATAGATAGATACTGTAGATAGACAGATACTGTAGATAGATAGATAGATAGATACTGTAGATAGATAGATACTGTAGATAGATAGATACTGTAGATAGATAGATAGATACTGTAGATAGACAGATACTGTAGATAGACAGATACTGTAGATAGACATATACTGTAGATAGATAGATGATTCATAGATAGATACTGTAGATAGATAGATAGATACTGTAGATAGACAGATACTGTAGATAGACAGATACTGTAGATAGATAGATACTGTAGATAGATAGATGATTGATAGATAGATACTATAGATAGATAGATACTGTAGATAGACAGATACTGTAGATAGACAGATACTGTAGATAGACAGATACTGTAGATAGATAGATACTGTAGATATATAGATACTGTAGATAGATAGATAGATAGATAGATAGAAAATTAAATTAAAATCACCCTTTTTACATAGCCACAGTGAATTATACAAAGTAACTTATTTCCAATTTGCACTAAAATGATTATCTTTAGAAAATGCCCAATTTCTGAAAGCTCCCCATAAAACTTTACTTGTTGTTATCATGTTACTACTGCACAGTGGGCATACCCAAAAACTAATTTTGATTGGCAAGGGCTCTACTGAATAGGCTGGAAAAAAGACAAGGAGATTTCTGGGTGCTGCTAGCAAGGCGTTAAGTTAAATTTCCATTAAAGCAAAAAGCCTTGCTAGAGGAACCCAGAAAGCGGATGTCAGATTACTGGGTGCCAATAGCATGGCTTTCAGTTAAATTTCCAATAAAGCACACAAAGACAATGGGGAATTAGGAAGGAACTATAATAATATAAAATCTTTATAATCACCCTAGAATATAAGATCTAGCCTGAGCAATTAGTTTCAGCTCATATACTGGTACTGGTTATTGTATTTCATTATAGACATTATTGTTTATTTATGTATGTTCAACATATTCCGCAGTGCTTTACAGAAACTAGACATCATTCAAATCAGTGCCTGCCTCAGTATAGCTTTTTTTTATAAGATCAGTGTCATATTTTCAGACACACTATGGTTAATTTTACTCAAAAGCCAGTTAACTTGCTTGTATGTTTTAAGAATGTGGGAGGATACCCTTGTCAGCATAAGGAGAACATACAAACACCAGCAGTACCCTGCCCTTGCAGTACACTCCCAATATATTTACTTGATGCACCTAAAAAGTCTTATCTTAGTCTTATTCACATCATTTACACAGCACCCATAGGAAAGAGCAGAACAAAGGATTTTTCTGAATCTACTGTAATTAGATCTTAATAACTGTGTGCATACATCTTGAGGGCATATTAAGAGAAGGATGAACTCTCACTTTCACCCTTTGATAAGCATGTCCGTAAAACTCCCATAGTAGTCACAAGAGAGAGATGGCGTTTTACTGGTGGACTGTGGCATGCTCTAGTTTCACACTTTGATAAATATGCCTTTATCTGTACATAGTTTTTGTTTTGTTTTGTATCTACTGAGAAGTTAGCCTGTTTCCTTCTGTGTCACACTTTTTCTATGGGGAAAACTTTTCCACTGGCCCCATAAAAATCTATACATACGCATGATAAGATACCGGATTCTGATGAGCGCATGTTTCCATCTGATGATACAGGAGATCACAAATACAGTTTATATGACCTTGAATCTTTACCTTTACAGGTTTTCTTGCAAATAATGCTAAAGTCTGTTTGTTTTCATATACAGACAGCAGTGTTGTATTGATCATACTTTCTTGCACAGCTGTTTAACAGAAACACAACATGGACACGGCAAAACTTTCGTTTCACAATTTAAATTGAATTTATTTTGCCACTGAATTTCACTTGCGTGGGAAGAAGGTGCAGTCCCTGACATATATTTGTTTCAGTTGGTAACTGCTGCAGCTCTGAAGTTTATTAGAGACACAAGTATGCTCTCCTTTGTCATATATTGTCTGCCTCCAGTCTGTTTACTACATGGTATGTATTCATTTCAATGTTTAATTACTTTTTACCATATTGTGTCGGGTCCTGTAGTGTTTTCTACATTTCTATATTTTAGTGAGTAAAAACTGTAAAAGATAAGAGAAGTATCTCACATCCAGCTATTAAAGGGGTTGTTCACCTTTAAATTCAGTTTTAGTATGATGTAGGGGGTGATATTCTGAGACAATTCACTTTAAAAAAAAAAACATTTTTGATTATTTGTGGTTTTTTACTTGTGATTTATCTTTTTATTCAGCAGCTCTCCAGTTTGCAATTTCAGCAATCTGGTTGGTTGGGTCCAAATTATCATAACAACCATGCACTGATTTAAATAAAAGACTGGAATATGAATAGAAAGATGAGTAACACATTTTTAGCCTTAAAGAGAATTTTTGTTTTGGATGGAGTCAGAAGAATAAAGCAAATAATTCAGAAACTATGAAGAATAAAAAATTAAGTCAATTTAAAAGTTGCTTAGAATTAGCCATTCTACGGCATACTAAAAGTTAACTTAAAGCCAAAGCACCCCTTTAAACATTTATGTTGGGTACATAGGTACACAGTTAAATTCTAAGTGTGCCTTTATATGTCTGTTGTCTGTGGTGTTGCCTGAAAGAGGAAAAAATGGGAGGTTTTAGGGCAAACAAGAGAAAATGTCTGCGTCAGATGGCAAATTATATGTCATGTTTTTTAATCATAAGATTTAAATCAATAGTATTGACAATGTTTTAGGGGTTTATGCATTTCTCTGGACACTGGGTTCCTTTTAAACATTGATGTCCTGCCTTTCACTATCATTTCTTAGTTAAAGCAATGGTCTCCATCAAACACAAGTGATTAGCATACCACCAAGCAGCACACTGGAGGATTATAATATAACCCCTGTGGCTGTACTGACTTGCCAATAATGTCACATGACAGTGTGTAATGAGACCGAGGAGCTTTGCTGCTCTCTGCGGCATCGTTAAGTTTAATAGCCAACTACTTACTATTTGGCTCACTTTATTCAAGGAAAACCTATGCACTTAACAGTTATGGCTGAGGTCCCAAGATTCTGTTGTATCAATTCTGTCAATAAATTGTGAAAGGAAGAACTACGCCCTCAGTGCTGTAGTTTGGAGCAGTAGAATGTGGCCCCCAAGCTAAACTCTGGATGTGCCTCTTCTTGAAAGAGAATCCCCATGCTTCTGTAAAACATAGAATGCGGTGCTAATATTTTACTTGCAGAGAATTCTGGCATCTGTCCAGCTGTGCTCAGAAAATGGACCCTCTGTGCACCTAAAGAGTAACTTATTGTAAGTACAGATTCCTCAGACTGGATTCATTATCAAAAAGTTAAACAAAAATACTTTTCTATATAGGCATATTGCACCATTTTGTACAATTTCCTCTAATATCGTTCCTGTATAAAATGGTGCAACACCGAGTGCTCCTACTTCCTCAATCTTGATACCATTTGTGATTTACTTTCATTCTTGTCCACTTTCAGTGCGACTTCTATTCACCTTTACAGTAATACAGGAAACCCATTCACCAGACAGCTCCGAATTACAGGAAGGTCATCTCCCAAAGACTTGATTTTAATCAAATATTTACATTTTTTTCAAAATGATTTCCTTTTTCTCTGTAATAGTAAACTAGCACATTGTACTCAACTACAATAATTAATCCTTCTTGAAATGAAAGCAATCCTATTGGGTTTATTTAATGTTTAAATACTTTTAGAGATCCAAATTGTAGAAAGATCACTTATCTAGAAAACTCCAGGTTTAAAGCGTTCTGGATAACCTATACCTGTACTACACTGTCTTAGGAAGCCTGGTGTGCCATTTCCGTGAGAGCTGAAGATCCTGTTGCAAGTTATCCCTGCTTTAGATTATTGGTTAAATTAAATTAGAGCCGAGGTGAAGACATTAGGTTGACTCTTCTATTATATAAATATTTAAGTTGTTCTTAGCCATACACTCAGTGCTAAAGAATTCTGAATGTGTACTCCTTCTGTTTAGGCACATATTGAAGGATTATACAGAAGGAATTTTGGAATCTGTTCCCAGGAATTTTTATTTGAATCTTTTCCAAAACTGATTTATTTTGTTCTGTAAATAGACTAAACAGAGACAAAGTCTTTAGGCATAACTACCTTTGCCCATTCCATCTGTAGTGCTGGCCGTGACCATTGAATATATAGAAAAGAGAGTACTGGGGAACCTTTGCCTCAACTTCATATAAAATGCAATAGGCATCTCCATCCTACATCCCACCACCCCCCTGTAGAATTAGAACGCCCAACACCCTAATAATTTTTGAGCAACAGATAGTTTACATCAAATCAAGTGACATATTAAAGAATCTTACCTACCTGGTATATATATTTAAGTAAATATTGCTCTTTTACATCTCTTGCCTTGAACCACCATTTCATGATGGTCTGTGTGCTGCCTCAGAGATCACCTGACCAAAAATATTTCAACTCTAACTGTAAAGGGAAGAAGTGTGGAAGCAATTAATTGGCTCATGTGACCTAACTTTATAGTTTGTTTGGTATGTTTGTGTGCACTGTTGGATCCTAGGATCCCAGGAGGCTGTCCTTATTTTTTAAAATGGCTATTTTCTATTTATGATTACCCAATGGCACATGCTACTAAAAAATTATATTATTATGAAAATAGTTTATTTACATGAAGCAGGGTTTTACATATGAGTTGTTTTATGCAATATCTTTTTATAGAGACCTACATTGTTCGGGGGGTTTAGTTTTCATTTAATGGTTATGCTGTTAATTGTAATTCAGCAGTTATACACAGTTTGAACATCTCTGTGACTGCTTGTAAATAGTACAAGGAATCCAAAAAATGTTGTGATCTTTGTTAGTGTTGGGGGCAGAACCCAGCTTTGGGTAGGGTTGCCACCTGTCCGGATTTCACCCGGACAGCCCAGTTTTTGGAAGGGCTGTCTCTGTGAAAAGTGCCTGTCCAGATTTCAAATTAGGAAATCTGGACAGGACATTGAAGTGACTGATAAGGTGATCAGCCAATCACTGATCACCACATCAACAGCCATGCCCCCCACTAGCTTTGGGGCTCTTCTTGTTCTTCTTTACAAAAGTGAATACTTTATGATATGAATTTATAAGGTCTCAGAATACATCATTTTGCCTCTTTATATGTCCCTGGTAAGTATATTATAAGCACATTAGAGGGCATTATAGACCGCTAGTAGGAAATCTGTTTTTCCATCATCAGACCAGGAGCCATCCCTTTAGACTAGAAGAAAAGGATTTTCATTTAAAGCAGTGTAGGTGGTTCTTCACAGTGAGGACAGTGAGGCTGTGGAATGCACTGCCGGGTGATGTTGTGAGGCCTGATTCTGTTAACACCTTTAAGAGGGGCTTGGATCATTTCTTGGACAAGCATAATATCCAAGGCTATGGTGATACTAAAATTTACAATTTAATATAGATATTGGTATATATAGTTTCAGTGTATGTGTGGAGGTATGTGTGCTGGGATTCATTTGGAGTGGATGAACTTGATACACGTTGGTCTTTTTACAACCCACATTAACTATGTAACTAACTATGTAACCCAGAGAAATACATTTATACCAATGCAGATACAGTAGTAATGGAGTATCTATAGACAAGAATTTAATTTTTCCTGTAGGTGGGTCCTAAATAAAATGAGAGCTAACAAATTATTAATAATGTACCATAATGTATATTAATAATCAGGCAGACCCTGCAGTATTATAAGAACTTGGCATAGATGGTTGGATTTTAGAGACTTTTGCTCATGTTTCCAGCAGTAGGTGCAAGAAGCATAAGCATGGTTGGCATCTTTGCCTATATAAAAGCAGGGTATTTATATTGTAAACTCCACTGGGCAGGGAATTATGTTAAATCTCTGCAAAGTGCTGTGTAATATGCTGGCTGTATATTAATAAAGAATAATAATTGTTCACAGAATATAATACAGTATGTTGGCTGCATTTTATATAGTAAAGTGTTTTAACCTTGTTGAGGTGTATGAAATAAGTGAATTACTGTGAGTTTTCATACATGCATATTTCTATTAAGAAAGGCTAGAGCAGACACCATGCAAACTACGTGATTATACGCCAAGGCAGGTGTGGGTGACCTGTCTGGGATATGAATGTTCTTTGTCATTATGGAGGCGACTGTGTGTGAGTCACAGCATTGATAGCGGCTTTGATGAAAGACTGTAGCTGCATCAAAACTCTTTATAGCATATTAAATGAAACCTACATTGCATCCTACACTCAGCTAGCATAAATGCTGCATTTGATAGCATACATTTTCATATTTAATACTTTAGGATGTATGGGTGTATGTGTCAGCCACCTAAATGAACCAGTAAACACTTACATGTATTCAGAGCAGTGAAAGCTATAGGCTCTAGAAGCAACGTAAGAACTCAAAACATAAGGCATAGACGTCCTACCAAAGCCTGATAAACCAAAGAGCACAAAATAACTGTGTTTGATGTTCTTATGCTGAGAAAGGGGAGAGACAACACAAAAGTTCAGAACCTAGGTTTAATTTTAGTCCTTAGGTAGATTATATTAAATGGCATCTTGCTAAATTCTTCCTGTACTGCAGAGAATGAAGTGATAATTATTGTTATAAATCCCTGAGAACTGATCTTTATTACTTCCACAAATGAACCTGCAGGGTCAGATTTTTTAAAGCTTTGCATTTGGAATTTATGGTCTCAGCAAAAAGCATGACTTAAGTTTGTCTCCATCCAGATACTTAAAAATGATTTTGGCAAATTCTTTATGAAAGTTTTGTGGAATATTTTCAAATGCTGCTTTGCTGCGAAAGAGACCAGTTTAGCATTTCTTTGGCTTTCACAATTCACCAAGGACATACATAACACTCAATGGAAAATAATCTTGCAGAGTCAATGCAGCGAGAATACTGTGCCTACAAAGTGTCTGAATTCATTGTACAGGTATGGGGTTTGTTATCCAGAAACCCATTATCCAGAAAACTCCAAATTACGGGACAGTCATCTCCCATAGACTCAATTTTAAACAAATAATTTTCCAAAGGATTTCCTTTTTCTCTGTAATAATAAAACAGTACCTTGTACTTGATCCAAATTATATAATTAATCCTTATTGGAGGCAGAAAGATTGTTTTGGGTGTAATTAATGTCTAAATAATTTTTTAATAGATTTTGGGGCAATTTTACTAATACTTGAATTAAACTCATTGTTTAATGAAAACAATCCGACCAAACTCTCTTCCACGATTTTTAACTCATTTATCAATATTTTTTCCGGAAAAAAAAACCAAAGAAAAAAAATCTCACAACTAAACTGAGCATCAATTCAAATCATACAATTGATGCTCTGAATTAAACGAAAACCCTGAATTTTTTTTTTATTATCTAACGTAGATCACAACTTCACAACTTCACAGACATCTGCTATTGACTACTACATGACCTCGACAGGTTTGAGTTTTCAGATTCACATTTTTAGCAAATTTGGGGGTATAATAAATCTCTAAAAAAAAAACATTTCTCCCATGAAAAATTTGTGTTTTTCCCCTAAAAACACTGATCATAAAAAAATCATGGTATAATAAATGGAACCCTTCATATATTGCGATCCAAATTACAGAGAGACTCCTCATCTAGGTCCAGAGGATTGTAATATATTGAAGCTCAGACCAAGGTTTAGGTCTCAGAGATTATACCTTATGCCATGATTTTCCTGTTTCTTTAACCATAATACTTTCCAAAATGTCACAATAAATATGTTAAAATATAATGTCATTTACCTGATATTTTACTGCTTCATAAAAAAAAACCCTTAACAGAATATGATTAAAACAGGTCCATCTGACCTGTTCCAAAACTCATGCATTGCTTATTTCTGTTAGTTATTTGCTTATCCCAAACATGGTTAAATGGTCGTAGTTTTCGAAGCTACTACTTATGCTGTAGGCTATTACACGACACAGTTATTCCCAAGTAGCTAAGAAGGTTGTCATTGCTGAAATGATTCTTCCATCTCTGTTTGAAGTGCATATGTAATAATGTAGCAGTGAAGTGTAATGCAGGGAGCTCCTGGCTGAGAGAAGCTGGCAAGGAATGAGGTCAACAGACTGCGTGTGCCATGTATCTTTGCATGGAATTAGGATTCCCTTCAATACCCTTATGTTCAAATTCCGGTATATCACACCAGTCCCTGTGAAGAATGGGAACAGAAAATGAGCTGTCGGCCTTTATACATTTTGAGCATTAACCCATAAAATGTATAATCCTTCTAAAGTTCTATGCTAAAAGAAAAATACAATAGGTGCCCTGTTAAAGAATCTTACCAAACTGAAATAGATCAATAAATATTTATTCTCGAGCCAGCATTTTGTTTTATTCTATGTACTCCCTCAGAGATCACTTTACAGGAAATAATGCAGGTTATAACAAGTGCAGAAGGAAGTGTGTGAGTAAGACACAGCTCTGCCCATTCATTGCCTGATGATAAGCTTAGTGCTCAAAATAGCAGTTTTTCAATTTCAGATTATCCAAAGACACATGCTGTTAGAAAAGTATATTTTTCATGAAAAGGCTTTATTTATATGAAACAGTGTTTTACACATATTTTATTGAGGCCTGCTATGGTATTTATGGTATCTATTTGCAAAAAAAATCAAGTCCCTGTCCAAAATGGTAGTTTGTCCCTGACATGCCTCCTGGATAGTGAGGAAGGGGTGGTCTATGACTGTGAAAATAAAATCTACCATAATTGCCTCTGTATTTGCTTCTTCTCCATTTGTGCACTGATACATTTATGTATAATACATTGCAATTGGTTTGCAATATTCAGGTATTCAGGATCAGTACAAAGATTTACTGCCTTTTTGGTATGAGCAGATGAACTAAGTTCATAAATTGAATTGAAAATCAGTAAGAAATATTTACTTACAATCATTTCGCTGCAACATATATAATGATAACACCCCAATTTTGTCACAAGACATTTAGGCACTGAATATTTAGAAAGCGGATCTTCCCACACTAATAAATGCCCAATTGATTTACATCTTTTATATACATGAGTAGGTGACCTTTTTACTTAACCACATAAAGATGTGTCAGATGACATTGTCTTTCAGTTATTCTTTACACTTTGCTGTACCAAATGTGCATTACTGTTAAAAGTCTGTATCAAAGGGGAAATACCTTTTTGGTGCACTCTTTTATTAGTGGTATACCCCTATGCCATATGTGGCTTGGCTGAATCAAATGCCCACTCTATAAAAGACAAAGGATATCCCAATTTCAAAAACCATTTACAGTTCCTGCATAAACTGGTAAATTCCCCCTAAATGTTTTGTATGGGGGCTGTCAAATCTCAGCAATGGATTTCTGTTTATTATTTTCTATACATTTTAGTAGACCAGTGACCCTTCAACATGTATACCATTTACAATGTAACCAACCAAATGCTGTTATCTGGGATCTCAACCAGGCCTGGATTTGTGTCAAGAGATGGAGGCGGGGGTGTAGGATAATGCAGGCCTCTGGGCGTCTCTACAAGAAATCTGGCCCTGATCTCAATCTTCTTTAAAGGGCAAGGAAAGGCAAAGAAATAAAACCCCATTTTTACTTTATTTAATGAAAAAGAAAGATATCTCCAATATACTTTAATTTAAGAATTTGTACTGTTTTTATAAGAAACCTGACTGCATGCAGTGAAATTCTCCCTTCATTTACTGCTGTGGATAGGAATTGTCAGACCGTCCCTAACTTCTAGTGGGGAAATAATCATACTTATGAACAGCAGGGGGAGGCCCTGCCTTACTTACCAGCCATGCAGAACTCAAGCAGCTTTGTTTTTTGATCATTTATGATGATCCCTAAGAAGCCCAGATCACACTGAGCATGTGTATGTAGTCTAGTCTTGCAAAGATGTATAACAAAGTTACGATGACAGCCCCCTGTGGCCAACTTTGAAAATTTGTTTGATTAGGCTTGTGGTGCAGTAAGTTCGTGTTTATGTTTAGTATACAAATACAGCATTTCTAGCCTTATTCTATTTTAGACTTTCCTTGCCCTTTAATTGTAATTGTAAACCATATTCTAGAAATCCATTAAAGGGGTGGTGCACCGTTGAGTTAACTTTTGGCATCTTACAGAAAGACTAACTGGTCTTCATTTTTTATTTCTCATAGCTTTTTAATTATTTGCTGCTTTCTTCTGACTTATTCCAGCTTTTAAACTAACCCTATTTAAAAAAATGCTCTAAGGCTAAAATATAATTGCTAACGACACTTTTAATTGCTCGTCTTTCTATTCAGGCCCTCTCCTAATCATATTCCAGTCTCTTATTCAAATCAATGAATGGTTTATAGGGTAATTTGGACCATATCAACCCGATTGCTGAAAGTGCAAACTGAAGAGCTGCTAAATAAAATAATAAAAAATTAAAACCAGTCGCAAGCTGTCTCAGAATCTCACTTTCTACTTTCTAGTTTAAAGTTGAACAACCCCTTTAAATGCAAATGCATAAATTGCCTCAATGAATATGAGATAAATTTAACAGCAGACACTATCAGCAGAACTGAATTTACATAATGGGTGCCCCTAGGACCGCTCTTGTTCGTCCCCCCCATCCCCTCCTTTTAATTCGCTTAAATTTTCATCATCGGGACCGAAGCAATGGGGATTGGCGCATCGGAGAATTGAAAAACTATTTTATCTCTTGTGTATTTCAGTATTTCTGAACCAATGTGGGTGTGGTTGGGCAGCATGCCACTCCCCTAAAATCCTGCCGTCCTTGGTGACCTCTCCACATATCTGGGATCAATCATTTACAATTTGTGGATTTTCTGTAATGAACAGAGTGCTGAGAATTCACAATATCTACCTCAGATGATGTCAGCCAGTGTTACTCAAACCAAAATATTAAATTGCCTTTCCTTTTTTTGTCATAATGTGGCACCAGGTTAAACATCAAAGGCCGATATACTGATCTGTCAAATAACATTTTATTTATTGCTGAGCATGTATATAATGTACATATATTGCACAGCACTGTACAATATCTGGATGTTTTATGAATATGTGATAATAATAATTCTTGAGTTGGTAACATGTAAAGCAAAACATCAGCCACATCATCCTTACTTGAATAGCACTAAGCCTAAGGCACTTTTTTCAATAATACCGGAGTACTGCTGTTTTTATTGTATTTATGTAAGTTTACCCTGGCAGGGGGTATTGCTTGCACCCGGGGCTGCAGAGAGCTTGTTCCGCTTTTGAAGCGCACATGAACTAAATTACTTGAATGGCACTGGCAATGGCATCAACTTTCGGGTTTTATCACACTATGCAAGATGGAAAATCAAATAGATCTGTATAAACTGTAAAATACAGAAAAAATGCTGGGTAGTCATACAGCATTGGGAGAATACTTGAGAGCCTCAGGAAACTGATATATTAATCCATTGCTTTCTTCTGTTTGTGTCAGGGATGAACAGCTGGGAATTATTGACCGATAAGTACTGGGCAGGTTATTTTCAGTATATTTATTAATTATCTGGAAGAAGGCCTGGAAAAAACCGTCTCAGATTTTGCAGATTATACAACATTTTGTCAGGTGATTAATACAGAAAGACTTCATATTTCTCTAGACACACTGGTTAAGATGTTGACTCTTGGCTGACATAATTTAATGCAGATAAAGCAATTTTGTGCAAACATATACCAACATTTGTAAATTGTATGTATATATAAATGAGCAAAAATTATATTGCTTGTATTTTAAATTTTTATTAATAAATGCTGTCATCTTTAAATCACCTTGACCTTTCTGTATTTATAAGGAAAGGAGAAAAAAAAAACAACAAGTTGGCAGTATCTGGCACCCAGAATCTGCTGCCTTCGATGCTAATAGTTTTAGTCAGTCTTTTTTTACATCATGCAGCACAATCTTGAAACTTGATCTATACTGGCAATCAATGGGATTCATTTAGATGAATTTCTCATAGTGTTTTTTTAATCTATTGAAATCTATTGATTATGAATCTATTATATAATAGATCTATTATATTAATCTATTATAATCAATAAAAATTGGACACCACATTTCCCTGTCTATGCTGTTTTTGGCTAATTGGTCTGGCAAGGCCCCCCAGAGAACCATCTGAATCCATTGAAAACAGGAGTATAATAAATATTTATTTTTGTATATATTTAATATTTTGACTGTGTTGGCTCCTAGCATCCAAACTATAGTAACAACTGTTAAGAAATAGTTTTCTGGGGAAATCAATGAAAAATTTAATAAAAGTTTAGATCAGTGCTTCAGTAGTTGTTCTCATGAGAAATAGAAATGCTCTGCCTACTCAATTTCATTTTGAAAGAAAGAAGAAACATTAAAAAGTTGCACTGCAGTCGCAATTTATTAACAGGCACTATATCTATATGGGATCTGTTATCCAGAAAGTACCATAGACTCCATTATAATCAAATAATCCAAATTGTTAAAATGATTTCCTTCCTCTCTGTAATAATAAAACAGTACCTTGTACTTGATCCTAATTAAGATATAATTAATTCTTATTGGAAGCAAAACCAGCTTATTGGGTTTATTTAATATTTACATGATTTTCTGGTAGACTTAAGGTATGATGATCCAAATTACGGAATGAACCCAGGTCCCAAGCATTCTGCATAGCAGGTCCCATGCATGGATATATATTTAGAAACATACATGTCCATGTTAATTTTGCAAATGTAAATAAGTCAATGGCCACACAACCAAATTCCTGAGTCTGTGAAATAGTCTATAACTAAGCAAGAAACTGGGATGCCATGATATTTACCCTAAATGGACATATTTTGAACAGCAAAGCACTAATTTATTTGTGTTTCTAAAGTTGTGCAAAGGCTCTATTCAAGGCTTTTTTTTTTATATTCAATTATAGTTTATTGAAACCCCATTCATAGCACATTTCTAAGGAAAAAATTATTGTTTGGAAGCAGATAAATGAGGAAGTAGAACTGTAACATTTCCTGTTTTCTTTGCCAAACTTGATTGCCTGTCCTTCCAATCTTCTGACTACAAGAGATATACAAGCAGTAATTTATTGCAATAGAAAATGCATATAGTGCATGCCAGAGTGTTCAGAACCACACACTGATGTTTAGTATAGCCACCTGGTTACAAATAACAGTTTTCTCTATGTTGGCATGGGTCTATTCAGTTTGTGCACTGATAAGGAGTGATGCATTACAATTCTTGATAGATTTGCATCACCTCATTTAAGTAATGTTGTAATTTAGGTTAAAAAACTACACTTGTCCATCAAGTTCAATGAAAGCTGTCTAACTGCTAGATCAGGAGTGCCCATACTTTACTAATGTGAGGTCTACTTTTAGTGATGTTGTCCCATTGGGATATACCTCCATAAACGCATTCACTTTCTGTTACATGGAAAATATTACTTAAATATTATATTGATTTTGAGAGAATGTATATTGTTATATTTAACAAACAACTATTTCTTATGTAACCTTAACATAGTAAGAATCTGAATGAAAAGCATGAAACAGGAGGGTGATATAGACAAGCTGTTTGTTGACAGTGTCTTGAGACACTACTCTCTGGTAGATCTACTGGTAGATCCCAATCTACCTTTTGGGCACCCTGTCCTAGATGATCAAGAGGAAGGCCTCTCCACTTAGCTTCAGGGGTAACAATTCCTCCAAGAGGATCAGTCCCACTAACTTTGTAATAAACCCTGTATTTTCTCCCATGCTTTAAAGCCATTCAATTTTATCCTGAAGCTGTCCAATGTATTTACTGCTACATGTCAAGGAAAGAGCACTTCATAGTTCTCACAACGATACAGGTCTTATTGTAAAAAAACACTTTCTTTTGCATATTAAGATGGAACGTCCTTTCTTTAAATCTCTGTGGTTGCCCTCTTGCCAGCAGTGTATATATATTTGAGAACAATGCATGGAGCTCTTGACATTTTAAAAACTTGTCAAATTAAAATAAGGAATGTACAGGCAGGGGAATGGGCAGTTTTAGGAAAAGACAGAAAAGGTAGTAGTTCCCACGCTTC
>CM044441.1:92159001-92267044 GCA_024363595.1 Xenopus borealis
ATATATATATATATAAACAATGCAAGTATGGGCCACACACCCTGATAGCAAAACAAATTTGCAGAACAAAACAACTTGTTAATGCAAAAATAAAAAAAGTTTATTAATCCGTTTAGGTCCCACACAAGGACCTATAGACAGTCTTACACCTACTTGTGCTGGCTCTCTTCAGCTCTCCTGAAGACACTGTAGATTTGCCTCCAAAGTCAGACACACCCTCTCTCCCAAGGATGCACTGGGGTGCCCAGCAAATCGCATCACTCTCCAGCCTGTAACTGGGCTAGATAAATGTCACAGGCAGAAAAACAGTGGAAGGATTTCTCTTGTCCCCTATAAGGGACCAAACAGCTTGTTGCAAGGTAATCTATCCACTGCCTGCCACCGGAAGATGGAGGTGACAGTGGTAAGTGTATGCGCTGTACTGTAATACCTGGAATGGTTTAGTGCAATGTGTCCTGATTTGTGTGACGTGATGTAATTGACGAATCTGGTGGGGAGGTGTGACTGCACTTGGAAGCTGCTTGGTACACAGAATATCGCTAGAGGTAGCGATTGGGCAGCAACAAGGGCCGTAATTGATGGTATAACTGCCTTGTACACACTCTGAACCTTGATTGGTGGCGAAATATTGCGAGGTATGTGGCTCTGTCTTAGCCTGGCTGTGTGTATAGGTACCGCATCTGTTTCGCAGAGGAAGCGAACGGATCCTTTTTGTTTTAACTCAGTAAAGATCGGGCAATCAGCCTGAGTTTTTAAGTCACAGGTTGGTGTCTGGGAAGTTTGATATATACATATGACAATGGTGATTATGTTTGTTAACACTTGTATGAGGATATATACACTGATGATGCAACAGCCAATTGAATGAGAGCACGTCCACCAGCATCTGTCAATCATTCATTGTCTCCACTTTGATAGTGCTCAAATAATGTAGTGTGTGTGCACAGTCTTTTAGTCCTGATGACGGCTTGAATATACAAGCTGAAACATTGAATACATATATATATATATATATATATACAGTATATATATATATTTGTATACACAGGGGCAGATTTACTAAATTCACATGAAGAATTCGAAATTCGATCGAATTTCAAAAAGATTCTAATTCGAATCTTCGAATATGCAAATTAGGCAAATTCGACCACTGAATATTCAAATAATTTGAATATTCAATAAAATTTTATTCGAATATTCCACTATTCAACGGTCGAAGTACTTCCCCTTTAAATTTTTATTCGACCACCTCCAGATCAAAGCTACCGAATTGGGTATCATTATTTTTGATCAAAATAAAAAAAATTAAATCGATCGAAAAATCCCTCTGGCTTCCTGTGTTTCTTGTTTGAACTCTGTAAATTAGTTAACGCTTACATTACGCTGGGCAAAATCTTATGTACAGAAATAAGCTATGTAATGAATTTTGACAAATGTATAGTGAAGTGTACAATACTGGTGTAAAGAAAAAAGCATATAAGTTATAAGTTAGCACCCAGTACCACTGCTGTCTAAGCACTTTCTCTATTTTACAACTAATATAACTGTTTTGCTTTTTGTTTTTACTCAGTCTGGTGGCTAAGGTGGTAGAGAAGCCTCGTGAACTATCTACATGCACAGGTTATGCCACGAAATAAAACCAAGACTGGTAAGCTCATTTTATTGCAGCATTTACTATTGTTATTGTTGATTACGCAGTACAGTATGCAAAACTCTGCTCAGAGTACAAAACATTTAGCCCTAAAACATACTTTTGGGCAAAACATACTTTCATGAATATTCCAATAACACCAAAAGCTGATAATCCAGATAAATCTTCCCTTTTGGCATCTGTTACATCCATGTATCTTTGTCAGCAAGATTATTGACCAAGATCTATTTTTTCCAATGCAATAATTTTTTTTTTTTCAAAACATCTCAATATATTCAACTCAGCATTTTCAAATTACTGTATTACTTTGCCTCAACCAGTATGTCACCAAGGCTAAAATTCCACTCCCCAGCCCCACAGAAATGGATTGGAACAATAATATTCTAATAATAATATATTACACTAATAGTTTTCACACATTATTGTGTTATGTTGTAGACTTTCCTGACATGGTAAGCCTCTGCCTCCTTAAGCTTATAGTATCATTTCACTATATGAGACGTGGGCAGATTGCTGACACTCCTGAATGCTTATTAGCAAAGCAGATGGGAAATATATCTCATGAGAATAATATTAATAAATGTAAAGAAGACAAAAGCATGTAAATCACCAGCTACTCTCACCGTGCTGGCTCATATTCCTGTGTGTCATTTTATACATGTTAGTCTACTTAAGTTATTTTATAAATTAGATACAGCTATGGCTCTTTTAGAGATCAATGCTTTTGTTTTTTTTCTTTGTGGCTATATCCAATGGAAAATTAAATTTAGTTATAGATGATTCTCCTTCTGGTTTCTGATTATACCCTGTGGGCTGTTAATATAACAATGTCGGTGTTTGTCCACATCAAGGATCCCCAACCAGGGACTTGTGAGCAACATGTTTTTCACCTACACCTTGGATGTTGCTCTCAGTGGCCTCAAAGCAGTTGCTTATTTTTGAATGTTTTTCGTGCTTAAATCTTGTTATATTTGAATGTGGCTGAAAGGTAAAAAAAAGGGTTGAGGACTCCCCAGTCCAGCTCCGCTATGTTTGTCTTTAAACAGGTCACATTATTGTGTGGGGCAAGGTACAATATCATGGATTGGTGCCCAAAAAGGTCACAGCTTTCCTAGAACACTTGAAAGCCATTGGAAAGCAGTAGGAGAGAACTTTAACAGAGAACTAATGCTGGCCATACATGGGCAGATACAGCTGCCGATATCTGTCGTTTAGACCGATTTGACAGCTTATCTGCCCATGTATGGGGGCTTCCGACTGGTCTTCCCAACCGATATCTGGATATGATATCAATCGGGAAGGTTGGATTTTCTTCCGGCCAAACGTTCAGATTACCCCGATATAGCCCTGCCAGTTAGTGGTATCTTTGCATCTATGGCTAGCTTAAAGGGGGAATCCAACCCCATCAGGCACTAACCCCTCCCCCCCTCCTCCCCCCCAGCCTACCTCTCCCCCCGGGCTATTGCCCCAAGGTTGCTACTTACCCCTCTGTGTAAGTCCCATCCAGCCAAGTTCACAGGGTCCATCTTCTCTTCCAATCGCTTCTTCCTGGATGCTGCTCCGTTGGCAGCGCATGCACAGTAGGACACTGGTACTGCTGCACATGTGCACAAAGTTCAATCGACATGTGCCGCAAGTGTCGATGGATCCAGGAAGAAGCAGTTGGAAGAGAAGATGGCCCCTGTTAACTTTGATGGAGGGAACTTACACAGAGGGGTAAGTAGCAACTTAGGGGCAATAGCCCAGGGAGAGAGGTAGGCTGGGGGGAGGAGGGAGGTGGGGCCTATGGGGGGTGGGAGGGGTTAGTGCCTGGGGGGTTGGATTCCCCTTTAAGACTTTACAAAGAAGTTGGAGAGAAATGCTACACACTATGTTTTGGGCATCTTTACTAGCCCAACGTGATCATATGCCCTGTAGGGGTGAATATTTGTGCCTCTATAAATATTTTCCCAGGCCATTAGCATCATGATACAAAGTTAATTAGTAATGAATTTTTAATCAGTTCTATGACAAAAGAACCTAATTTTCTGCTAGGTTATTTCTGATATTCCCAAAGATGTGTTTCTTGACAGCTGCCCAGAGCAATAGATCACACAAAAACATGTGCATTGCCACTGACACAAAAAAAGATTCCCTAACAAGATCCAAGATGGGGAGCTGCTGGGGACAAATTTGTATTATTATAGGGCTGTTGAGCCTTTACCTATGCTGTTCAGTACATAAAATGCAGAATTTATAGAAATATTAATTTGTATGCTTTAATTATTCACAAGGCTTAAAAAACATTACTGTATACAGTATACACATATAGGGCAAATAAGAGAATCATCTTTCATAAAAAGTGAACAATGGTAGGATGTTATTTTTAAGAATCCGTAGAGCCTTTATAAATAAATATTTTTTCAATAAACATTTTTTTAACCTAAAAAAAAATAGTATGTCTTTAGTGCCTATTAAAACTGGTAAACTGGTACCCCATATATTAATTTACTTTATGCATGATGTGATGTAGCTGATTAACTTGCAAAACTTAAACCTCAATTTTGCATTATAGTGAGGCAAAACTGTAGTTTAATTTCTTCTTCTTATGTAAAATAGTGAAAGGTCCTAGTACCCAACTCTTTAAACCACAGGTCTGCCTACGTTATATTTTCACGTATTTATTCTGCTTAACTGAAACTTTGAGGCTTAAAACCATGTGGTGCCACTCACGTCATAGCAATAATAAAGCCATTATCTGCCTTCAGATGTAATCATTTTAATATAGTCATTTACCTTATTAAGCATTTTGAATCATTTTCCATTTCCCATATTTGTATACATGATTGTTGAATAACCAATAAAAATATAATAACCGAAAGTACTAGTTTTGTGCTGATTATATTGAAGAATGAAACTTTTTTTTTTTTTACTATGCTGCATTTAACTTCCAACCTACACATTTTTGTCTGATCTTTTCAGTCTTTGGGACAGTTTGAGAGGGTACAAGGCTGTTGTTTGTATTAAGTGGGGTGTTACAGAAAATATGTTTTAACCACAAACTCTGTGTACTATTTCTTTTCTGCAGATGTGCTGACAATCAGACACATGTTGTGGAACAGTGTTTAGGGTGTGATATATCTGACTTTTTAGAAAAAACTTAAGCAAATGAGATACTTATAGAAGTCTGACATTACCAACTTTCAGGTCTCTGATTCTTGGAGCTGTATTCTTACACATCTGGATTAAAGCAATGGCTGTAGGACTTATTTTAATGCAAGCTCCCTTTGAAGGTCAAATGTTTGGTGGGGGTCACTATAGTATTATATGAAAATTTTCTGCATCAGGCACACAACGGTAGTTCCAACAATGTACAATTTAGGACAGAAAGTAAATGCTTCCCTCCAAAGGCCACTGTAGTTAAACTTTATGCTCAATGTTCCAAGAATACATAGACAAGCATATAGGGTTTTCTTCAAATTTCACCATAATCAGCCTTCAGGATGAGCCCCCATTAGCTACTGCTCCACTCTCCTGGGGCCCAATGAACCACATAAGGAAGCAGGGCTTGACGGGACATATCCCCGCCCACTCTCTGATTGCTGGCTTCTGATTGGCTGGCAGGTCCCGGGGGCGTAGTGCAAGGTGGAAGCGCTTTGCTATTACTTACTATTTGGCGCCGGGATGTGGAGACAGCAGGACGCAGCATCCCACCCTCCCTCCATGTGGTTGCAGGTGTTTGTCGCAGTTGGCAGGGGGTACCTTTGCAAGGAACCCCAGGGGAAGTTAAAATGGGAAGTAGCCTGGTAGGCCTGGGTCCTCATGGGGAGATATGCAGCCCGGTTAGGCCTGGGAAATGGAGCAGAAATCAATCCTGGCAGTTGGGGCACAGTCACCCCTCTTTTCCCCCTGGGGGGGAATAATATTGTAAAAGTTTGTTATACAAATGGTTGGTTAAAGTTAAAAATTATATGAATGTTAAAGTATTCTTGTTATTTTGTAGAATAAATAACTGCAGCCATCTCTCTCCAAACCAGTGGTGTGGTGTGTATTATTGGAGATGGGGTAGGCGAAAGGGGGAGGTGCAGACTCGTTGCTGCACCCGTCATGAAGAGAGAGTGGAGCCATGGACTTGTAGTGTAAAATGTATGACAATTCTACAATGCATACATTACACTGAGGAATTACTTTGCAGGTTTAATGCTATTCTATGCGTCTTTGAACTGGTTAGTAATGATTTGAATTCATTTTATGTATCTGCCCATTAAGGGCTTGACAAATGACATGTAACATAATTTACTTGTATTTATGGACCCACAGTAAGAAGATTTATGTTCATCTGAAAAGGCAAGGGTCTGTGAAACCATTTGTCATAGAGCGGATATTAAATGGGAGCTGTCATAAGGATTAACATATACTCCATTTCCCAGTTTATTACCTGTTTGCTTGAAATTTCTGTGCTGAATCCTGGCATTTCGAAAGACACAGAGGATGGTATGATTATGGTATCCAGGACTCGGCATACATTTGCTTCCCTGCTTCCACATATGGAGGGCTTGCATTATAATATGTGCTGCAGACTATATTAACATTGAGTATTACCTGGAGGATGTGCAATATATATATATATATATATAATATATAATATGTGTATATATATATATATATATATATATATATATATATACTGGGGACCTTTTATCAAGCATGGATCCTTGATAAAGTTCCCCAGGTGGGACCGAAACGTTGGAAAATGTTGTGTTATGAATAAAAATACTTGATTCATCTCTACAAGAGTGTGCTGATCCTTCTATCAAGTCTGTTACCCAAATTGATCGTGCACCTCAACTTTTAAAGGAGTCAGAGTGCGGACATCCCGAGCATCTCTCTCTCTCTCTCTCTCTCTCTCTCTCTCTATATTGTTTTTGTTTGTTTTTTTAATATGGATAAAAAAATTATGTCTGCCATGATGTGCATTTTACAGTAAGTATGAATAATGCAGAACAGCATGTACTGTTAAATGTACAGGTATGGGTTCCGTTACCCATTAACCAGAAAGCTTTGAATTACAGGCCATGTCCCATAGACTCCATCTTATCCAAATAATGCTGAATTTTAATGATCTCTGTAATAATAAAATAATGCATTGTACTTAATCTAAACTAAGATATTATTAATCCGTATTGGAGGCAAAACAAGCCTGTTGGGTTTATTTAATGTTTACATGATTTTCTAGTAGACTTAAGGTAGACTTAATTAAAGAAACGTAGAGTTAATTACAGAATGCAGAATGGATAATAGGTCCTATATGTTTAAAAGGACGATTAACAAAGCAAGCAGTGTTTTGCAATGCCACTTTAATAATTCATATCTGACCTATATGTTCTACTACTTTTTACAGCACAAACATTTCTGAATACGTGTGCTGTGATGGGGAAAAAAAAGATTTTACATTTCCTACTACAGTCCGTAAATAGATTCTATAGGCAGTGATGACTTCTCAAATCCTATATATCCAGACCTGCTAAGAAGGTTTTAGCAATGAATTTGAACCCATTGATCCTGTCTATATGGAATCGTGGTAAAAGACTGCAAAGGAAATGTGGGCCCACTTTCACTTTATAATCTACAATTCATCCCACACAGATCTGCTGGAAACTGAGAACATATTGTAGGGAATCCCCCTCATTCTGCTTTTCTGCCCACTGTGTGCAGCTAAACATATTATGGATGGCAATGTTTGCATTTATAATTATGTTTGCAGCACATCTAAAAAGTATTATACACTAAGTAATTTTGATACTTGCTATATCTGTCAGAAGCCACCCAAAATAAATATTAAACGTTCATGCTCAAAAAACTCGGTGCAGTAGTTTATGATACTGTATGTTAGCTGGCTAGAGTATCCATCAAGGTGTACTTTTCCGAGTGTATAAATCACTTATTATAACGATAACAGTTGTTAGATATTGTCAGTATATTTGATGTGTACAGTATTTTACCTGCAGCATGTAGGCAGCTGGATTTGAACACCAATTGCTACAACTTAATCAATGGCCTTTCAGCCTTCACGGGGGCCACCTATCCTCTGGCATTGGCCTTGTAAGTAACCAATGAGCAGTTGCATTTTATTGGTTCAAGGCAGAGTAATAAAATAAAACAATTGATTGGTAGACCAAAGAAACTTACTAAAGAGGTTGTTTACCTTTAAATTAACTTTGAGAGTGATATTCTGAGACAATATGTAATTGGTTTGCAGTTTTGTCAATCTGGTTGATAGGGACCAAATTAATCTAGCTACCGTGTAATGATTTGAATAAGAGACTGAAATATGAATAGAGAGGGCCTGAATAGAAAGACGAGTCGTAAAAAGTAGCAATAACAATAAATGTGTAGCCTTTCAGAGCATTCGCTTTTTTGATGAGGTCAATGAACCCCTTTTGAAAGCTGGAAAGTGTCAGGGAAATAATTTTAAAAAAAAACCTATAAAAAAGAAAACAAATAAATAATGAACACCAAAAGTTGTTTACAATTAGCCATTCTATAACATACTAAAAGTTAACTGAAAAAGTAACCACCCTTTTAAGCAAACTGATTAAGTCCTCAATTTAGTTACATGTAATCTACACAATGCACCTCAGCTGAAGCTTAGTTCAAACTTCAGCTTATAGTATTTATGGCATGCTCATCGTTTCCTGTTATCATTTTTCATGATTTGCAACATTATCTTCACATTATCATATTTTTCCTATATTACACCGTTTGTATGCTGAATAATGGCCAGGGAGATTGTTTAATTACCTTACAATGCTTAAAATGTATGTATTCTCGGCTGCAGCTCAATAGCTATAAACTATAGGGACAAGAGACATGAAACAATTTGCTTCTCCAAGAGATAGGTGAAAAACATTCCACTTGTCAATAATTTTCCTGTAAACATTTCTCTTGCTCTCATTATTTTGCTATTCCTCTAGATAAACTGGATGACATTGAAAAACTAAAAATATACTTTTTATGACGTCAGCTACCATAATAAGTATGCTGACAACGCATGAGCAATGAAGCCTACCCCGTTCAGTCATTTTGGACTTGATTAGGTGACCATTGGTCCATATTTGAGTTCCCAGCTTGAGCATTTTGAATATTTTCTCTCTGATGAAAAATCAAAGTACAGGTATGAGACTTGTTATCCAGAATGCTTATCTCCAGATAAAGGATCTTTCTCTACTTTGGATCATCGTACCTTACTCAAAAATGAATTAAACCCAATCTCCAGTAAGAATTAATTATATCTTAGTAAAGATCATATACAAAGTACCTTTTTATTTGTACAGAGCAAAAAAAAAAAAAGATATATTTTTTTTAAAATTTGAATTCTTTGATTAAAATAGGATTTCTAGGTGATAGCCTTCCTGTAATTCAGAGCAAGATAGAGAAACCTGATACAGGTGTGGGATCCATTATTCAGAAACTTATCCAGAAAACTCAGAATTTCTTGGTTTGGGGCCAGCAGTTTATTGATTTTATTGCCCTCACGGGTACCTACCCCAAAGAGATTAGAAATATCACATATAATATAATTTTTAATAATAAAGTACAATGTTATAGTTGATGCACTTTCTGATGACATTAGTGCTGTGACATGATGAATGCTGGCATCATAAAAAGCCTTAAATTTGAACTAATATGCCACATCCTTCATGTGTTCATGTACTCTTCCTCACGAGTACATCTTAGTGATGGAGATGGTCTACCTTGTGCCCTGACCCTGAGTGTATCTAGTAGCATAAGGAAATTTGATAACTATTCTTCAATGAGATGGAGAAGGGTGTAACTGCTATTCTCTTAGCAAGGTGAGAATGAATCACTTTTCTGTCACCTTCCTGTTAGTTAGAGTTACAAATATCTTTGTATAATGGTAGCACTATCTTTTTTAAAGCAGTGCACTGACCTTTTTATCACTATAAACTATTCCATTTCAAATTAGCAAATTCTGAAATGGACACATTTTCCAATCTGTGGTAGATTTACAGATTAAGTACATCTGAAATATTCTATATGTCTCTGGAAAAAAAGTGCTTCAATGCATGGCAAATATATTTCCCTGTGGCTTTGGAGGCCTACATTTCACTGTTACCTTGAAATTCTTACATTATTAACAGTATTTATATGTAGACTTTGCAAGTTTGACTACAAGAAAGATTACAGAATCCTTCATATTGGAAGCATGTAAACAACATAAACCAGCATTATTCACAAATAATCACAAAGCCAGCATTCTCCATAAGTAAAGGAATTGTTCAGTGTAAAAATAAAAACTGGGTAAATAGATAGGCCGTGCAAAATAAAACAAGTTTCCAATATAGTTAGTTGGCCAAAAATCTAATGTATAAAGGCTGGAGTGACTGGATGTCTAACATAATCGTCAAAACACTACTTCCTGCTTTGGTTTGCACTGATTTGTTACCAATCAGGGGCTTGGCGGGGGGGCACATGTTTTTGAATCTGAGCTGAATGCTGAGGATCAATTGCAAACTCACTGAATAGTTATGTCCCATGTGGCCCCCCTTCAAGTTGCTGACTGACTCAGAGAACTGAAAAGCAGGAAGTTGTATGTTCTGTTATGTTAGACATCCAGTCACCCCAGCCTTTACACATTACATTTTTGGCTAACTAACAATATTTTATTTTGCACAGCCTTTCAATTTACCCAGTTTTTATTTCTACACGGAACTTTAAAATCAGTCAGATGGGCTGCTGTAAGATTATATATACTATCACTGTGGGGACGTGTTCATTTCCTAGCAGAAATTCAAGTTTTGGAGGCATAAAGACACACAGCAGAGCCTCCCGCAGTCTAGCAGTCCATACGGGTCTATCAGTTATCCTAACAGCCTTTATTTGGTATCCCCAAGATTTTTCTCTTGCTTGTGTTGCTCCCCAACAGTTTTTACAATGAGTATGACTCAGGAGTATTCATGACACTGGAAGCTGGTGGGTTTTTGCTCAAAGGTGGTACAGTTTATTAGAGAGAGATTTTGTTTGCATGTGTAAATTATGGTTAGAATTATTTTGGTACTTGGGTGAATCTTTTGTAAAGGACTTGGTATTTAGCCAAATTAAAAAACAGAGATTTCACTGCTTCCCAACAGGCATGCAGAAGATTGCACCTGTATCAATGTTCCATATGGCAGCCCCCTGCTAGCACCACAATAAACAGCATACCTTCATGTTATAGATGTTATAATGCACTGTGCCATTAGGTTCTGAGGGGGAGCGTGCCTTACTTTTTAAACAGCTGATAACCTTTTTCTAAGTAAAGGGAAATGCTGAGGAGGAACCTTCTTGTATGCTAGAATACTACTGCAAAACTGTTGCCGTATAGATGTCATAGAAAAAGAAAAGGGGGATATTTTGCAAGAAAAAAAAAAATAAAAGAAAGAAAAACATTTTTTTTAGTTCTCCATCCTGTGCTAGCCCCAGAGATGTGCAGGGTAATCATGCACGGCACAGAGAAACACATGACAGGACGTCCAGTCATACCGAGATAAATGAGTGCCTACACCGCTCCTTGCTGTACTAGATTCAGACGGGTGCTGAGATCACTCCTGAGAGCGCGGTGATATTTGTGCATTATTTTGCTCCACAACAAAACCTCGACACACAGATATTAGTAGATAAACACAGTCGCTTTTGATGACTGAGCATTCCTCGTTACGTGGAATTTCTGTATTTTGCAAGGTAAGTTTCTTGTGGTGTCGGGGTAGATTGAACCAAATTCAGTTCCTCTGAAATCTTTGCCTTTTGGGGATTTATTTGTACCTCACGAATATAGATGTCTGGAGAAGAAATGACAGTGCCCATGTTTTCTTTTGGTGGGCTCGCTGCGGAATTTGTTTCGAAATCTACTTACTAACCTTCTTTGAAAATTTCAAAGTAAAGTCCTGAAACAAAAAGAGCACAATATCTGTTCTATAGTGAATAAAGTACTCCCTCTTGTAAAATATAAGAATATTATATAAACAGGTCATGAAACTCAGAGGTGACTTCTAACAGGGGGTACTTTATTTATTATAATAGACAAGTTTCAGTGAGTCGTGAAATTACACATTATGAGAAAATTATGAGAAATTACATCACTATGCTCCGATAATAACAGATGACATCACTAAGCATCTTTAAAAGGATATAATTTACAGGATATTCATGGCTATTGTGTATTAAACACACATATTTGATTCATACAATAGTATTTTCCATCCATCCTGAAGAATTCCCTATCCACCCTGATTGCATTGAATGTACTGTATGCAGTGCTTTACACCTTGCTGTTATAATTAAAGAAGTTCTGTGTGCATTACAGCAGTTCTTAAAGTGAAACAAAACATATTATTCTCTGAAGGGATATTTTTATATCTGGTAAGCCCTGTGATCTAATTCAGCTATGTCCAACTGGAAAATGGTGCCACTTAATGAAGCAGATCACTATCTTTTAATGTTGTGAGACATTTTTCTAGGTCATTAACACCAGTTAATCTTTTGGGTCACGCCATACAACTGAAATATTGGTCTACAGTGAATGTAAAGGTCATTTAATTTTTTTTTTTATACATTCATGGGTTTATATGTATAAAACTAATAGCACTGAATTACAAGCTTGTTTGTGTAGGGCCATCTTCACCTCTTATATCAGTTGTTGGTTGCTTTGTATGTAATTATATATATATATATACAATATATAAACACATTTACTGTAAATCACTGTGGAATATGTTGGCACTTTATAAATACATGTTAATAATAGCTACCGATATACAGTATTTTTGTTAGTGATTGTACCATGACTGTAGCAGGGCAGTGTGAAAAATGTGTCCTTGTCCAGTCATCCACAGGCTGTGTGTTAGGTCAGAAAGTTTTACTGGGTGGGGGATCAGGGACATGTCTATGCAGACTGGGGGCATAAAAAAATTGGCTACATTTTCAATTATTTAACTAAAAAAATAGAATTATGGCACAGTCCATGAAATACAGTCCGGGAGATCAACATAATTGTACTGTATTACTGGCCTGTTAAGATCATTTCTACAAAGCCTTATGTCTGTGTTACTAGTCTTCCAATATATTATTATGAAAGCCTTTTGAAGTATTTTGCAAACCTTTTTGGGGCAATAGGTACAAAAGAAATGATCATTTGAGGGTAAGTATACTTGTTATATCTTTGAATAGGTTGGAGTGGCCAAAGAGTAACATCCTCAAAGTTTCTTGTTTTTTACTAGGCCCTTAAGATATCTTGCTATTTAATATTATATAATGAGCCCAATGCTCTGAAAAAGGTAAATAACATTAATATAATATAGTTTCTCTGTGCTTTATGTGTATGCACAGTGGTCGTTTTTCATTGAGTGTGTTTCAGTAAGGTACTTTAAAACTGTAAAAAAGTATTTGAAACGTATTCACTTATGACAGTCCCTATCCAGTGGCAACCCGAACAAAATGTAATTTATGTTTATGCTTATTCTACCTGTTAATTCACTAAGTGACCCTTTGATGCTGATTCTCCCCTGTCTGCATTAAAAAGAGCTCTAAGCAAAATGACCATAAATGGTACCTGTCTCTTTATATAGTACAGATAGCAGAGCAATTCCTTGTCCTCTGGGTGTTAGAGAGTGAAAAAAGGCTTCTATATTTTGTAGCTAGTAAAATGTTGCATTCCCTAATCAATAGATGTTATGTATTAGTGTCCCTGGTGCCAGAGAGGAGACATGGGATTGATTAGAATGAGATATTATGTAGTCACAATATTTCTATGCATTTTCTGTAACAATTTGGGATCCTGAATATACAATATATATATATATATATATATATATATATATATATATATATATATATACCGACATCCTTTCCCTTGTCCAGCATGTATTCTTTATGGGGCTCTGAGTGGTGTGGGCTGAAATACTCAAGGCATGCTGCATGATTTAGAGGAATAAGCCACAAAAGCTACTTGGAGGGGTTAGAGATTATGGATACACAGGTTCCAAACTGTATATATATATATAAAGGCCATGCAGATGTACAGTGTGAACACATGGGATGGAGAAAGAATTTTCCATTCAGGATGTATTGGGGATGGGAAAAGCATCAAGTGATGCAGACAGAAATAATACACGCTGGAGGAGTGATAGTGATGATGCAATGCTTATGATCTATTCCTAGAATAGAATTCTGCCTGTTTGCAGTATAATATACAGGGTATTATAACTTCAATGAATTCTGGCTGCATTGTTATAATTTAATTTATAATATTTGTATTAGTATGAGATGCAGATCATTTAGACGAATGCAAAGTTTGGCTGAGGATTCTGGGTATTAGAGTTCAGCTGTGCTACAGGTTGGTTAGTTATTGTTTTAGGCACTCTTACAGACTTTATATAGCCATGAATGGGGTGGGTTACAAGTAAGGGCTTGAACTGTACCGCAGACCTATAATTAAGACATACTCTAATTATATAAACCATTAGAACCAAGTGAAACAGCTGAGGAATGTTTCTGTTCCTGCAGTAAGGCTTGTGCACCATATTTCATCCCATTATCGCTTCTGAGAGTAGTTATTATGTTGCACATTTCTTGCAGCTGGAAACTCTTAGCTGGCTCCTGCTGCTGGAGTTCCTGCGATATTATCAGAATGAGCCATTTTCTGTTATGGTTCAGAGAAAGGATTTGTCTTGATAAATTACAGGTGCCAAATGGAACAACAGAACAGTATGTTGGGAAAGATGGGAGGGGGTGATGAGTGTTAGCTTTTGTTTTCTATAATGTTTGTATACGCACTTACAACAAAGTATATTATATATATAAGCCAAGGGCAGCACACCACTCGAATACTAGCATCAAATGCACAGCAAATGTTTTAAATAGTACAAAAAAGACCAGTAACACCAAGATTGTTCGTGAAGATTCAAACTAAGCATATTCAAAAACAGCATGTTCAGCCGACGTTACTTTTCAGTACCCACTTTTCTCAAGGTAACTATGTCTGCAACCCAGTCACAAAAATATACCCATAGTGAGCTAACGAGATTTCACTTCTTATTGATTGGCTCACTATGGGGGAAATTCACTAAGATGTGAAAATTCGCTAGCGTTGGCTTCGCTAACGTTCGCCGCACTTCGCTTTTCACCAGCACTACGCAAATTCACTAAGATACGAATTTGCGCTCAGGGCGACGAACCTTAGCGAAGTAGCGCTACCGTTCGTTCACCAGGCAAAGTGCAGTTATGTTACTGATGCCTAATTTGCATACGGCGGGAACTTAAGCGTATAATAGAAGTATATGTTACAGCCACTACATTCCACTACACAAGCCCAGGAAACCTTTAATAAATTAAATAAAGTTGTCCTATTGCCCTACATGTGCCCCCTGTATAGTTGAGTTGCCATATGTTAGGAAATGTAGGGGGGAAGGAGAGTAACCCCCCCCCAAAAAAACGATCTTTTTTTGACTATCAGCCTAGAATGGTAAAACACGCCAGCGTTTTTTTGGGACTTAGAAAAACTTTCCAATTTTTTTTTTTTAAACTCCTATCTATTGTATTGAACTTCACCAGGTCTAACCAGGCAAAGTAAAGTCTAGCGTAAGTGGTAATGTTCAGGAAAAGGTTGATGTTAGTGAATTTGTGTAGTTACGATCCTTTGTCAGTGCGCAACTTCGCCTGGCGTAAGGGTGCAAAGTTGCGCTAGTCTATCTACTTCGCTAGCGAAAATTCGCCAGAGTCGGTGTTAGTGAATTTGCAAAGTTGCGAAATGACGTCACCCTGGCGAATTAGCGCTAGCGTTAGACGCTTTGTGCTTTAGTGAATTTTCCCCTCTATGTACATATGTATGTAATAGGGTTGCAGCCATGGTTGCCATGAGTGGGGACCAAAAACGTCACGTCAGCTGTACATGCTGTTTTTGAAAACACTTACAGTATTTTGAATCTTCACAAAATATCTTGGTGTTACTGTTTTCTTTTTGTACTAAAGTAAGTAAAATAAGTAAGTGAGTTGTTACAAATAAACACCACTCCGTTGTACCTATAACTCAGATGCGCTGCCGGGCCCTCCTGGCCAATCATATGGCGGAATAGCGGTGGGTGTGCATAATTGCATTGTAGACCTCTGTATGGCCGCTCGTTACCTGGGACCCGTATTATAGCAACCTGAATAAGCACGTATTAAGTGTTGACAGAGATTGCAGCTCCCCGCGTCCATTGTGCAACTACTTGCTATTAGGTGCTTATTCAGGTTGCTATAATATGGGTCCCAGGTAACAAGCGGCCATACAGAGGTCTACAGTGCATATGATTGGCTGAGGGGTGCCAAAACAGACTAGGGGAGGTAAAAGACAATTTTAGAGGTAGCTGTCCAGAGCCCCCTATCATTGCGGCTGCCTCTTATTCCTACACCTATTTCTGGCCCTGTAAACACATATAATGTTTAGCACCTTTCTGTGCTCAGCTGCTTTATGTCTCCATCTGTCTTTTTTCATTGTGGTATTTTGGCCTCTAAAGAACATGATGCTTCTGAATGAAATTTTCTGAGTAGATACTAAATCTCTGGTTAGAGGACATAGGTTTAAACCATGCTCTTGGAAGCATGGGAGACTTGATGGTAGATGGCTTCCTCAGAATGTTTATATATCCTGAAAGTGCCACTGCCTTTTCCTGATTAGTACAACCCGAAGAAGGAAGAACAACAATAACAGACACAGCCAAATGTCCCTAACCATTAAACAATTCTTAAAAAATTACAGTGTCATAATTTCTGGCACATATTATTTAGACCATCTCTTAGCAGAGGTGATTTTGTACTCTGGTTCAAAGATGTGGTTGTGTTACATACATGCCACACGTTAATTCCTCACTGCATTGGGCAAACTACTTAAGCTGGCCATAGACGTAACAATTACGATCTTTCTCAGGAAAGATCTTTCCAAGAAAGATCGTTCGTTTCAACACACACGTATAGAGCTGAATCGTCAGATATACAGGTAGAAACAATAGAATTCTACTTGTATCTGACGATTCAGCACTAACAATGGCCGATGTTCAGGGAGCTTTCAAAGGCATCCGATCAAAATTTTCCATCCAGTCCGATCAACCAGCCGACCGATATCTTAATCCTCTGACGATGTCGGTCGGCTCATTTCCCACCATACACGCACCGAATATCGTACGAAAATTCGTTTCGTACGATATTATCTGTGCGTCTATGGCCACCTTAACACTTTACTATAAGCTCAATGGGTGACTCCCCTTCCTTTCCCGGCACCTCCAAAATCAATATAACAATAAAAAAGAGGCAAAGGAGTATTTGTAAGCCTTTTAGGAACTGTCAGAGGGCCAAGAGATAACCTCCCAGTGACACAAAGAGATAATAGTTCTTCTGGCTCCTAAGGCTTGTGTGATTGCTTCTTGGATTGCAGCACAAAAGCAAATAGGACATAGGGGTCATATGAAAAAACACATCTATTATCCAACTGTCACTTAGTTCTCATCTGACATTTTCCCTGCCTCTCTTAAAATACAGGATATTTGTTTTGAAAGTACATGTTTCTAAGCTGACTTCAATGTTACAATGTCTAGACATAAACCCATTTTCTGTACTAGTCTGTATACTGTATGTAAAGATGAAAGACAACTGCTTTCTAAAGCAAATATTTATAGAAAATGTAAAATGTTTCTGTTTTTTTTAAAGAACACTTGGTCCACTTAAAGGGGAAGTAAACACGCAAAGCAAATTGTTTTGGGGTGTTTTGTTTCTCCTTTAATAGTATTTACAAAAAAAGCTACATTTAGGGGCAAGTTTACTATTATTCCCGAAAATTTGCTCGATCCTATTCGAAATTCAATAAGCATTCGATCATCGAATGCTTATTGAATTGTTTTAGGCTATTGTTTTGTTTGCTATTCGATTTCTCGATGAATTTGTACGATCGGATACCGATCGTTCAATTTCACGAAAAAATCGTAAAATTTCCTTCAAGCATCCGAAAAATTTGTACGATTCGAACGATCGAACCCTTCGATCGTACGAATGGTATTCGTGCAGGATGGGGGTTCCCATAGGCTTCTATTGCAATTCGGTATGTTCAATCTGGCGAAGTAGGCAGTCGAACAATTTTTAAATTTTGATTCCTTCGATCATCGAATGATCGATTATCCGATCATTCGATCTATTCAATAATTCGGTATTCGATGATCGAAGAGGCCAAATTAGAATATCCGATTTTACGAAAAAATTCATACGATCGTTATTCGATCGGATTCAATTGAACTTCGATCATTTCACGTGAATTTCGTAAATCACCCCCTTTTCAGGCCTAAAAATTTAGAATGAAAAGCATACTTGAAATAAATCCTAACTAGATTTTTTGCTAATGGAACAATGACATCATGGGCCTTGATATAAACTGAATGATGTGTAAGTGTTAGGCGAGAGCATGCACTTTGTAAAATGAGGTTAAATCAATTTGCAATAAAAGGGTAAATAAACCTTGCGTGTAATCACAGACATAGCATCATGGTGCATTAGAAAAATGGGCTCAGCCAAAACAGAAAAATGGCTTGATAAGTACCAACCTATTATTATGTTGCTGAGTGGGATGGTGGTTTCATCTCCTTTAATCTCTTAAAGCTGCACTTTCCCTTTCCTGGATGCAAGCTGGGTTTTGTTTTGACTGCTATCTTGCTGTTCTAAATGAGCAAGCTTTCTCACTGAAGATTAGAAAACTAACTTTCACATTAGTCAGTAAAAGACTATATAATGCCCTGACTAACAAAGGGGAGGCCAGAGCCAGGCTTAGAGGTTTTGGCACCCAAGGCAAGGATGTTAGTCACCACCCACCTGCTTTCTTGCTCACCCACTCACTTATCCGCTCACTCACTCGCTTGCTATCTCATCTTCCCTTCAGCCATGTCCTATGCACCTGCCTCTGCTGCTTACCCCAAGTTCTGGCCATGATGGAGACATTCCCTTGGACACAACCCCTATATGTAATAAAAAGAACTAAGTTTGTCCAAGAGCAGTAACCAGTAGCAACCTATAAGATGTTTGCTTTTAAACAAGTGACCAGTGAATGTTTCCTGCTGATTGATTGCTATGGGTTACTGCACCTGGGCAAACTTAGTGCCCTTTATTACATAACACCCTATAGGGGGAATGTAATTAAATTTGCAAAGAGCAAAAGAATACGCATCAGTAAGATTAAAAATCCACATCTCGCAATGTAATATTGTTCCTTAAACTGTTATTGCATTGCGAATTTTAATTGCACATTGCGAATTTTAATTGGGCATTGTGAATTTTAATTGCGCACTCTTAAGAAGTGCTTGAAGGTGTCATTATCTTTTGGAGCAAACATAACGACTTTTTCAGTTAGAAGTTTTATTATATTGACTGCGCATTGGCGCAAACTGTAAAATTCGCAAACTCTCTTCTACTGTCAGAAGTGGTCGCTAAACAGTTTCAGGGTTCGCAAAAGCTATATTAAATTCGCACAAAGCTAAAATTGTTCGCGCTAAGGCATAACTTTTCGCATTGCAAATAGTTTTTCCATTACTGACTTGTTAACAGGCCCGAATTTGGTGGGCGGGCACCCCAAGGCCACACGGCGCAGGCCCACAGCCGCACAGTCCCTGCGCTCCCCAGTACATTTCAAGAAGCAGCTGGGCGGCATGCCTCCCCTAATACTTTGCCACCCTAGGCCTGGGCCTATGTGGCCTCACCACAAATCTGGGCCTGCTTGTTAACCCCAACCTTGTATCTGACAATGGTACAGGTATGTGACCTGTTATGCAGAGTTCTCTGGAACTGGGCTGTTCCAGATAAAGGATCTTTCTGTAATGTAACGCTCCATACCATAAGACTTATAAAAAACATTCAAAAATTAAATAAGCCCAATAAGATTGATTTGCCTCCAGTAAAGCTGGCCATAGACATAGATTTTTGAAAGATCCAATTGTTATCATGAGACCACGATCGTCTCAAAACAATCGTTTAAATGCCTGATGTGTCCATCAACTAAAAAGACCATTTCAGGCGATATTGCCAGCAAAACTCAAGGATCGCAGCCTGCTTGCCCTGCAAACATAGGTAGATTGCATGGGGACCAATAAGGATTTTCTAACCTGGCCGATCAATCATCAGACCGATGTCGGGCGAAAAATCGTAAGATGTACGATCGTTTGTATCCCACTAACTGCACGATAATTTGACAGATTGGTCGGACTTCACTAAGATCGGTCGTTTGGCAGGGAAGGATCATTGCGTCTATGGGGAGCTTAAGGCCACAAAGGCCTGGCCTAGATGGGCAAGATTTTAGGGTCCTGTCATGCCACCCAGCTGCAATCTTAGGAGCAATAGGGATGCATACGCCTGTACATGTAATCCCCTGCACTCTTGATTTTCCAAATTAGGAAATCCAGAGAGGTCTTTGAAATGAGTGGTGCAGCCAATTCTCTATCACCACATCATAACCACGGCCCCTGAGCTGATACCAGCCTCACCCCCTGATGTCTGCCGCCCACTCCCAACAAGCAAGGCCTGTCCCTTACATCACAAGGCCTGCCGCTGCCTGGTCTGCCTGAAGGCATAAGGTAGTCATCAGGTGCTGACGCAGGACCATATGGACTGTTTCCCGGCCTGTGTTAAGCAGAGAAACATCCCAATGTAGAATCAGCCTAAAAGTAATTTGAATACATCGAAAAAATATCAGGGTTAGGATTTAGCTTTCCATGTATTGCCATTTGTTACACCACACCACTCTGTAAATATGTGCATGGGCATTTATTTGTGATCTAACACCAGAGTATGACTTTTGTGAGCCAAGAATGCCCACACGATAATAATAAGTGAAGCAAAGCCATTGTATCCTTCATTTAGTAGGAACAAATCTCAGGCAGAATTTCACAAACACAACAAATTTCTGTATAACACATTGGAGAGTTCAGGTCGATGCTGGTATTTACGTCTTGCTTACTTGCTGAAAGGAGTTGGGACGCATCAGAAACCTACATAAATAAAACAGTTGCTTTCAGCAATAATATCAACATAATACGATAAGGAACAGCCCCAGGAGGCCAAACCTGCTGCCCTCTAGCTGCAACTGTCCACATCTTCTATAGTAAGGCACTGTAGTACAATAACAGTCTGAGGGCCTTCAGGCTTTGTGTGAAATCAATACATTTTCTACCTCTCCTCTTGCTAAATATTACAAAGGTAATATGATGTCTGCAGATATTGATTGGTAGATTCAAGGAAGCTTTCAGGTCTATGAATGCTGTTTTATTGTACCTCTGCATTGCACGTTAACTCTTATTTATGTAGTGAAAAGAGACATTGTTTAAAAAAAAAAAAATAAGATCGTACCAGTGTATTATACTTCGCTATAGAAGGGTTTAGATATAGAAGGATTGTGCTTAAAAAAGTAGTGTTTCAGGCTGATTTATTGAATATTTCTGCAAAAACCCTAATAATCCCTCCCTTACCTTCCCTTTCCTGCTCCCTGAATTCCCAGGCTGTGCAGAGGAGCCAGCACTATAGGATAGGAACCAATCAGCAGCTAGCAGGACCTGATAGGAAACTGAAGCCTGTCTGTACTTGTGTGACTGCAGTTCTGTGATTGGCTGTCGTCTCGTACTGTGCTTCTGGCAGGGACTGTTAGGACACATCCCCCCCTCTTTTGAATCACAGACAGGGACCAGAGAAAGCAGCATCATATATTACTTATCATCGCCTACAAAATTAGGGTTTTTTTTCTTTTCTCCTCTATGTCTCCTTTAAACTTAAATATGCTAGAAATACCCCAATACTCGATTCTTCCTCTCAGGCCTTCCACTGCTGTCCTCTACTCCCTCTCAAGGACCAATTTCTGAAACCTGTATCTAACCCACACCCACAACTCTTATGCTGACCAGCTTCCCTATCCGACTGCAACTGCCTTATCTGCAACCTGACCCACTACCTGTTGGCTGCCATAAAAACCCGGCACAAAAACCTCAAATTATCCACTATCTGCTTGATATTCTTGGGTGCATAACCCATTGTACCATTCTAACAGGAGTAGGGTTGCCACCTTCTGCAGCCAAGAAGATTGAGCAGGGGTCAGAAGGATGACATAGAGGGGCTGGATTGGTGCTGGCTTGGGAGGGGTCCATGACATTAGGGGTGGGGCTATGCTGTGGCGATTGCCGAGCCATTAATTTTAAAGACCTTTCTGGATTTCATTATTTGGAAATCTGACAGGCAGTTTTTACCAGGTCGGCCCTCCTGAAAACCAGCCTGTTTGGGTTGAAACAGGTAAACCAAAATGGAGGGCAAAAAATAGTGATTTTCCTAGTGCCAGAAATGCTAACCTAGATAGGGATTGATCCTGGTACAACCTGCCATGCCCCAGCAATGCCTGTTTTCTAAACTGGGCCTGCCCCCGATGGTGCTTCCTGGTCAGCTTCTTCAGAAGATTTCAATGGAGAGGGTAGGTAAGGAGTCACTGCAAGGTGCAGTTGGGGACAGTCATGTTATTTCTATAGAGATAAAGGACAACTTTCTGTTAAAAAAAACAAAAAAAAAACAGTCCAGTTCTTAAATTTACATGTGCTCTTAGTGAATGCAACAATTCCTGTGTGTGACTAGTGTCCCCCTTGTAGGCTAGTGACCCAAAAGCTGTTGTAGGGTCTGCTTTACCTACATGCCTTGAAAAATAAATCCAATTTATATACAAGTAATTAAAAACCTTTGTTCTGAAATATCAAACAAAAAAGCCTAATTGTTATAGGTGTGAGTCTGTACTGTAAATGCAGTGGCCAGGAATATATTCCAGAAATAATTACTGGGGCAGCATACTACCCACTGGTCACATCTTCACTTGGGACTAGACAGGAGATTTTGAGTCAATTGGATCTCCTTCCTACCTAGTCCCCAGGGGAAGCGATTGTGCCAGAGCAGAGGAAGTAGAGACTGTGGAGAGCTGTGAGCAGTGGGTGGGTGAAAGGGGTATGAGTGGTGATGAGGGTCTAGGGCTGCAAAATCTTTAAATCTGGATGAGGAAAGGGGGCAGGCAACCAACAGTGCCTAGGGCAACACTGGCCACTAATAAAGCCCTGTTTCCTTCATAGGCATTATGGACCCCTGTTTGAAAGTGGTTTAGTCCAGAAGACATGGTCTAGCACTGGTCTGTTACATTTTTGGCAAATATAGTGTATTGTGCAGTGTCATGCTAAAAAAATGTCAGCCCTTCTAAAAACAGCGTGGGAAGGTTTTTACATAGCTGGTGTAAATAGGATCACTTTGGGGAGAGTCGCATGGAAATGAGAGCAGAAAAAATAGCAGGTTTATTTGGATAGAAAATAAAGTGTGAAAGAACAAGGAAATGCCTTTAATGCAGTATTAAAGGGTTTTTTTTCTATATAACTACTTCACCGTTCTCTTTTTCTTTTCCAAGAAATTCAAGTCTGTCTCTTGATTGTTGAGCTATTTAATTTTTTTTTAAACCCATAGCATGGGGCATTGTCCCGCATTGAAGGGATAAAGATATGTGTAATATGAATGTTAAATGTAAACTCACTGGGGCAGATTCACTAAAGGGCAAATTGGCTAACGCTAGCGACTTTTCGCCAGAAATCCGATCTGTAGGGACATCGCCAATTCACTAACAGGCGCAGACGACAACTCGCTAACAAAAGAGACTGTCGCTAGCGTTCATTCACACTCTATCGCCAGGCGACTTTTCGTTCTGGCAAATGGTCATTACGCTGCAAATTTTACTGAATGTTAGGTCTTTCGACAGAGTTGACTTCACCACCTCAGACCAGGCGAACTGCTAAAATGAAGCTAGATCTTCCTCAATTACATCATAGCCTGTCTGCTAAAAATGCATTAAAGTTGTAAAAACACTGGCAACTTTTTTAAAGCAGGATTGCCTGCAAAAGTCCTAACTTTTTGCAGTTAATTCTTTCCCCCAGACATCGGGGACATGGAGCATTCGTTTTAGGGTGGGCTCAGGTGTAGGGCATTAGAGGATCTCTTTTGTCTTTATTAAGTTTCCTTGGACATTAGTAAGAAAAAGTGGCCACTTCAAGCATTTGCACCAACATCTCTAATGCAGGCGTCAATACAACTTTAATGTACCCGCCCTATTCAAGTTGGCCTAAGCGTAAGATCACTAGCGACTTTTCGCCAAGACATAAACGAAGGCTAGAGAATCTTTGCTATGAAATGCTCGCACTGAAGAAGTATCGCTTGTGATAAGTCACCAGCGTTCGGCACCCCGGAAGCAACTTCGCATTTTAGTGAAATAGCGTAATGGTAACAAATTTTCGGTCTGACAAAGTGGAGAAAAGTGTGCAAAGCGGTTGCTGGCGACTATGCATTCTTTAGTGAATCTGCCCCACTGTGTTGCTCCACTGCTATTACTTGATTTAATGTTTTCTCCCATTGTCCCAAAAAACAATAATTACCTTGTATAAACATGCCTTATGAGATGCGGGCATAGTATTGCTTTTCAACCCACCAATAAACAGGGGCGATCCCAGGCACTTCGTCGCCTGAGGCAGCCTTGAATGTGCCGCCCCCCATTTCCCCACAGCGCTCACTTTTCCAGCGCCGGACAGGGGTAGGGGGGTCCACGACGCAAGTGCGCGCTCTGCACTAGAAGAGCTGAATTGCCGGGTTGTAAACCGGGAATTCGGCTCTTAGTTACCAGGAGCGGCATTTGTGCCTCAACTCGCCTCATTGGCGGAGCGCCCCTGCCAATAAATATTATATACATGTACAACAACAGAAACATCACTATTTAGCAAATAAAATGTTTGTCTGGATCAGAGGATATTAGTCTACCTGACAAACTTTACAGTTCTAATAACCACAAATTTGAATAATATAATAAGTATATTATGTAACTGTGACTTTCACATGTTTTTGTATTCAGGACCCCTTACACACATACAGTATATGGCAACTTTGTCATATATGTTATTTTTTCTATAGCAAATATATATTCAGCACAGATCTCACTCTTACTGCTTCCAGGAATTTCTGTGACGGCAAACAAGAACTTAGCCTTTATCTTACCCTAACTGTCCTTCAGGCTGCTCCTGCCTCAATCCCCCATATTTTGGAAACTAATTCTGTAGGTGATCTGTATATTTTATTTTAGCATTAGGTTTGGCACCGATACTAATCAAATTATATTCTCAGCATGATACAGGTCCTTGGGCTTACTTGAGTAGGCTCCCAGTATAGCACCCTTATGTTAGTGGTGCAGCAGGGTCATCACTTCAGTGTGATACTTACATGTAAATCATGTGAGGTTGCAGATGCTGTCCATTCAGCCAGAGTATATTTTAGTACTGATGCTTCTAATTAGCATTCATAATGTGCATTCATTATATATGACCAAAAAATGTTGGCATTACAGCATAAAATAAGTTTTTTGAAAAACTTTTCTAAACTGAAATGATATCAGGTGATTGCAGAGAGGCATTAGCAAACGTGAAATTACACTGATGGTTTTTGCAGACACAGTAACATTTGCTTGAGACCAATTTTCCTGTCAGAACTGACAGCACCAGATCAAACTTTTGTCTGTGCGGTAGTGCTACTTTGACAACTGAATTATCTGCTGTTCTATTTCAGGATCTCCTTCCATTGGCTTTTCTGCTGGATGCAATGAAAAGTGCAATGTAAAATACATATACCTGTACTACTTAATCCAAGATCAAGCTTCCTTTATCTATCATATAAAACCTCCAACATATGATACCCATAAATATTTATTATATAGGTGAATAACAAAACAAGTATGCAGTATAATAGGTTTCATTGGAAACAACCTTGATTTTTCTTAAACACATCAGTTTGGCAGAATGAAATCCATTTTTGATCTTAGCAAACTGATTTTTTTTATATTTAATTTTGATATCTGACATGGGGCTGGACATGTTGCCAGTTTTCCAGGTGCCCCATCCATGTGACGTGTAAACGTCCGCACACTTTACTGCTGCGCTGGAGTGATGTCACTCACCTCCCTTTCCACCTCAGCAGCACATCAGCAAAACAATAGGAAGGTAACCAGATAATAGCTCCCTGGCACAAGATAACAGCTTCCTGGGAGATATGAGAATAGCACTCAATAGTATAAATCCAAGTCCCACTGTGACTCCTTCAGTTACATTGAGTTGGAGGAATAATAGCCTTTCTGAAAGCACTAAAACAAATCCACTTCTTGGTTCAGGAGTATCATTCTATATGGTAGAGTGAATTATTTGGAGTATAAACAATGTAATATAGAAATGAAAATGACACCATAAAAATCATGACAGTAGTTACATTTGCTACCAACTTCATACTGGGTGCCCAAGGGCCCACCTGAGAACCTGAACCTGGGCTCACTCACAATTACACTGGGATAGAGCTCAATGATATATGGTTTTTATAATGTTCCGTGGAAATAAGGGCTGATGGGAATAGTGCTAAGCTACGGCTGACCTCATAATGTCCAGGCCACAGGGAGGGCTAAAAATAATGGGTTATGGGTTCTTGCCGTGGTTTCAGTTTACCGGTGTTAGTTAATGAGCCCTTGCGTGTTTAAAATTTGGATAAGTACTGTGCCTGACTAAATGGAATGTACGCTGCAGCTGTAGCTGATTATTAACCTCTGTGTGTGTGCAAGGCTATCTCACTGTGGAAAGGTTCATTGTAGATCTACTGGCAGATGGCACTTCTAGGAAAATGCCAGCTCTGGATGTGCCAACCGAACAACTGGGGCATCTGGAGTGATCACAGTTCCTGGAAAGGATATTGCTGCATCTGAAGGGGTTAGTGCAGCATTTATTTTTGCTATCTTCCCCCTGGCCGAAGTCCCAGACACAGGATGCTCAGTTCAGGCCTTCTGTATTTTGTCCCAAGGCTGGGTATGGTGTGAAGGTCCCACAGGCTAAAGTTACTGTGCTACATGGTGTGGATATTTACTTCAGCCTATCAGAATGCAGCCTGCACAGTGCAAACATTAGGCAGAGAGAAATGCTGTAGCTTGATATTAAGACTAAGAAAACAATGTTATCCCTTTATTTTCTGGTTCTGACTCATGAAACCATGTACTCCTCTTTCCTCCATGCCTAATAGTTAGCTGGCTTCTTCCATATTGTTTCCACAAGCACATCAGCACATCAAAATGAATCAAAAGTCAAACAGACACAGCTTTCAATAGTAGTTAAATTTACCAACAACTTTAAAACCATTGACCGTTCATTTATAGTGAACAATTGCTTGGAATTACATTTTCTTTCATTATGCAAAATGTTTGGATGAACATTCCCTTTAAGTTGCGTGAAGCAGGGTAACATATATAAAATAATAAAACTAAGGGGCAGATTTACTAAATTCACATGAATAATTCGAAGTTCGATCGAATTTCAAAGAGATTAGAATTCGAATTTTCTAATATGCAAATTGGGCAAATTCGACCATCGAATAATCAAATCTGAATAATTCGAATATTTAAATTTTATTTTATTTGAATATCCGACAATTGGATGGTCGTGGTACTTCCTCTTTAAATTTTTATTCCCCCACCTAGTTCGCCAGATCAAAGCTACCGAATTGGGTATCATTATTTTTGATTGAATAAGAAAAAAATTTGATCGATTGAAAAAATCGACCAATCGAATTGCGGTAAAATCCTTCGAATTCGATATTAGAATTTGAAGGATTTTATTTCGCATACTATTCACCTGGTCGAATTTCGAATTTTTTTCAAAATTCGACCATTGATAAATCTGCCCCTAAATGTTATCAGCACACAACAACCTAAAATCTGCCATGGGGGGCTGAGAGTTATAGTTTAACAAAATTTGGCAACCCTGTGGAAATTAATTTCCAGCTGCTGCAGCTCCTTAGCTTATTCCAGATATGTGTAATAGATGCAAATGGAAATATGAACTCTGAATATTTGGCACCACAAACGTTATCACCACTAACATCTGTAAAGCCAGTATAGTCTCCTTGCCAAAATAAATCAAGGGAGACAATTAGGTTTTATATAGGTTATGTGTCTGTCAAACTGTTCATGTATACAGTACATCAAATGTGATCAATCACTGGGACATGCTACTTAAGGCTGTAGCAAGAAACCTTCTGTAGGTCTGTGCAAGGAGGGGTTCCAAGATAAATACATTTACTGAAATGATTTCCATTCTATGAATCTGCACATGTGCCTCCAATCTGCATGCAAAGTGATTACTATGGCAGAAATAATTATATAGACGTTAAACCACTTTCTAGCATTGCTTTCCATGATTGTTCTAAAACAGTGACTGAAAACTGCGATATGGAGTCAAGCCACACTGTCTCCTCCATAGGACAGTCTCAGCTGAGACTCAAGGGTGCCTTGCTGCTGTGTAGAAACAATATCTTAAATTACGTCCATTCTTAGTCACTACTTCCATTCAACATCAATAAAGCTGGCCATACACGGGCAGATAAAGATGCTGACATTGGTCGTTTAGACCGATTTGACAGCTTATCTCCCCGTGTATGGGGGCTTCCGACGGGTCTTCCCGACCGATATCCGGACACGATATTGATTGGGAAGGTTGGATTTTCTTCCAACTGAAGTCGGAAGTCCAATGCGCTAGTCGTAATCTGATCATTCGGCCATAGGGCCAAATGTTCAGATTACTCCGATATAGCCCTGCCAGTTAGTGGCATATCGGGGACTTCTGACGAGCAATGTCACCAAACGAGCGGATCTTTGCATTTACGGCCAGCTTAAGTGTCAAATGTTCCAGAGCCACACTGTATCCCAGATTACCACAATTTTAGTACAGTTATAGGACCTGTTATCCAGAATGCTCAGGACCTGGGAATCCCACAAACAACGGGACAGTTGGGAAGTATGAGCTAGGGGCATTTATGCTGCTGCTTTTCCTCCTAATCACTGCCAGTTTAACCTTTGCAGTTTTGCAGCACATCGTATGCACGACTTGGGGGCCTATTTATCAAACGGTGTAAAAAAAAATAATAAATGACTCCATATATCAGTTTCTGATCACCAGGTATAACCAGGTAAACGATAACAAACTTATCATGTTGTGTATTCATTTCAGGTTTCAAATTCCTGTGTGTTGAGGCTACTAAAATGTGTATAAAATGTGTAAAAAAAAGTCATAACTTTCCACAGAAAATACCACCGGAATTTACTTGCCAAATGGATTTTAACCAATGACTTGAAAATAAAGCCGTGAAATAAACCAGTTACTGGTATGGGAACCCATTTTCCAGAAAGCTCCAAATTAAGGCTGTGTCCCATAGACTCCATTTTATCCAAATAATCCAAATGTTTAAAAATGATTTCCTAGTACTTGATCCCAACTAAGAAATAATTAATCTTTATTAGAAGCATAGCCTGCCTATTGAGTTTATTTAATGTTTACATGATTTTCTTTTAGACTTAAGAAATGACGATCCAAATTATGAAAATATATGTTATCCGGAAAAGCCTCAGGTCCTGAGCATTCTGCATAAGAGGTTCCATACCTGTACTGGAAATCCACTCTATGTACCCCTTTTAAACATTTAATGCCCTGTTTTAATGGGGTGTTTTTGTTTTGTTTTAGGGCAATGAACTCTTACTTTGTGTATAATATACTGTTTTTGTGCAAATCCGTAAAAGATCAACTGTGCCAAATCTATAGGGAGTGACTAATCTTGGCATTGCACGCAGGCTGTTTAGTTAGGGCTGATAACTTCATTAAAACTTGTATTTTCTGACCCAATTTTAATCCCTGCATTCACGGTAATTATGTTTGCTGCTGCTACATAACATTGTGTTTGAAATCTCTAGTAGCGCAGGGAGATAAAGGCATTGCTCCTTATTTACAAGGCTGTTAAAAAATGGGACAATACATCTGAGTAGGCAGAAGAGAAACTGTGCCAGACTGAATGCACTAACCATAAATGGGTCAGTATAGAAAATAGTCAGACGTTTAAGTACAGCTTTGTATAACAATAATTATGCTTTAGCCTAACCCTGAGCCATGCGAGGCACATCTGCAAAGATTAAGCACTTCTGCAAAGCTCTTTTGGAAAGGAGACGAAGTGGGAAAAAATGTTTTGTATTTGCATTGAAGGGAAAAACATTGCAGCATTTTAGTCAAGGTTGGCTTTATAATGAGTTTATAAAATAATAAGCTGTCATTGTAAATGTGGGAAGTGAAGATACCAAGACATTGTTGATGTTACACAACAGTAGAATGTTATAAGAGACTGGTAGCAGTAGGTGACAACATAGTCAGCTCTTATGTTTGACCTTTTGCTTGGATTTTGGAGCACCAAACCTAATGACCTACTGTACAAACAAATACACACCTTCCTGTTAAATGTTTGCCTACCAATCCTTTCTATTCTATTAAATCTCAGTAAAAAATTAAAACAAAATATTTTGTTTAAGGAATAATCTTTCACTTTGGTCTATGACCTGTTGCCATTAATAGTTTTCCTAGAAACAGAAGCACAACACATGTTGCTCCCAGTGGCCTCAAAAATTTTTGAAGGCAAGTTTTGGTCCACCAGTATGTTTTGGACTGTGAACCCTCCCCCCAAAAAAAACAAGTACATAGAGAAGTTCCATGCAGATCCACGTACACAAAGCCCTGGTCAGAATTGGACCTTTGACCCCAGTACTTTCATGCATTGGACAAGTAAAATACAGTACATAATTTACTAGAAATATATGTACTCTGTTATACCATACTTAATCCATTGTTCTTCCAATATAATGCTTTGCAAAACACTACAGTGTAGATACATTCAAATTTTATTTGGGGAACAGAAATGAATTTTACATTGTATAAAGATTTGCATGTGTAGAGTTGTAGAGTGTAGAGTTGCATTATTTATTAGTTGTGGCTAAGCTGAATCTGATGGTACCTCCAAGGTATAATAGGAGCTAAAAATAGCCTTGAATCCTCTCTGTTTACTTCATGGCTGAGAAGAAGGGTCAAGAAGGACTATTTGATAAGTTCATTGTATTTAGTGGACTGTGTATACCAGCTATAAGTGTGCTTGTTGTATGTTTAAATGGCAAATACAATCCAGTACCCACCTTTAATTGTCCCCCACACTGCTGGCTGTTTCTCTAAATACAGGTAGGACTACCACTATAGGTAGTGTAGATATCTAAAATGAACTAGGAAGTCAGCATAGTCAGATTGTAATTTTTTTTATTTGATACATGCTGCACGTTTTGCTTTTTGGATTCCTTTGTTTTTCTTTATTGGGAAAGGAAAATACTTTAAAAAAGTATCACCAGTGTAGACATTTCTAACAAAACAAACTTCATTGGCCAGATGGCAGGACAGCAACGATAAGGCTGAGGATTTGGCTCTCTTGAGAAAATAATTTGAAATTCTTTTCTTAGAAAGGGGACTGGGGGATCTTAAGGTCAGTATGAGAAAGAGGCCTAGGATGTTGATGTTGTTGACTCTGTGGCTTTTCCTTGGATTTCTTCACGTAGAATAAGAACCATCAGAAGGTATTTAGTGTTCACTTTAGTGTAAAACTGCTTTAGTTGCCTTGTAATATACCCAACATGTCTTTGTGAAGAGCACCTACAAATAATGTAGTTATCTTATGCAGTGTTGTATCTAGTGGCCTGAGAACCATACTGGCTTCAGCAACATGGAGCACATACTGTGGTGTGAAACAGTAATGAATACAGTTGGGTGTATGGTCTCTCAGAGAAGACTCAGAAGAGACCAGGTTGTGGAACATCATGCAGATGTGATGAAAAAGCTGTGTATATATATATATATATATATATATATATATATATATATATACGTATATATTAGTCATTTCTCAGCTGGGCCAATACAATAACCTGCCTAATCCATATCTAGTAGGTTTGAAAAAGGCTGAATCCAGTAGTTGTTGCAGTCTTTGCCTCATAGGTCCTGTATTTATTCAATATTTGGCACTGGGATTAAATTTTGGTTGCTTTCTGGATAACAGGTTTTTAGATAATATATCCCATACCTGTGCATATTTTTCTAAGCTCCTCAAACTCTTCCATGGTATTTGTGTGAAATTCCATCACAAAACAATGTACTAATTTCTAACACCGGATGGAAAAAGTTCAGGAATTTCCTTTATGGTATGGTTAGCTTGTTCACATTTATGTTATTTGTACTTATACATATTGTCCCTATTTGCCAGAACAGAAACTATGTTTATAGGAAATGTCTTAAAAGATTTGGCCTATAATATGTAATTGTAATCCAGATAGATAAGGAGATAAGGAATGACTTTCATTTAAAGGGGTAATAACTATTTTAGTAGTCATTCAGCTGGTTAAAATGGGGGCACTCTCTATTCTGGTAGAAGTAAGTGTAGCTGCAGAACAGCATATACAGCTTGGCATTTCCAATGAAAAGGCCTTTTTTCAAAGGTTGTAATACCAATAAAACACTGAAAAATGCTTGGCCTCAGCTAAAACAAATATGAATATATATACTTATAAATGCTAAATGATGCAACCTCTATGTACCTTTATCATTTCCTGAAGAATTATACTTACTGAAGGTCAATACCTATGCAAACAGGTGAATGGGAGTTCTTTGTACAGGCTATGATAACAAAAAGAGTTCTCCCTGTTGTGGAACACTACATTAAAGGTGGCCATACAGGAGCTGATAAAAGCTGCTGCTCTGTACCTTTGGACAAGTTTAAACATTCTGTGAGAACTGTATCAGCTTGTTGATATGGTTCCTGTGCCAATGGCTTGCATTGCCATCATTGTGATCACCTGAGATCCAAAGGATTATTGCAGACTGGGGAATGATCTGCTTGCTGGCAACCACACCAAATGAGTGGATATTTACATGGATGGGCAGCTTTATTCTGCCAATAATTTCATATAATACACACAAGCCATGAATATCCTGTAAATGATATCCTTATAATACACAAAAGATGTGAATATCTTGTAAATTATATCCTTATAAACGGTGAGTTCTGATGTCATCAGTCATAAACGGTGAGTTCTGATGTCATTTCTGTCGCATGACTCACTGAAACATGTGTATTTTAATAAATAAAGTACCCCCAGTTGCAAAATATGAGGATATTAGAAGTTACCTCGGAGTTCAATGACCTGCATAAAAATTTTTTAAATGGTCATGAAACTCCTCTGTAACATATAATATCCTTATATTTTACAAGAGTGGGTACTTTATTTACTATATTATGCCCAAGCACTGTCAAACCTCACCCCTTATGCAATGGGATTGCAGCACAAAAGATAATTTATAGAAGGCGATAAGAAATGTTGTGACCATCCAACCTGATAGATAATGGCATCTTAGGACTATGGTATATACATTGGTTTTTATCACTGCTACTTGTGGAGGCAATCCTCATGCTACTAAACACCTCAAATTGCTTCTCACTCTACTACCCACTTGGTACCCTCTATAAGTAGATACAAAATGCAAGAGAGATTATCAAGTCAAGCAACCAGTGATGGTTATCATTCATGTACATAAATTGCCAGTGTATAATGATATAATGATTGCCATAACTATATAACTATATCCGGAAACCCATTGTCCAGAAAGCTCCAAATGACAGAAATACTGTTTCCAATAGGCTCCATTTTATCCAAATAATCCATATTTTTTAAAATCATTTTCTATTTCTCTGTGATAATAAAGCAGTACCTTGTACTTGATCCAAATTAAGATATAATCCACCCCTATTGGATGCAAAATCGGCCTATTGGGTTTATTTAATGTTTACATGATTTTCTAGTAAATGTAAGGCAAATATACATGCAGTACATTCGGTTCTTATAATTACATTAGAGAAATAAATCGAAAAAATAAAAACACATGGCATAGCTCCCCTTTAAAAAAGGAGAAATGCAATGTATCCTGTTCTAGTTAGATTTTTATAAATCTCAAAGTAGCCTAGTAAAAATCATATACAGGTATGGGATACATTATCTGGAAACTTGTTATCCAGAAAGCTCAAAATTACAGGAATGCCATCTCCCATAGACTCTATTTTTATCCAAAAAAATCTATTGTAATAATGAAACAGTATCTTGTACTTGATCCAAACTGAGATATATACAGAACATATTCATTATTGGAGGTAAAACAAGCCTATTGGGTTAAAGGTGGTGGTTCACCTTCAAGTTAACTTTTAGTATATTGTAGAAGGGCCAATTCTAAGAAACTTTTCAATTGGTCTTCATTATTTATTTTTCATAGTTTTTTTAATGATTTGAAATTTTCTTCTGTTTCTTTGCAGCTTTCAAATGGGGGTCGCTGACACCATCTAAAAACAAATGCTCTGTAAGGCTTCAAATGTATTGTTATTGCCACGTTTTATTACTGACCATTCTATTCAGTCCCTCTCCTATTCATATTCCAGTCTCTTATTCAAATCAATGCAGGGTTGCTAGGGTCATTTGTATCCTAGAAACCAAATTGCTGACACAGCAAACTAGAGAGCTGCTGGATAAAAATCTAAATAACTAAAAAACCACAAACAATAAAAAATGAAAACCAATTGCAAATTGTCTCAGAATATCGCTCTCTACAGTATACTAAAAGTTAAATCAAAGGTGAACAACCCCTTTAAATTATTTTTTAGTATATATAAAGTATGGAGATCTAAATTACAGACAGATTCATTATCTGGAAAACTCCAGGTCTCGATCATTCTGGATAACAGATTCCATATCTTTACTGCAACTGCATATCTCGGGCATTTTTTAAAACAGATGCTATAGCCTAATTATTTACCATATTTAATTCTTTTAGTAGCTAAGTCTTAATCATGAATTGAAGTTGAAACCAAGAAAACCTTGTGATATAATTAAGAAGCACTGTTGTTGGTTTTTTCTTTGGAAGCTTCATTTGCAGATGGGAGCTGAACTGGGAAAGTTTTTTTTTACATATAGTTGGCCAGGCTATGGGGCAGATGTATAAAATGTGTAAAAGAAAAGCAATTGGTATACAACAAGCATTGACATTTTAACTGCACGTTACACTAGGTACAATCACATTTCTAAAGCTGTATAATTACTTTATGTAACTTACTGGCATAAAACAAAAATTTGCTTGAGGAAACACGTGTAAAATGCGTTGAGTGCTGGTGTTTTTGACCCTGCAATTTATATCACTTCTAATGCCATAACTGCTATGTCTCCTGAATTTTTCCAATTGAGCTTGATGGCTTACATCAGGTCTAGAGTGTTGTAAAATAACACCATCATGTTAGAACTTACTCTGGTTTTAAGTAAAATACACACCATTATAAATACTTCAATTGCCTTTATAAATATGTTATTGCTTTTGCCCTCACCTTTATAAATTTTTTTGGTACACAATATTTTATACCCTAAATATATGTATGCCTTAAATCTAGAAAAGATTGCTCTCGCAGATGTATGAAGAGACAAGCCCTGAAGGAAAATGCTGGAATAAATATTAGATTTCTTGGAAAGGCATCAACATTTCACTGTATCTTTTCTTAGAAAAGAGTAAAGCAAAGGAGGTGAAGGCATTTCTAGATGTTCATACACAACTGGGATTTGTCTCAAAGGGGAAATATATATTGTTCTGTTGAGTTCTGTTGGTTGAAACACTAGAATTTTCATTTATTCATGCGAAATATGCAACAGGCTTAAGATAACATAAATATCTTTTGAAAATAAAAGCACAATTGAAACACATGGGAAGGTCATGCATTATAACTATTAACATATCATGGTATACCCCTCCCAGTAATAAATGGGTTATCTAAGAATTCTAGGGGGTAATTTAATGAATGTCCTTAAATTTCCTGCTTGTCTAGTAATCCATCACAACCAATCGGCAGTTAGAACTTTACGATTCAGTTGCTTGAAAACAAAAATCTGACTAGATGTTACCCACTAAACTGGGTTATTAGATGTGGGCAAAAGTAAGAAAATGTATTAAATTACCTAAATTAAAGGAATTGTTCAGTATAAAAGTAAAAAACCGGGTAAATAGATAGGCTGTGCAAAATAAAAAATGTTTTCAATATAGTTAGTTAGGCAAAAATGTAATGTATTAAGGCTGGAGTGACTGTAAGTCTAACATAACATAACAGAACACTACTTCTTGCTTTTCAGCTCTCTTTTGTTTACACTGACTGGTTACCCTGGTTACCAGGCAGTAACCAATCAGTGAATTGAGGGAGGGCCACATGGGTCATAACTGTTGCTTTTGAATCTGAGCTGAATGCTGAGGATCAATTGCAAACTCACTGAACAGTTATGTCCCATATGGCCCCCCTTTAAGTCGCTGACTAACTCAGATTTAGAGAGCTGAAAAGCAGGATGTTGTGTTGTATTCTGCTATGTTACACACCCAGTCACTCCAGCCTTTATACATTACATTTTTGGCTAACTAACTATATTAGAAACATTTTTTTTTTTGCACAGCCTATCTATTTACCCAGTTTTTATTTTTACCCTGAACTGTTCTTTTAAATTTTTTTGGAGGGAACAAAACACTGTGACAAAAGGGCTGATTTACTAAAGGTCATACATGGGAAGATTAAATCTGTTGATATCGGTCTTTTAGACTGATTTGCCAGCTTATCTGCCCATGTGTGGGGGGCTTTCGAAGGGTCTCCCTGATCAATATCAGGCCAAAAATCGATATAGATCAGACAGGATTGATTATTTCCTGCAATGGAGGACCGTATTGGCTAGTTGATGTTGTCCTACGACTCGTCAGTGCCCATTTACTTTATATAATACGATCGTTTGGCTGAATGTCCAGATTAACCTGATATCACCCTGCCATTGGTGGGCATTTCGGGGAATGATCCGTCAAATTAGTCGATCTTATCATATATGGCCACCTTAAGGCACTAAATTGCATTACAGAAGTTGACCATGGAAACAATAACCACTTTGCTTATAGACTGCTTGCTGTGGACAACTGCATTTGTGTAATGTAGCTTCTTTATTTGTAAATGAGAATCATCTTCAGGTCAAATACTGCTTATAGATTTGCACATGGCTACCAAATACAATACTCTGTGCAGGAGGATCTTTAAAGTAGACTCTTTGAATACTCTACTGGCTTATCCTGCAGACTAGATTTTACATTTTCTTGTATTGGATCCACAGGTATTTAAGTTATCTTCTTATTTCACTATTAATTATCTTTAAGGAACAACTTTATATTCACATTTAGTTAACCTTCCAGAATGACACATTTTATCTCTATTTTGCTGGAACAAACTTTTAAATGCATAAAAAAAATGGGTTGGGTTCTCTTCTTTTTATAATATAAAGACCAGTTAAAGCCTAAGAGAAGCTTTTCTTATTGAAGAAGCCATTTCCCATTTTCTACAGCCTAATTACTTTGTTTATATTATTTCCTGTACCATGTGCTTACCCAGGTGCTGCCGTAAAAATGGGAACACTTTTATTGTGGCAGTGTAGAAAATCCAATATTTAGTGGGAACTAACCCCTCCTTTGTCAGGAATGGAATTCTCTATAGAGAGTCTATACTGAAGCATACTGTGCCTAGGTAGTTTCTTTCCAAAGAATAGGAGAAAACAACAATGCCAGTAGGCACAGATGGGTGATGGATGAGCTGAATGAAGCTAATGTACACAGAAACTGGGCAAAAGTTTCTTTCTAGCTTAGTTGCCCTTTTAATAGTGAGATATTTATTTAAAGGGAAGATAATGGCCATCCTAAATCAGTGTTATGGTTTATAGATCAGGCAGTCCCTGTGCCTTCCAAAGAAGGAAAGCTAATTTAGTAATATCCTGTTTTGCAAGTTTGTCATAGTTACCACACAAAAACTCTGCAGCATGAGGCTTGGTGTTTATTCAAAGCTTTGCTTGCTTAATCTATATACACTTTCTCTTAGTTAATGATGGGAAATTGGAAGAAGTTTGTTAAAATGCAGGCATTAATAGGAATCTTTGTGCTAGATTTGCAGGAGACCAACGATGTGATAATTGAAAGGGGAACTTTTTTAGCCCACTGTTTATAAAGTTATAAGGTATAGCCGTATACATAACTAAATATGAAGAATTTTATAAACTTTTGTTCTATAGAGCACCGACATCTAACCTTCTTTTAGTTCTTTAGTGAGACCCTGTCTGGAAAGCTAACATTGTAAAAGAACAGGATGGGCTTCATAAGGCCACAAAATAGTTGTATACAAAGGCATAGAATTTATGTAACAGCTTGGAATGTATTGTGCATTTTCCAATGATAACAATGTATCATGAATGTATTTATATAGCGCCAGCAAGTTTACTTTGTAAGCATGAAACCCTCCCTCTTAATGCTATTTAAATGTGTTATTTTAAACAAAGACAGAAAGAATGGCACACAACAGAAACACTGCTAGAAAGTGCTGAAGGAAAAGAAAAAGCATTTAAGATGTGAAAAGAGTAGAGAGAATTTACAACTGTGTTGCAGGTACAAAACAGATCCAAGTTGATCTATCCTCTGCCATGTGGCTCACTGTACACTGTATATTACTATATATCTATTGAAGATATGGGACTGGTTATGCAGAAACTTGTTATCCATTAAGCTCTGAACTATGGAAAGGCCATCTCCCGTAGACTCCATTATAGTCAAATAATCCAAATTTCTAAAAAACTATTTCCTTTTTCTCTGTAATGATAATGCAGTACCCTGTACTTGATCCCAACTAAGATATAATTAATCCTTGTTGGAAGCAAAACCAGTCTGTTAGGTTAATTTAATGTTTAAATGATTTTCTATTATACTTAAGGTATGAATTCTTATCAGATTATCCGGTGTAAGGTTCTCCTGGTGCCATGGTCAGATGTGTGTCCATGATGAGATGCAAAATTGAAATGAGAATTATTATTTGCCTGTATCCTTTGTTGGAAGATGTGATGAGGGCACCACAGGCAGGGTCTGATGCTTCTTTTGATTGGCTTATGGGCTTTACAGACAGCAAAGGGAATCAATTAACAACTGCTGGCTGCTGTGTATTATTTGGGAGTCTTAGGCCATATACCTTTCCCATCCTGTTGTTGTTCCTACACTGTAGGTCTGCTTGGAAATCCATCTGGTAGGCTGCCTATGTTGCTTGTGGCTGTCACTTATGCAAATATGTGTTCACAACTTATGTAGTGAGTTATAATGGATTAATTTGGCACTGAATCATATACTTGAACCCTACACTCTACCCCATTGTTGTCTATCCTGCCTTACTTAGTCTCCTGCTTTACTACCACTAACACTCAACTCTGAAAGGTTTTGTACTACTACCTCCTATGCACAAAAGTGTATGAAGTCTGATGGGAAAAAAAATGACTTGAGACCTTAATAGCAGCTTCTCCTTCAAATCACATTAACAATTAGACTTCAAAAGGACCCATGTTCCTTAGGGAGGGTTAATCTTGTGAATGTGAAAGTCATGTTATGTGTCTCTGTGGAATAACTTTAGCTGTATGAGGCTTTTCTGTTTATTGATGTGAGTGCTGTCAGTACATTTGTGTTTCATCAAAAAGGGGAAAAAAAGAAACGATGTCTTTTATGCTACTTAAAGTGCATTCATTTCCAATGAAAAGAAGAGTATCTAGCAAAACAGCAAATAATAACTGGCTGGTTTGTTCTGCAAGGATGAACCAGAGATACTTATGTGAAAAATCCCCTCCAATGTTTTGTGTTCCTGAAGCATCGTAACCCAACTGTGAATTACAAAAAGATGCTCCTATTCTGTGTAAAGACCTTCTTATTGATTGGTGATATAACTGGCCTGTTCTATGGGATGATGTAATGCTCATCAAGTTACTTAAGAAAGTGACCTTGAGGGAGATCAGATGACTGAGCATCAGAGGTAGATGAGAACTTACCAGGTAACCTTATTTCTTGCTAAATTGGCTGTATTATTGCTGACACCTTGCAAAAACACATTACAGCAATCATTCTCAACCCAATAACTAAGAATGGGAAAATCTACGTAAATGCATCTACTTTACTATAAATTGGCGCATGCAGAATAGGAAAGGACAAAGAAGACAGGAGTAGATTAACAGGACATGTACAAGAAACACTTTATCTTTCCAAATGAGAACCAGTTTGTAACCTGTAACTCGATTGACCCACAAGCCTGCTTAATTTCTAATGAATGACATTTCTCAATGTCTTGGTAAGTGTTTAGTTGTAATCAGATCTAAATCAAAGAAACCAGGGGGATTGACCACTACCCTGTGTGCATGCCCTGTAGCTGCTGGTACATGTAGCTCTTATAACTAGCTAAAAAGTGACGAAATTTGTTGTAGCATCTAATAGACTTGAAACGGAAATGCCTGAAAGCACTGCATTCTCTGGCTTTTTTCCATTCTTAGGCGACAGTGGGACATTGCATTACTGCCACATTTTCTTTTTGCCATTTGCCAACTAAAACACAAACTAGAGAATGTTTTGGGCAGCCCTGGGCTGCCAAGCACCATTTAAATGTATGGGAGATGCCAAATAATGCCTCAGCCAAAAATGCTTGAATCCCTCTTGTGTTCCATAGACAGTAGACTTTGTGAAGAGAAACAGTTTAAAAAGTTTTGTCTAAGTCCTAATTTACATTCCTGGTACCTGTGTGTTTTTTTTTTTTTAAGATGAGAGATCTTTCCATAATTTGGATCACTAACAATAATTTAAACTTTAAATAGGATTGTTTTGCCACCAATATGCATTCATGCAGCTACAAGTACAAGTTAGAGTCACAAAAAGCAATAAGGATAGAGAGGTAGGTGAAGGTTTCAGAAGTATTTCCCCTTTTTCTAAAGCCTTCTCAAGATATGCTGGAACAGCTACTGAAGAAATTGTCACGTTATTGACATAACATCCATACTGGCTCTTACTTAAATATAATAAATACATAATTTATAGCTGACTACACTTAAGCATAGACCTATTTAGACATTTTCTTTAAAGGGGATATAAATTTTTACCTTTTACTTCTTGCAATGAACTGCTGAGCTATTTCATTGATAACAGCTAGTACTGGCACTTGATTATTGAGAACTGAAATATTACTCCCCTCCAGTACAATTTTTGTTGCACCCACAGAGGCAGATTGCTTCGATAACCCTGATATTTGGCTATTGTTATATCCATGAAAGCAGTCAGAATAGTAGATTAAAGTAGGCTAAAAGAGTAGTGCATTAACACAATGCTTTTTGCATATTCAACATACTCTTACATACTGACTTGATATTTCATACCTATGCTGAGATTCTATACCTTTATTTTTTGCCAGGGAAAGCTACCATGAGTCATTGTAATACTATGTCGAAAATTATATAAAAGGCTAAATTATGTATCATATGGATTCATAGGAAATAACATTACATATTCTAGTAATAGAAGCACAAGGGTTCAAAGGTGAAACATTTTATTAGAATTTTTTTTTTTTTAGTTTAATGAAGAACCCGGACCTTCATCTATCTGAAACTCAGAAACAGATCCATAAAACAGGTAAAACCTTGAAAATGTTTGATGTTTTTCTATTTAGAGTAAATATATGTGATAGGCAACCCAATAAAGTCTAGATGTTATTTAGCTCAGCAAAATGTTGGGTGTTCTACTGTTCTTGGGTGTGGTCATTTCACAACCAGTCCCAAAGCCATAACATAATGAAGAACTTAAGCTGGTTTTCAAAATCATATAAGTATAATAGTAACATAACATGAATAAACCAGAGTTATCAATGATCCCCTGTCCCCTAGGGTGAAAGAAGTGTCCTCTACTGTTTAGAAATGTATTCTTTAGAAATTGTGCAGTGCTATGTAGTTCCTTAAACTGGTGTCAATTGTTTCTGTAACCTGGCAACAAAACTTTATAATACTATTCAGCAATATTTTTTGTAGCATGCAAACGGATGTTTGTTACCTTAACAGGCATGGCACCAACTTAGCCTGTGTAGTGGCAATAGTTTACTGAATGTCAAGAACCATGCTTAAAAAAATGTTCCTCAACTTTACCCAAAGTTTGGTCTTGCAGTCCTACACAGTGCTGCCATCCAGTAAGAACTTTCAGTAGTAGTGATTGACAATCCTGACCTCCCTGAGTAAATGTTATTGTTGCATAATTAGAATTTTTATTCTAAATTAAAATAAGCTGGCTTGAGCCTTCCTCTTTTTCACGCCTTTTTATTCTTTCTCCTCTTTTTCACATGCTTCCATGCTGATTCTCCTCACCCTTCTTCTCTGCCCTGTGCTCCACTGCTATTCTTCATATCTGAAGGTGGCCATACACCGTGAGATCCTCTCGTTTGGCGATGTCACCAAAGGAGTGGATCTCTCCCTGATATGCTCACCTTGTGGTGGGCGATATCGGGCTGATCCGATCGTGGGCCCTATAGCCCAACAATCGGATCACAATGGAGGAGGTACAGGTGGTAGGATCGAACAGATGCAGAACAGATCAACAAACAGACGCGGCTGCGATCCGACAGGATTTTTAGTCCCATCTGATCGGCATCTAGCCAACTTTCGGCCAGATATCGATTGGGTAAGCCTATCGGAGGGCCCGATTGGGTAAACCCGTCTGTCGGCAGCTTTTATTGGTCCATGTATGGCCACCTTTACCTTGGTCTCCAGAGGCAGCTCTATGCCAGCAATAGTTTCTCTAATAGTACATCTTTTATGGTCAATAAATGGGGCTTTGTTTTTGCTTAAAATCACAGCATATTCCAGGAAATCAGTTTCAACTTCTGTGAAAGGCCTGGGCTGAACTGCGACGTTCTTACAAATCTTCAGAGTGCTGCTGTTTTCTTATCTGCAATCTGATGAGCTAGCAAAAAAACACTATTACAGACATATGCAACCTGTTTGCACAGCTACAAATGTAAGAGCAAGTGGACAAGGACAATGGAGAATGTCAGATGACCATATTAAGCAGTACACAGAAGGCAAAATCTTAGTGCCCCTTCCACTTCTAGCTAACAAAAAACTTTAGCTAAACCATATGTAGCTCTTGCATGTAAAAGAATATGTAAACATGCCCATACCTTGGCAGAACATAAAACAGTTGAATATGTTTATGCTGTTATAGTGGCTGAGGGAGGCAGAACCAGAAGACCTCAAAAGTGTCCAGAAACTGAAAAGTGCTGACAAGATGTATTGCAGTTTTCATGAGTCGGTTTTCTCATATCTGTGGTGCACTGGCTTCACTGTATTGGGCTGTACATTTACACGGGATTATTGTAATAATAAATGGACAGATATTTGGAATATGTGATTGTCAATATGTCCATTTGGAATATACATGATCAACTGAGCTAGAACGTTCAGATTGTAGGTCATTTAGAGTGAAAATTTGGGTGAATATATATATTTGCTGTTGAAGATATTTGTGGAACTGTGGCTATATGACTGATACACTAAGATGTCCCTATATATATATTCCCATTTCATGAGCAGGGATCAGGGGATTCTTTACAAAGTTTTTGACCTTAAAAGAGGGCCGTGACCAAGATCTGGACTTTGAAGGGGGCTTACAATGAAAACATCTGACAACGACTGATCTAAAAGGATACTATCAATCTACTAACAAACCATACAATCCAAAGTAAATCGAGAAATCAAGGGGTACCATCTTAGTTCAGTGTGCGTTTGCAAAATATTCTTGTTCTTTTGCTGTAAAAAAACATGGAAGTTATTGAGGAAGGATGTAATTGGCACAATGACATGCCAACAGGAAAAGGCATTGCCTAAGTGGTAGAAACATACCAAAATCCATTTCAGATTCAGTAAATTCTGCTGTAATAATTAATAGCTACTCATAATTAAGCACGTTATTTCAAGTTGTTTGTAAAATCTATAGTGTTAATGTTAGTGATGGTAATATGATTTGAAAGGGCTAGTAAGAAATTGAAGTACTGTTTTTTTTATGCTAACATCATAGATCGCAAGCTTGTCGAAACAATATAATGGCATCAGTAGAAAACCTTTGGATGATGCTGAATTCTGTCTCTGATTTCCACCATGCTTTTGTTTTAGCAGATGTCCTTATGTGTTATTTGCTGCACTATATTTTTTAATTCCCTGGTACAGGTATGGGATCTGTTATCTGGAAACCAATTATCCAGAAAGCTCAGAATTACGGGAAGGTTGTCTCCTATCGACTCTATTTTTATCCAAAGAATTCCATTTTTTTTTTTATTATTTTCTTTTTCTCTGTAATAATAAAACAGTACCTTGTACTTAATCCAAACTGACATGCAGCAGCATCTGTAGTTTATCCTTAGTGGGCTTTGAAATAATTTTTTAGTAGTCTTAAGGTACGAAGATCTAAATGATAAAAAGATATGTTATCCAGAGAGGCCTAGGATCTGAGCTTTCTGAATATCAGGTGCCCTACCTGTATATGTTTTCATGGGGCAACCAAGAATTCACAAAGTGAATCAACATTAGCGATAGGCAAGATACAAGATTTCAGGGGTCTCACCCCTGACTTCTCAGAAGGGTCAAACATATTTCACTATGATGACAGAACAACAGAATACCACATTCCATTCTTCACATTCCAGAATCTCTGTGCCTGATGGTAGAGAAACAGTGTCATTATTGTATGAACAATATACATGCAGCCTTGGACTGTCAGTGGGGGTTAGGGGGGCATTGATAGAAGATAGGTTACTATACTGTTGCCAATTTTAATATTGTCTTACTATATCTGCTAAACCAGCTCTTCCTACTTAAAATGCTGCTCAGTTGGCTGTATAATATGGGAGTGAAGGTCAGTTGCCCATATTTCAAATACCTGAAAGACAGCTCTGAAGATAAAATTAATAAATACATTTTTACATTCTATACAGTATATACAATACCTTTCACATTCTCTGTAAGTCAGATGTGTGCAACTTTGTTTATCTATACTAGATGTGAGTCAGGGATGGTCACAAGGCCAAATTCATTGAGTAGGAACTGTAGGAACTATTATACGGACCTGGGGTTTTCTGGATAGGGGAATTTCCATAATTTGGATTTCCATACTTTGTCTGCTAAAAAAATCATTAAAACATAGGTAAGGGAACTATTATACAGACCTGAGGTTTTCTGGACAAGGGGACTTTCCATAATTTGTATCTTCATACATTAGGTCTACTAGAACATCATGTAAACATTAAATAAACCCAATAGGCAGTTTTTTCCTCTAATAAGGATTAATTATATCCTGGTTTAGATCAATTATAAGTTACCGATTTATTATTAAATATTATTATTTTTAAAAATTTGGAGCATTTGAAAAAAATGAAGTCTATGGGAGAGAGGCTTTTCTGTAATTTGGAGCATTCTGGATAATGGGTTTCCAGATAACAGATCCCATACCTTAGTTGGGATCAAGTACAAGGTACAGAGAAAGGGAACTCAATTTTTAAAAAGGTGAATTATTTTATTAAAAGGGAGTCTACTGGAGATGATCTTGATGATGATGATGATGATGGAGATGATCCTGTAATTTAGAGCTTCAGGATAAGGTCTTGCTGGATAACAGATACCATACATTCAGGATTTTAGTGTTTGCCAGAAGTTGTTCTTTAACAGTGACTGACAACTGAGCTGCCATTGAAAAGACACTAGAAACCGTGCTTTCACACATATATGTAACTTCTACCAGATCCATGTTCTAAGTACTTCAGTACAAGGCCTACAAGCAGTGTCATCATTCTGGTTCAAGGCTGAGTTCTGGGAAACAGGCTTGTGAGTCAGTATATCATGTTTAATAACCAGAATAATTAGAGTATATATTAGAGGGATGCTGGTTCTCCAAGCACATGGTTCACATGATCTAAGCGCTTCGCTTTGCTAATATATCTTTGGCAAGCATTAATCATTAATGATTTATTGTTAGGTTATATACAGTATTCTTTAGGATTCTTGAATAACTGCGTAACATACAATAATTATAGCTCTGCCTATGTGTACCCACTGCCCTGCCTGTGTGTTCCCTGATCTGCCTGTGTGTTCCCTGCTCTGCCTGTGTGTGACATACTCTGCCTGTGTGTGCCCTGCTCTGCCTTTGTGTGACATACTCTGCCTGTGTGTGCCCTGCTCTGCTTGTGTGTGACATACTCTGCCTGTGTGTGCCCTGCTCTGCCTGTGTGTGACATACTCTGCCTGTGTGTGCCCTGCTCTGCCTGTGTGTGACATACTCTGCCTGTGTGTGCCCTGCTCTGCCTGTGTGTGACATACTCTGCCTGTGTGTGCCCTGCTCTCCCTGTGTGTGACATACTCTGCCTGTGTGTGCCCTGCTCTGTCTGTGGAACATAAGCATGATATTTGCTCTGGGGGTTTGTTAGCATTTGAAAATGAATTATTGCTAGGGGCCCCCTAAGGTGTTTCCTCATTTACTGGGGCATGTGGATTTAAGGGGATGTCTTCATATGACAACTTTTTTCAGATATAAGAGATGAGTGATATCCCTGCAGTGAGCACCAACCATTTTTTTATTTTTTTTTTGCTGTGCTACCACAATTAATTTGGACATGGTCTTGTGGTAACATGGGTGTGGTTTAAAGTGGGTGTGGTTTAAAGTGGGTGTCGTTTAAAAACAGGGAGTGGTCAACACTGGCTTCCATTATCTGCCCTCCACTATGTAGGCCAGAAACAAATTCGGCCCCCGGTACCACAGAAGTTGGACAGCACTGTTTTATGGTAATGTCTCTATGTACCATTAACCTTAACACAATAAAGAGCTTTGGGCAATGTAGAAGAAGAGTAGCTATGTATTCCATATTTTTTGAATTACAAGGGAAGACAAATAAATGCATAGCAGAGTGTTTCATGCCCATAGAGAGAAATCTTTGAATGTAGGATAATGATGAACTTTCCCTCCAAAGCTTTCTATTTTAGAAACCATTCTCTTAAAAGTGTGAACACATTATAGGGAATCTATCTCTGAAAAAGTGTGAGAGTTAATGTATTCAAGGAACATTCTGTGTAGAATTGATATAAATGTGCTAAAACATACAAAAAGTGATTATTCTAAGAGAAATCTAGCGTGGGGGGGTTCTTAAATGTGTAGGGTGCTATTTATATCTAGACAAAAGCCAGCATCCTGGGTGTTTATGCAGAATCATGGAAGGATTCTTTCAAAGTTACTTCTTTTAATTAATATAATGGAATATTTGAAGGAACAGCAGCATGAAAGTAATGTCATGTTTCCCCACGGCAATAAATGTTTATATGATATATGAACAGTGTTAAGGCCCTTACACACAGGCGTTTGTTACTTGTGCTCCCCTGCGGCTGAACGCAGCCAAACGGAACGCAGAGGAACGCAGGTAACAAACGCCCGTGTGTAAGGGCCCTTACAATTATATACAGGCTAAGTGATCTGGCAACTAGCTCCATCTCCCTATTTGCTGCAGTAACAACCCCAACCCCTCCTCATACATGCAGATAGGCCAAATTAGCACTAAACTAATTATGCAGAGCAATATCTTGCCATTCAGGTGTGCATCTGACTCTATTAGGGCCCTTATACACGGGCGTTTTGGACCATCGCTCCCCTGCGTTGCGTTTGGCTGCATTCAGCCGCAGGGGAGCGCAGGTCTAGACGCACCTCATTAGTTTCAATGGCGTTGTACCCACGAGACGAGTGTAAGCGCCGAACGCAGATTCAGACGCAACATGCTGCATTTTTCCTGCGTTTGGCGCCTACATGCGTTCTTGTGAGTACAGCCCCATTGAAAATAATTGAGTGCGTCTATACCTGCGCTCCCCTGCGGCTGAACGCAGAAAAACGGAACGCAGGGGAGCGCAGGTAAAAACGCTCATGTGTAAGAGCCCTTAAAAGGTACAGGATTGGCTTTGTGCATGTGTGGCAGAAGAAATTGGCTTATTATAGCAAAGGGCAATGACATTTTAATAAACAGCAACCCTTCCATTAGTTGGCTGCATATCGGCCTCATATTGAAGCCACATCCTGCATGACTATTTAGCAATTAATTTAAATGCAAGCTGCATGGCTGCACTTAAATCAGTTTAGTCTGCAGCATGTATCTAAGGGTAGAAGTACAAAACGTTTCCAAGGCGTTCCAGCACGCTGTGACAAAACGCAGCATCAAATCAGATGCAAGGTAAGAGATAGAAATGTCGAATGAAGTCGCAGCATTCATCCGACACGGCTGTCGAATGTAGACGCAACTTCATCCAACATTTGTATTTCTTACCTTATTTCCTTGCATCTGATTTGACGCTGGCGTTTTGTCTCAGCGCGTCGGATTGCGATGAAAACGTCCATGTAGTTCTACCCTAAATGAATTGCTAATTAGTCATGCTATATGTGGATTCAATATGTATTAAAGGGGTGAGGCGCAACCCTACCCTTCCAATAATGGCTACCCCTAGTTCAAACCCTGCAAAAACAAACCCAGTTCCTCAGTGTGCAAGCTTTGCTAGGTGAATTTCATGTTGAAGGCAGGGGCATTTTTAATACTGCATTGATTATGAATAGCTTGGATTCTGACACAATCTGCTCTGAATCTCAGCCAGCCTTTGCCATAGAATAAGTAAACTGTCATCTGAAATAGCGGGCGCACTGACTTCCCTTCCAAAGTGACGGTTTTTGTGCCACCTGTAATATATACAAACTATATATGGAATCCCCTACCTGGAATTATTGGGACCTGAGCGCCTCTGCATAAAAAAGATCATTACCTTTTATTTGTGCTAAGGCTAGTAAGATCATAAAATCATATAACATAAAACCAATTTTCTGGATTTAGGCTGTTGCAGTTAAAGTACAGGAAAAAAATAAATCAGTCTCAAATGAAGGATTATTTGTTTAAATGGAACTCACAATGGAAAATGGCAGAGCTGTATTTTGGAGGTTACTGGATAACGGTTTACATATAATTTAGGTGACATATGCTGGGAAGCAACACAGAATGTCACCTAAATTTTTTGATTTGTGCGTCTGGCTTTGGTGACTGTTGACTAATTAGATAAATGGAGGATACATGGACTTGCACTAGTTAATATACATGAAATGCACATTTTATTTCATAAAATTCAAAAGAAGAACATGTTGCAACTTCCTTTTTGTGATATTTTTGACACTAGGGAAGTTTCTCGCTTCTTATATTAACTTTCTCTGTGTCCCATAGCAACACCGTCACCTATGATGCTTTTGCCATACTGCCCCTAGCAGAAAACATTTTGCACATTTCTAGTCTGTGCCAGTGCACAGTGTATGTAATAAAGCTTCTTAACAAAAACGTTTGCAACTTTTACTTCTCCCATTGGTATGTGGTTTTCTTTATAGAGATACTGACACCAGAAATTGAACTATTTTAAATATATCATAACATTGAGCTTTATTATTTTACCATAAAAGTACTTTCTGATGCTTTTACGTTACCTATCAGATCCTCCATGTTCCTCTATGAGGGAGGCTGCCATATTTGTGCAGCAGTAGTCCGTAAGCATTAGAAATTCGTAATTGAGAATGGACAGTCAGGTTGGCAATACAGTCAAGTTTATTAACTTCAAGTAACAATTACTTACAAAAGCAGACCCACTGGTGACCTATAGGCAACTTTTAAAGGACATGTAAAGCCCACATTTTCCTACCATATATATAAGTTGGGTATATCTTCCCTGCCCAGGTCACATTTTTTGTACTGCATATACACCCTACATTACCTAGCACCATCACATTTTCCTAAAACAAGTAGAAGCTTTTGCCCAGCAGCCATTTTTTCTCTGACATCATCAGTAACACTGATCACTGACATCTGCAAACAAGACATGTATGCTGTAAAATTTATGCCATGCAGAATGCAGGTTTACATAGGCAGAACATACTTTGATAAAACGTTCTGCTGGGGTTTACGTATCCTTTAAAGGGCACCTATGGGCTAAAAAAAAATCCCCAAACCGAAGGGGCGGGCAGATAGAGCATGCGCATGGGGTGTCATGGCGGCTCGCAACGGGAGCTCCCTCCTGGCGCGAGCAAGCCAGCGCAGGCAGGGGGATTTTTTTTTTTTTAACTAATAGAACCCCAAACCGGAATGCGGGCTCTATCAGCCATGACACCCCATGCGCATGCGTAGTATATGCGCATGTGACGTCATGCGCATAAGCTGGATGAAAAGCTGCTGCAAGTTCAGGCAGCTTTTCATTCTGCGCATGGGGTGTCATGGCGGCTTGCACCGGGAGCTCCCTCCCGGCTCGAGCAAGCCAGCGCAGGCAGGGGGAATATCTATGAGCCCGCACCTTTGGTTTTAGCCCATAGGTGCCCTTCAATGTACTTTTATATTTGAAAGAGTCATTTTTGTGACAGTATCAATTTAAGGTCTGCAGACAAGAAGCACTGTAATAAAAATATCCTGTAAACATGTAACTTATGATGGTGGGGGTGACACTCTGTGCCCCTTTATAGTGCTCTTCTCATTTGGCACAAAAGCCTAGGAGCAAAAATGTTCCTAGAAATACTTTTCAAATGTAAAGGTCATCTTATCTTGAGTTGCAAGTGTGCCTTGGCAACCATCCGCTCCATGGCCTACAAACAGCTGAAAATTCGATTTTGTGGATTGACTAGAGGCCCCCATCAATTACACAGAGATGGGCTCATTAGTTGTCAATGAAAAACAAAGAGAGAAGCTTATTTTGCCGTTCACAGAGACTGAGTATATACAGAGAATAACAGACTCATTGGCCTCTTGACAGACAATGGCAAGCTAGCCTGCATATAGCTGCCCTTACAATCCGCTGGGGAGAAATACTCTTGATTTTGCTAGGGCAGGGTGAAAGGGCACTTGGCCTAGTCTCAAGAATGCACTTGATAAAATGCCAATTTTATATTTGTATATTGTATGATAAGTAATATGGCTAATGTTGCTGCTTACAAATTCCAGATGTAAACGCTGTAGTGCAAAAACAGCTGTAGGGCCACATGATATTGGACACCCCTGAATTATGTGGTTGCTTTGTATTTGTTTTCCTTGTTGGCGGCCCCAGCATACCATACCTGCATTGCCTGCCCCCTCCTCTCTTGCTATGGATTCTGCATTGGATAAATAATGTAATCATGGCAAAAATAGCACATACACACACACCTCCCACTCGCTCTTCCACATTGCAAAAATTACATTTGTAAATACCTACTACTGACGGATGGAATAAAGGAATGTCATTTTAACCTTCACTGCATACTCATTACCATGAGAGTTCCGCTGCTGCAACAATAGATTGCTATGAAGTCATTTTGTTACAGGAGCATAATTATACAGGGTCATTATCTCACTGAAGCTTATTCACTGAGACTCAAGTGTTCAGACAATTCCTTGCCAGCATTAAGGCATCTTTACTTAATTGTGACGGTAAAAGGAGAGAGAATTATTGCAACAATTGAGAGTGCACATGCAGCTAAAAAAGTTAACGTAAAATCCCATAGCTACAACTGGTTTAAACAAATGTCAGATGGTGCAATTCCTTGTAACAAAGCCCAGTGACTGATATCTGTGCAGCCGTACTATACACTCAAAGCTAGGTGATCATATTGCCAGCTTTTTAATCAGCAGATAATTCATTGCATTTTTCAATTTATTTTAAGGAGGATCTAAACCCCAATGGAAAATGCATTTAAACTTAGAGTGCTCTTCCGAGCACTTTTTCAATTTATATTACTTTTCTAGTTTTAGAGGTGGCTGAGATATTAGCAGTTTTTGAACGCTGATACCATGCTTTTAGCTCAACAGCTCCTCCTCCTCCATTCAGGGTCACTCTAGGGCAGTGATCCCCCAGCCAGTGTGACTTGCAAGAAAAATTCTGCTCATCAATAAGCCCTTTGATGTTGCTCCCAGTGGCCTCAAAGCAGAGGCAAGTTTGGAGACATAAAGACCATGGGGGCAAATTTACTAAAGAGTGCAAATTTGCCAGCGACAGCTTTGCAGACATCGCAGCACTTCGCCAGGTGAAAATCCGATCATGCAATTTACTAAGTAGCAAAGTTTCGTCCCGGGCAACGAAGGCTGGTGAATTTTCTCTAGCGTTACTTCAGCAGAGCGAGCAAATCAAAGCGAAGATGCGCTAGTGTTCGGTTCTGCCTAGCACTACTTCGCTAGAGTTCTTGTACTCTAATTTGCATACAATGGGAAATTTAAAGTGGAATGGAGCTATTTATGTTACTTGGTGCATCTAATACATTACATTTATACTGATAACTAGACGTGCCGAGGGAACTTTAAAGGAAAACTATACCCGAAAATGAATACTTAAGCAACAGATATTTTATATCATATTAAGTGGCAAATTAAAGAATCTTACCAAACTGGTATATATATTTAAGTAAATATTGCCTTTTACATCTCTTGCGTTGAACCACCATTTTATGATGGTCTGTGTGCTGCCTCAGAGATCACCTGATCAGAAATATTTCAACTCTAACTGTAACAGGAAGAAGTGTGGAAGCAAAGGACAGAACTCTGTCTGTTAATTGGCTCATGTGACCTAATTTTATAGTTTGTTTGGTATGTTTGTGTGCACCATTGAATCCTAGGATCCCAGGAGACTGTCCTTATTTTTTAAAATGGCAATTTACTATTTATGATTACCCAATGGCACATGCTACTAAAAAGTGTATTATTATGAAAATAGTTTATTTATATGAAGCAGGGTTTTACTTATGAGCTGTTTTATGCAATATCTTTTTATAGAGACCTACATTGTTTGGGGGGTATAGTTTTCCTTTAATAAAGTCAATAGAGTTCTTTTAATGCCCTACACATGAGCCCAGGGTAAAATAATGTGCCCAAAAATTTTTTTATGCCTTTGCAGCCTAAAACCCTTAAAAAATTAAAAGATGACAGCATTTTTTGGACTTAGATTATATCCCACTGAAAAATTATGATGTAAGTAACTGAAGATTGATGTTCTATGCACTCCAATGCACTTCGCTAGGTCAGAGCTGGCGAAGGCAAGTCTGGCGAAAGAGGTAACGTTCAGTAAAATCTGCATCTTAGTGAATCTTGCTTAGTGAATTCATGAGTTGCGTCCATTCACCAGAGCAAAAATTCGCCTGGCGTTAGAGTTTGAAGCAACTCTAGCGTCTTATCACCTTCACTAACAAAGTGACGCCTGCTTCCATTAGTAAATTGGCGAAGTGACTGAAAACGGTAATGCTGGCAAATCATCGCCAGCATTAGTCACTTTGCCCTTTAGTAAATTATTTACCCCCATGTGTACTGCCATACAGACCCACCTGCAGTCTGTCAGGGGCTACCAAATAACCATTTATTAATCATATTGATTCATATCTGTTTTAACACTGCAAATACTTTTTGTGTACTTTGATGGAATTATGTCAACACCAAGATACTTTACAGTAAGCAATATAACACAGTGATAAATCTGATGGATTAAAGACATGGGGCAGATTTAGAAGGATTTTACTGCAATTCGATTGGTCGAATGATCGAATAGCAAATATTCGATCGATTTGAACGATTTTAACCATTCTATCAAATATTTTAATTCGATCCAAAATAACCAAACCTAATTCGGTAGCTTTGATCTGGTGAACTAGGCAGTCGAATACAAATTTAAAGGGGAAGTACTTCGACTGTCGAATAGTCGAATATTCAAATAGATTATTATTCAAATGATTTGAATGGTTCGATTCGATTGAATTTTCAAAATTCACTGGTCGAAGTGGTCTTCAAAAACATTCGAGAATTCGATTGAACTTCAAATCCTTCATTTGAATTTAGTAAATCTGCCCCATAGCAGAACCAATAATAATTGCAGATCCACAAGTATGATAAATCAAGTTCCAATATGATGCGGTTTATATAAAAAGAATAGCAGTGTGCCCAATAGTGTGTTACTGTTAGAGATAGTGGCCACCACACAATGCTCAAACGACTTACACCAGATAGTTTAACAGTTGCACAAATAACAAATTAGCAAGGGGGGGAGAAGGGGACACTGATCCATACTGTGGAAACCAAAAGTGGAGAGAAATCTGAGATTTGCGATCAGTGCAAAACAATTATATGTGGTCACGAACGAGAAGTTATACTCACACGCTAAGTATCCGGTGTAAGCAGTCTGGGCATTGTGTAGTGTCCACTATCTCTAACAGTAACACACTATTGGGCGCACTTCTATTCTTTTTTTTAGAAAACCACACATATAGACTGCCTCTGGAAGCACAACACTAAGATACTGTACAACTTTATCTTTGGATTAAAATGTTTTTGTACTTACTGGTTATGAACAGACCTGTTCCCTGCCCCATCTTTACTGGAGCCAGTCTATGCGCAAGTGATTGAGCTGATGTGAATATCTTTATTCTCTTGTTTTTATTGCTTATGATAAAGCAGCATGCTCTGATTTAAAATTTGATTATAAATCCCTTTTCCCCTTCAAAGTTATTGCTTTTAATGTGTAGAAGGTCCTCCAACCAAGAGCTGCTTTTTGTACAGTGAAAGAAGATGTAGTTCTAAGCCTCTTTTCATTACATGTTCATTAACATTGTCAGGGGTTTTAAAGTTATTTCTAAATGGAATTGCTGTTGAATGCAGTTGAACCTGTTTACATAATACATATTGGAAAGTTTCTTAGAATTGTATTTCATTTTTGGATGGACATTAAATGAATATGTTTTATGATTTTACAGTCAACAAGTTTGTTGCCAGTTACTGTTATACAAATAGGCATACAGACTGTCTCTATACCCAAAAGCATAGACTACATTTTATGGAGAAGAATAAGAGCTTGCCAGAATATTCAGTAAGAAAATTGTTGGTGATCCACAACATCCGCTCTCCACAAGGTGCAAGGAAGATGCATATTCAGATAACAATTATAATACACACAAAGTATGTGTAATGCTTCCTGCAAATAATTATTGTCTGATATTGCTTCAATATAATGAAAATTACAAATTGGGAGTCAACAAAGGCCATAGGAAACGGCCCCCAGTTCTAATGCAGAGTCAACACAAAGTAGAAAAAAAATGTTTTCATTAAAAATCCATTAATTCAAAATTACATATTTGTATGCATTTCTAATGAACACATTAGTTGTGGGATACGTTTTTCTTTTTTGTGCTGACAGTTTGAAACTCAGAATTGAGTGTATCATGTGACGAAGAGAGACTGGTGTCCCCCATGGTGTCTGGATACTTTTGGCCATTTATTAGACCCAACAGGGGTGTGTCCCCAGTCTCCAAATAATGGATTTGAGCAGGTAGTAGTTTTTATTGGGCCCTCTCAACTGCCGAGCCAGGCACTTGGCCCAACACCCCCATCCCTCTTGTTCATCCAATCCCACCACTGCTCCTCCACTCATTCCACACATCTCTCATTGTCTCCAGTAGATTGCTTCCATTCAATTGCACCCCTCACCAACTGCACCTGAAGAACTTGCCTCTATCTATAGTTCCAGCCTCATATTGCAGGCTCCCGCCCATAATCAGAGACTGGTCCATTATAGTTATGCCACTAGCACTTTCACACAACACATTTCACCTTTCATTCATGGATGGGCAACATACGGTGCTCCAGTGATCTAACTAAAGCTCACGTATGAAGAGGAATACAGTTTCACATATCTCTTGCACTTACAGATTTAGAATAAAGAATCTGAGCCAGGGAAAGCAGCAGTGGCATAGCCACAGCAACAGATCTCCATGTGTTTTCAGTATTTATTTAGGGCAAGAAGTGATTATGTTTGCATTGTTTAATCACGTATTTCCCTGAACACTTGGCTAGCAGCAAATAAAATGAATTTTGTCTAAAGCATGCCCATCGTGATTAGCGTTTGTCACATATAAAGTAACAAAAGGAAATATGCTGTTGCTGTTTTATTGTATATGTCATATAGAATTCTGATGAGAAAAGACTCGATTTCGATCTCCTAATCTAAGGCTTATGTTGCTTGCTGTTGGGATCATGATGTGCTTAGTTTGTGTCCTTTCCCAATCAGCTTTTGACTATAAGATTTCATATGGCTGTCAACGGCACATTAGGTCCTGCATTCAGAAAACTCATTAAAATGCATTAGGACAAGTCCACAGTTGGAGGCTGCTGCTGCTATGTTAAACAACTGAATTCAGCGTCTCCTTCTTTGTCTGTTTTTTTTTCCAGGCATTGATATATATATATAGATCTATGTGTGTGTGAATAAAGAGCACGCTGGAAACCATCATACAAGACACCCATGAAAAAGACTGCAGAACCCTCACTGTGAATGTCGTAAGTTAATTGAAACATACTTGTTCTGTTGTTTAGAAAATATTTCATGTGGGATTTTAAAAATGGCAAAGAATCTAAAAACAAGCACTATTGGTGTGTGAAACCCTATTTTTGTGTATATTGATCTTACCCAGCCTATTGTTACCCAAAAATAAAAGCAATCCCAGCAAACTGCATCATTCAATCATTTGAAAATGATATGGAAAATATACAATTATTGAAAAAATGGGTCACTTTCCAAGCATTTCTCCTAAAGTGAAATTTCCCTGACCCATTAGAACTGTCTAACAGGACGAGCAATCAAATAAATAGTGTGCGAAGCCTATAGGATTCCCAAACCTGAAATCATGGCAGCAACAGAGATAGCAAAAATGATGTGAGTATGAAAGATGAATAATTAACAGGGCATGACTTGGGTGAGGCAAAAGTTTAGCTTTAAAACATAACAATAATTCTTAAAAATTCTGAAGAAACCTGGAAAGTGTTAGTATCAATCTTAGTGGATATATTAGTTTTAAAGGCAATAATTAAAATTTTTTTGAGATACCTAGATCTCTACTTCAGGACATTAGAGTTAAATCAGCAACAACAGGCAAATTTGAACTAGTACAGTAATTCGTAGCATCCATCACAAATCAGCTTTGTAGAATAAATAGTAAAAGCAACTTCTCATTGTTGGTCGTTGGCAGGGCGCCATCAGGGGGGGCTAGAGGTACAGTTGTCCTGGGCCTCGTTATTTTTGTGTGTTAGGGGGGCCTGGCCGCTGTACTCACTCTTTAGCCGGGCCCCCACTGCTGTCAGGAAGCTGCAGAATCGTGTGGGGAGGGTGGAGCTTCTTCTACACATCTTTCCCCTCCCCAGCTTCTAAACTATTGGTAATCTCCCAAGAGCCTCATGGTGATAAGCCTATCCAATCCCTATGTACATCTACCGGGGTTACCACCAGTCATTTTTTTGAATTTATAGGGGGGTCCTGACCACCAATGATTTTTTTTAACTTATAGGGGGGCCCTGACCACTAATTAATTTTTTTAACTTATGGGGGGGGAGTCCTGACCACCAATGATTTTTTTCAACTTACACTGGCCACAAATGGTTTTTTGGGGGGGCTTTGGGGCAGGATCTGGGGTGGCCAGGAACCAGGGGGCCCAGAACATTTTTCCATACTGGACCCCGTGATTTCTGGTAATTGATAACAGTGAGTAGAGGTTAAGGTGGGCAATGAAAGCTGAAAGCTCAGTGTCCTGCTATAATACTTTGATTCAATAAAATATATATTTTTAGTGCTAAGAACTGCTGAGATGTGTTCGTTAGAGTAGATATTAACTCCAGTGTGTTATTGTTCACAAAAAGTTACTCAGTGGCAAATACAGCATATATACTTCTGCGTGTGTTACTGCACTGTTGAAGTTTCACTCAGTGTACCACAGATGCTTAAGTCACTGTCAATACTGCTCAATACATCTGGAAAGCTGGTACATGTATCCAACCAAGGTTGGACATATAGCCTGTGGGGCTGCATAGGAGCCATGTACGTTTTATAATTTTATTAAAGCACCCACACAAACAGACATTAGATGATAGAGCAGTTCCAGTAGAAAAGTACCATTTTCTGGGAAGCCTTTGCAATATTTCCAAACGGGGGTCCACTAGTGCCTGCTTCTGTCCCTCTGTCTGATATAATAAAGAAGAACAAGTCTTCATGCATCGCTGCCATGCTTACCATAATTCAGGATGTATTTAGCAGTGCTTATAGCTTTCTGTATTAATCTTGTGTTTGGAGTGTGTTAAACAAACTATAACCCTAATTTGGTTACTGTCTCTTTAAATAGCTATTAACCCTTGGCAATCCTTGGCCCTGTGTCCCTTTTATGTATGAAAAATACTGGGAATTGGGATTTACAACGCAGTACCTCCACCTAGGGAACACTGAAGAGCACCCCTCAGGGGGTTCCAGTAGGAAAAAAAACACAAGTTTACAAATGAAACAAATATAAACTGTAATAAAAGAACTGGGCAATGTAATACACAATGCATTCCTGCACTGGAGACACGTGGGACCTATCTAACTCACTATTAGGTTCCTGACTGTTTCTCCAACACAGTCCTTTTTATGATCAAAGTCCCAATCCTCTGGAAGGGGTTAATGACCATACAGTTCAGATGGAATGCCCCTTCTCAAAAGCTCTTATACCCCAGGTAGCACTACCTTTCCCAAACATACCTCTCCTTTTGGAACTTAGCAGCCGCTCCCACATGGCAGGTAAATGCACAAGGCCTGTCCTCAAATTGGGGCCCCACGCTTGTATCCTTGCCAATATCCCCTTTTGGGTGGCTCACTCACCTGCTCTAAGAGGCAGTCACACTGGAGATTACAGGCTGCTCTGCAGCAGGATCAATCCCACCAGTGGCTCCTTTCACCTCCTAAATCTCTAGCAGCTTGGCAGGGAACAGGATGGGCTCTCTCTGTACTTCCACAGATGCAGCAGCTTTTCTAGACTGGACAGTCTGACAAAAACTGTTTCTGGCTCGATACTGCAGCTTATAACCCCTGTTAAGCTCTGTTTGAGACTGTGAACATTTTGCTCCAAAGTCAGACACACCCTCTCACCCAAGGATGCATTGGTGTGCCCAGCCAATTGGATGGCTTTCCAGCCTGTAACTGGTCTGGATGATGTCAGAGACACAAAAACAAGGGAAAGATTTCTCTGATCCCACTACAGGTGGACACTAGTACAATAAAGGCTTAGAGGAAAGCATTGTAGGGTAAACATTACATTGGAAAAACAATCCATTCCATAGATCAGCCAAATACAGGTATGGGCAGGCCCAGACTGGCAATCTGTGGGTTAGGGCAAATGCCAGATGGGCTGCTATAAGGTGCCATAGAAAGTCAGTATTTAGTGGGCTGGTGGGGACTATTTGGGCCTCTTTGTGGGCTGATTGGGCCTCTGTGTACCTGAAATGCCAGGGCCTATTTTGATTCTCAGTCCAGTCCTGGGTATGGGATCCGTTATCCAGAAACCCATTATCCCGAAAGCTCAGAATTAAGGAAGGGCCGACTCCTTTGAATTTTATTCAAATTATCCAATTTTTTAAAAATGTATTTCCTCTTTCTAATAATGAAGCAGTGCCTTGTTCTAATTCCAAACTAAGATATAATTAATCCTTATTGGAAGCAAGAGGAGTTCCATGACCATAAAAAAAGACAAGGCTAAAGTGTTTTTATACATGTCATGGAATTTTGAGGTGACTTCTAATATCCTCATATTTTGCAACGGGGGGGGGGGGTATTTATTAAAATACATGAGTTTCACTTGACAGAAATTACATCACTAAGCCCTGATTAAAACCGATGACATCACTTAGCACCATTTATAAGGATATAATTTACAGGATATTCATTGCTCTCACAACTTTCCTTCTGTCTTACTGCTTAGCTTCTCTTTAGGCACCTTTTTAATATGGAGTACTCTTCTCTCATATAGACGATCAATCTTTTGTTACATTCCAAAATTAACCTATTCCAACCCATTCCAACTGTAAACCTTGGGATAAATGAGACTAACATCTTACAGGACAACTTGCCTTCATTAGCAAAACATAAAGCATTGCCCTGAAAGATATTCAAGCTTTCCACAACCTGCCCAATTTTGTAACATGGACATGGTTTTTGGGGGTGTGATCATACTATAAAAAGGGCATGGTCAAAAAAATCTTGTTGTCTCTCTTTCAATTTTTGAAATTTTGGAATTTGTGTAAATAGTTAATCCCATTTCTTTTAAAAGTTGTGCAGCTGACATTCAGATTAGTAATGCAAATAATATTAACACCATAGAACACCAGAAATAATGACATGCATGATGATCTGCTGTTGGGTATAGCCCCTTTGTGTAAAACTAATGTTTCTGTGCAGTTGCAGTGCAGTGACCAAATTTAAACCACACTGCATGACAAATTCCCAGTGTATAAATCCTTAGTCAGCTGTTTGGGGGTCCCTGAGGATGCAGCAAGACACACCTAATCATAAATAAATGCCTTAGTTATGTTGTTTGAAACACTGTTGATATAATAGCATGACTAAGTAAACATAGTAAAACCCCCTTAATTTCCAGAATTGCGTGGGCTAAAATTGAGTATAGATGTTTTACTGGGGATTTTTTCAAATTATGCTAGCAGAGGAGCGCGCACATGGCTGCAACCAAAATTGATGCCTCTGGTCTCTATATAATTCAGCATCACATTCCACTGACTAAATGGAAAGTTAATCAGACAACAATATCTCTAGCAGAATATGCAGCATATTCACTTGGCTGCCTTTGATCCCCTGAGATGCTGCGTATATACAGTTTAAGACTGTTTGCCATATAAAAGCCATTACTGAGCTGTGTTACCAAATGAAATGCAGATCTAACAAAAGCCTTGATAGAAAGTGAAGGAGAATGTAATGATTTATAGGTAACAGTATATGTATCCTATGTTATTAAAGAAACATGGTTATGGAAAGAGATAACCCAATGCATATGAATTACAACGACTGTTCCCAGGCCAAATGACACTGGCATTGTGTACCTCTTGTATCAGTGTTTAGTATCCTCTTGTTAAGCATATTCCCAGCATTCCCCTGAAACGTTGACTAGGAAAGTTGACTAATTTGGCAACATTTGAGGGATGCTGTTTCACATTAAGCAAATAAATAAAGATAATTGGTCCATACAAAATGACCAACACTGTTTGGCAAACTGCTTTTAGGCACCTTGTGAGGCTGAACGCCCAGTGCCTCTGATATGGAACCCAGATAGGGTTGCCACCTTTTCTGAAAGGTTTTACCGGCCAGTGGGGGGGGGGGAACAAAAGGGGCAGTCCGTGATGCAAAGAAGGCAGAGTCATGTACCGTGCAGCAAAATGGGCAGAGCAACATCACACGATGGCCAGAAGGCCAAAAAAAAGATAAGTTCTGAGCGAACTGGGGCAGGCTAAGGGCTTTTTCTAAGGGTATTACAAATTTACATACAACTACGGTAAATGTGTAATACCGACCCCGGCCTTGGCAGGTGTTTTACCAGCTAGGCTGGTAAAATACTGGCCAGGTGGCAACCCTAAACCCAGAGTTACACTAAGACTTTAAGTATTACAAAGGTTAAACACTCAAAAAACAGCAAAACATATATGGAGAAAATGCTGACTTGAGGCCACAGGCCTATAGAAAAACACTGCCACATTATCCTTTAAGAATCATTTACAAAATCCGGGAAATGTACAGAGAAGGACCTCCATCAGGGGGGCACATAGTATGTGCCCCCCTGATGGAGGTCCTGCATAGGGTACTATTGTACCGGGCCTGGGCCTAGGGTTGCCACCCAGCCGGTATTTTACTGGCCTAGCCGGTAAAACAAAAAATGAATGCAGGATGGGGGAAAGGTATTGGTGCTGGCCTCTCCCACCGCCAGTATAAATGCCAGAAAAAGGAAAAAAGGCCAATACCTTGTTCAAAAGTGGGGTGTTCCCAGTTTTATTGTAGTGCTCCAGACACGTGAGTCATGTTCAGACGTTTCGGGACAACAACTGCCCTTCCTCAAGTGACAACCCACCATAGATCCCAGCAGTGTTTATATACACATTTATATAGTGCCATCTAGTGTGCACACCCCATATGACAGGCAATGATACATTGTATATAATCACATAATTCCAATAATAGTTACATTACAGCTACAATGTAGCTCTCAATAAGCAAATGCATAGCAAAAAGTTACTTTACGTGATAGAAAGTGACACACTTAATCCGTGAAAACATATTGCAGAAAATAAAATTAATCAACTTGAGTCCATCACAGTAACAGGTCTAATAAATGTTAGTTCCACTATTATTTCAAAGGGTTTTCGTCAATTACAGTACTTACTAACTGCATAGTAGGAAAATTCTACCTTATACTTTTCTCAAATAGTTTCTCATTCGTATTCTCCTTATTCTTCACTGAAAAAAATGGAAGACAGATAATAACCATCACATTCATAAAAAGCATGTATAATTGATTGCTTCATTTAAGCCCTTAGGTGCCAGCTTGTTTAATCTCCAAATCCAGTATGTTTCTCTCTGGAGGAGCATTTGGTCTATATTGCCTGACTTAATTGTGACCTCCTCTAACACCATCCATCTCAGCTGTGCCATTGTATGATTATGTTCTGCCCAATGCCGGCTTACAGATGTAGGTTTAGTTTTGACATTTCGGATGGCACTTCTATGCTCGTTGAGCCTTACCCTCACCATTCTGTTGGTTTTGCCCACATAGGCTAAACCACATGGGCACTTCAATAGGTATATGACATTGGCGGACAAGCATGTATGGTAACCCCTAATTTTAATTTGGGCCCCTGATGTAGGGTGTGATACACTCGTGCCTTTAATAATCCCGTTACAATTTTGGCATGAGAGGCATGGATAGGTTCCAATTAATGGTTTACCAAAAAATTTTTGTTTTGTCTTTGATTGACTGGGGTTTAAATCACTATGTACCAATTGGTCACCTAAGTTTTTACCCCGCCTGTATGTTAATAAAGCCGGTAAAACACCCGCCAAGGCCGGGGCCGGTATTACAAATTTACCGGCAATGTAGCTGCCGGTAAATTTGTAAAACACTTAAAATGACCCATTGGCCAGCCCCCAATCCCCTGTATACTTACCTTTCCTCCCCTTGTTGAACGCGCAGCGTCGTGGACACGCCCCCAAAACATCATAGGCCCGCCCCAAAATGTCATAGGCCTGCCCCTTTTTGGTCCCGCCCCCCGCAGGCCGGTAAAAAATAATAGAAAAGGTGGCAACCCTACCTGGGCCTAAGGGGGGCCTGGCTGTGCTGTAGTTTTCTAAAAATAGCCGGGCCCCCCTTGAGAGCGCTGAATCTACTGAAGAAAACTGTGAAACTGTGAAAAGACCCAAAGCCATAAAAGGAGCCAAAATTGAAGTCCTGAATCTGCGAAAAGACCCAAAGTCACGAAAGGAGCCGAAGTTGAAGTCCTGAAGCCACGAGTTCAGTTCTACTGAAAACCAGTGTGTTTTTTTTTTTATATTTTTAAACCTCTGGCCAACAATGTATTATATTAATACTCTATAGACCCCTGTTTTAAAAAAAAAATATTCTCTGGGGTCCCAAAGTTTTTTTTTAACGTGAAAGGGGAGCCCTGGCACTAATTTTTTTTTTAACTTATAGGGGGCCCTGGTCACCAATTACTTTTTTAACTTGTAGGGGGGGCCTGACCAACAATTATTTAAAAAACTATTATGGGGGGCCTTGCGCTACAGTTTTTTTCAACTTATAATGGGGCCCTGACCATCAATAGCTTTTTATAACTTGTGTGTGGAAAAAAGGGTGCAAAGTGCAATCTATTATTCTTTGCACCTTGCCCCAACTGAATTTGCTCCTTGTTTCTGTATGCTGCTCTGCCTATGTTGAGCACTTCCCGTCCCCCTGTGTATGCAAGGCTGGGAATTTCAAGTTGCTAGGGAGCCTATGGCCGGCTTACAATACAGGGCACCCTTGTTCCCAGATTTTTTCCATAGTGATATTCAGGCTTACTAATGTTTGTGAATTTACTTTATGTTTCCCATTACAACATTTTTAAATATTGGGATATTGGGGAAGTTTGGATGGACAAAAGCAGTGTAGAGGTTATTAATTAGCATATGCAAAAAGCAGATATGGAAGAGAGTAGATACTTTGTGCTGACACAGCCAGTGGTTTGATCGTGAGTTCAGTGTGCTAAGAGTTGCACAAAGCTGAAAGCTGAGAGGCGTAGAGCTTGTTGGCTGGCTTGCCTGGCACAGTGTTTCTCCTCTGAACTGCTGCTTGCGACCTGGCACAGAATGACTGGCTATCATTGTCGTCTGAAAGCTGTTCTGGGGCCTATGAGAAATACGTTATTGGTCTGACTCCAGTTCCCAGCAGACAGGTGTCCACATCACAATTGACACCCTCCTTGGCAGTCAGACAGAACAAGCCATAGAGAGAGCACCCATGGAAACTGACCTTCCTCATGCTGAAAAAAAAAATAATTAGAGGGGGTCGGTGGGGTTTAAATATTCTTGCTGATTAATTACCACCATCCTTGTGTTGCAGGCATGCAATGGGTTTAACACGTGTAACTAACACACTTTATGAGTAGACAAATCTTGCTGGTGGGAGTGCCGTTTCACACAAAAGTAAATGAGACATAAGCTTTTACATGTTTTTTGTATAACAGATTAATGTCAGAGCTGTGACGCTGAGTACTGGCACCCAAGGCTAGGGTGGCTATCTGCAACCCTTGCTTCCCCCCCACCCCTCACTTCCACCACATCCTTAACCCTATCAAGTACAAAGGTAGCCCAGAATGACTTGATTTTCCAATGTAGAACAAGGTTTGATTGTGTGGATTGTGCTACACTAACACCAAGGTGGGACAAAACCCAGTGGAGGACACAACATACAAATAGAGATGAAAGGTGTGCAAACTATCCAGTAAATCATAGATGCGTGTCACACTCTTTTCTGTCATCTCTTCCTTTCTGCTTTTTAATCCATTTTTTCACCAAATGACCTTGTTGTTCACCTTCCAACACTTTTTTTCAGTTCAGTTGTTTTCACATAGTTCACCAGAAATAAAACCCTTTTTTTAAAATTGTTTTTTGATTATATGTTTGTGCCTATTTTTCTAATACAAGTATTAGACCAGAATGCTCTGGGCCTGTGGTCTTTCTGTAATATTCTTCATATCTCAAGTCTATTACAAATCATATATACTTTACATTAAATAAACCATTAGGATTGTTTTAGCTCCAATAAGGATTCATTATATTTTAGATGGATCAAGTGCAAGCTGCTGTTCTATTATTATTGAGAAAAAGGAAATCACTTTTCAAAATTTGAATTATTTGATTAAAATTGATTCAATGGGTGACAGCCTTCCCGTAATTTGGAGCTTTCTGGGTAATGGATCCTATAACTGTATTGAAATGTAAAATTTGATTCTTTGCCTTCTAATGTATTTCTAAAACAGTTCTGGGAGGGCTGGGGTCAACAACTCTGTAAACTGTTCTAAATTGACATATTAGTTGTGCTTTTATAGAAGAGCCAGTTGGCCTCTGTAGCCTGCCCATCGGAATGTAGATTTCATTTCCTGAATTCCTTTGCTATAGAAGTTCCCACTACATTTGCTCCACAATTATTTATGTATCACCTTTTAAACTCCTTGTGTTCATTCACAGCTAATGCTTTGCAATGATTCACCTACTTGGCGTTCTTGGCCCTATTACAGTGACGTTTCACTGCTCTCTGCTGGTGGAAACGATTTCACTTGTGATGTGATGGAATAAGTGCCAATTTACAAATTGATTCTTCTCATTTTAAAACTTATTGTTACTAAACCAGTTCCACTATTATCTTTAGTGCTCTACAAAGAGAAATTCTTGCTCCGTGGTAGCTATCACACATAGTCATTATCACTGGCTGCAGAAGTGCAATACCTGAAGTGAGCCACAAGGATAGCTTTCTGAGCCAATGGATGGCTAAATCAGACAAGCAAGTAGGGTCACGCATATGAAAAATATCCCATGTTGGATGGGATGTCAGCAATGTAGCTACTTTCAACGCATGCTGATCTCAAATTTCATTTGTGCCCAGACACAGTCAACAGAAAAAAACAGTATTTGTGTCTATTTCACAAGAACATTTCTATAAAATGTTAAAACCCTCCACCTTTAATGGACACTTCCTGATAACCCATAAGTTTGTGTTAAGCATACAACACTGGTTTACACAATGCAGGACCTTGGGGATCTTCCACTAATCACTCCAGGCAGGAGAATGAATGGTTTCACGAAAAAGAATTTGCTGGATACCGTCCAAACTCTTGCCGTGCCCACAGATTAAGCAGTGTAGAGCTGGGAGGGGTGGAAGAGGGAGTTCAACCATGTAGCCTCTTTTTAAGAAGTGATTGTGAATGTTTACTGAGAGCATAGAATTCAAGGAAGCTGAGCATGTTTGAATGTCAGCCCAGACATTAATCTGGCAGCTTTCCATTGAGATATTGGCATTAGCAAGATGTGTACACAGTGCCTGTGTTTAGTTGCCTTTGAGTTGCTTTGCTAGAAAATATTTCTGGGGTTTTTTTCCAGGCTAGAGCAAAAACTCTGTTAAACAAACATTTTTATGGTTTTGTTCCTGTTAAGGTTTCCACCTTTTTGCAAAAAAAATCCGACAATACCAGCCTTTATGTCTTTTTATCTTTCTTTCCTATTAATTGATATTGGTATCTAGAGTAATTTTACTGTCCTCTGCTGTATAATACTGGCTATATGCCATCATTCATTGCTGGTTTTTTTGTTAGACACCAAACTTGACCATTTGTTAACATTTATCTTGATATTTATGGGGTTCTCTTATTGTTCCTGATTTTTTTCTATGCAACCCCTCTGTTGTGTTTTGTGATTCCTACCTGCTGTTTTCTCTTTATAACACAAACAGGCTCATATAGTACAAGGCATGTTGTGTAGGCTCTTGCTCTCAATGGTCAATAAGGAACAATGGAGTTACTGCTGCAAATGTGTGGATATGCCTGGCCTAGAATCTCTGGTACATATAGTATAAGCTGACTATTAAAGGAAATAGTTTATAGTTAATAAGTGAATGTAAAATTGACGAGGTGCTATTCTAAGCTCTTTTGCAATGTACATTTATAATTTTTTTCATTCCAGAATATTAAAGGATACTTGTACTGTTAACATGGATGAATTTTGTTACAACTGCACCACCTGCTGATCATTTTCCGACCAGATTGACCATCAAGTAATCAATGAAGTTGTCAGAAGAAAGGAGGCTGGTCTGATGTTCTTCTGGATAGGAAAGATTAGAGAGAGTTTTTTTCCTAACCAGAAGAGCAGCAGAGCAGTCCCCTTTCTTCTGACAACTTCCTTGATTACTTGGTTGTCAGACTGGTCAGAAAATGTATCTCTTAATACCTTGGAATTGAAAAAAATAATGGCTGTATATTGCAAAAGTTCTTAGAATAGCACTCTCATCAAGTTTACATTCACTTATTTTTAAGGTTTACTTATCCTTCAGATGAGCACATATTTCAGAAACAAGTCCCCAAAAAACTCACATTTTCCAGAAGTCACTCTAATTTAACAAGATGTCTCAGGAGTCACCGGATATTGGAGCCCCGCACTGCCGCAACTAGGGTTGCCACCTTTTCTGGAAACAAATACCGGCCTTCATATATATTTATCTTTTTTCCCTATTAATAACATTGGGATCGGCCATAATTTTTACCGGCCAAGCCGTTAAAATACCAGGCAGGTGGCAACCCTAGCTGCAACCATAGGCCATTGCATTGACCAGTGAGCAATATTTGCTGTGAGAGATGGCCAGTTTTGCAATGTGTGCATTTGCAGTGCGTAATTGTTTCCTCCAAAAGTAAAGCATTGAAGTATGGTAGTGCATAATTTTGATTATACAATAGGCCACACCTCTACATCAATTAGGCCATACCCCTTTCCCCAGTGACACATTGCACAGACTGAGTATACCCATTACTTACCTGCTACATTGAAATACAGAGAAATGTCACCCAAAAGGCACTATTATTTCATTGTTGTCTATTCTTTTTCAAATGCCCCCATGTATATGACAGTTTGAAGCATTTATAGATGATTACTGTCACTATTATACTATAGAGCCAGGGCCATACTGGGCTGTCAGGACAAAGGCTCCTTGGCTCAGTCGACCCAGACCACATGCTGCCCCCTGATCTCCCCCTGGACGGATTGCGGCATCAGCAAGAGATCAGGGATGGGACGCAGGGATGTGTACGGGGGGTTGTGACTGGGGCTGTGGATGAAGATGAGGGTTGCTGGTGGAGAGGGGCCCAGGGGGACCCTTTGGCAGCAGCCCCGGTGGGCCTCGAACCCCCCAGTCCAACGCTGCAAAGTGATATACTATAAGGGAACCCAGACTATATAGTACCAGCAGCACAGTATCAAGAAGAGAGCTCATTTCTGCCTTATATTTTAGAAATCCTTTCCCCTCTTTGTTACTAAAAGTAACATAATAAAGAAAAACTACTTCTAAACAGACATAGCCTGGATGAGCTCACATCCAACTTGGCTAGAAACTATGGAAAATTCCCAGTGAAATAATGATGAGAAACTTCTGTAAATACACACTGATGACTAATTTTTTTATGTATTGACGCAGCATATTTGATATGTTCCTCTAATTAGAATTTCATGCCACTATACAGAAGTTGTGCCCTTGCCGTCTCTGCCGCTGAATGATTCTATGAAAATGATCTGCTCAGACATGGCAAGAAATGCGTCTGACGTAATTGTGTGTACCATAGACTCTCTTCATTGCAAAAGAAAATGGACGTGTATCCCCTGACACTAGGATTTGTCGTTGTTTATTGTTGCGAGTGGATCAAGTGAAATCATTTTTGAAATGTAGAATATGAACCGTAAACAGCAGAGGCTGAATAATTGTCCTTGTGTGTTCAGAGTATTAGCACTGGGACCCAGCTGTCTTTACTACTTATGAATGATGCAAATAGGAAATAAGAATGCAAGCAAGTATACATGTTCCAATGCATCCTCTGTGTATCTCCTCTGCTTGCATACGCTTTGGCATTCTAATGCCTTAGTGTTATTTATGCTTTCTGGCATGGTGTTTTCCACTCTGCAGCAGATGGTACATGCTATTATAGATGGAGTCTGTCATTTTGTTGTAAGTATAATGTGCTGTATCTATTGTTAGTTTAAAGGGAAATTGTCATGGGAAAACATAGTGATAGTGCTGCTCCAGTAGACTTCTGCACTGAAATCCATTTCTCAAAAGAGCAAACAGATTTTTTTATATTCAGTTTTGAAATCTGACATGGGGCTAGACATTTTGTCAATTTCCCAGCTGCCCCTGGTCATGTGACTTGAGCCAGCACTTTAGGAGGGAACTGCTTTCTGGCAGGCTGTTGTTTTTCCTTCTGTAACTGAATGGAACACAGTGGGACATGGTTTTTACTATTGAGTGCTGTCTTAGATCTACCAGGCAGCTGTTATCTTGTGTTATGCAGCTGTTATCTGTTACCTTCTCATTGTTCTTTTGTTAGGCTGCTGGATGGGGGAAAGGGAGGGGGTGATATCACTCGAACTTGCAGTACAGCAGTAAAGAGTGATTGAAGTTTATCAGAGCACAAGTCACATGACTTGGGGCAGCTGGGAAATTGACAATATGTCTAGCCCCATGTCAGATTTCAAAATGAAATATAAAAAAATCTGTTTGCTCTTTTGAGAAATGGATTTCAGTGCATAATTCTTCTGGAACAGCACTATTAACTGATGCATTTTGTAAAAAAAAAAATTTTCCATGACAGGATCCCTTTAAACATTGTTTACAGCCATTCTGATCCTTTCATATACTCACAGGAGCAAAATCATCCTTGTATAAAACAGAAAAAAATTGGGGTTATAAAGGTATAATGTTTCCTCATTAGAGGCCAACTCTACCTTTAAAGCTTCCTGCCAAATAATACTACAGGGAATACCTATTCCTGCTGTTATTTATAGTATCTAATATTAACCTTTTTTGTGACGGCCCCATTGATCTAGCAGTTACCATCTGCAGCAGACATGCAGCTAACAGTTACGCAGGACCTTTTTCACTGCTATAGAAAGCATCACTTGCTGTTTCTGCATCTCAACAGATGAAAAGACAAAATACTGTAATAATGCTCTGATTCCGTCTCCAATACTACACTAATATATATTACATAGGCCATTCTCAGTCTCTGAATGTTTATTCCTGTTGGACATTTTATTCTAGTAAACAAAAAATTCAATTTACAAGCAATCATATACAACTTAGGAACCAAGCAAGAATGGTATTACCTTGCAATGATATTATCTAAAAAATCATATACTGATTTTACATATCGAGGCAAAAAAAATGGAAAACATTCTCTTTACTTCATACTCTTTAAGTCTGGCACAAATATAATATAAAAAAATTACATTATTTGATAATAAACTGTAACATATAGGGGCAAATCCACTAAGCGCCGAAAATGCGCTAGCGTTGGCTTTGCCAACGTTCTCTGCACTTCGCCAGGTGAATTTTCGCCAGCCTGCTGGGAATTCACAAAAATGCAAATTTGCGCTCAGGGCAGCGAACGTTAGTGAAGTTGCGCTACCATTACTTCACCAGGCAAAGCGCATTTACGCTAGTGATGCCTAATTTTCATACGACATGAAGTTAAACATATAATAGAAGTATATGTTACAGCCACTACATTACACTACACAAGCCCAGGAAACCTTCTGTTCGATCGTGCGAATGGTATTCGAGCAGATAATAGAAAAAAAAGCCTATGGGGGGATTCCCATAGGCTTCTATTGCAATTCGTTAGGTTCGTTAGGCAAGTAGGCAGTCAAAGACAATTTTAAAGGGAAAGTACTTTGATCATTGAATGATCGAATATTTGATCTATTTGATACGATCAAATTTTGCATATTAGATGATCGAAGTGGCCAAATTTGCATATTCGAATATTCGATAAAATCGTATGATCAGAATTCGATCGAATTTCAAATCCTTCACACGAATTTAGTAAAAGGGCCCCTTAATATACATGTTAAAATTTATTTTTTAGTGTCAGTATCACTTTAAGGGGCAGATGTACTATTGGTTGAATTTCAAATTTAAAAAAATTCGACCATGTGAAGCAAAATCCTTCGAATTTGAATAACGATTTTGAAGGATTTTACCGCAATTTGATCGAATGATTGAATAGAAAAAATTTGATCGATTGATTAAACGATTTTATCTATCGATCTGGTCCCCAATTCGGCAACTTGGATCTGGCGAACTAAGTGGTTGAATAGGGGAAGTACTTTCGACCATTGAATAGTCGAATATTCGAATGAAATTTTATTTGAATTATTCTAAATCGAATATTCGATGGTTGAATTTGACTAATTTGCATATTTTTATGCAAATTCAGGCGAACTTCAAATTCTTCACACAAATTTTGTAAATCTGCCCCTAAGACTTATATAGAATTGAGGATGATTCATATCTTATGATCATGGGTGTTTCTGCCTTTAATCAAAGTCAGCTTTATTCTGACTGCAGTTCTACAGGCCCAGCAAAGAGCACTCTGCTGGACAACAATGTACCTTCACTACCATCATGCCCTTGTAATTTTAAGATTCAAACGTGGTGTTTTTTTGTTGAATGTTTGGCTTTCCCACTGTAAGCACATGAGGCCTAGTTATACAAAAAGCAGACACTGCATCTGCTGGGAATCTCCAGAGTTACAGGACCCCAGTGGTGAAATGACTGATAAGCTTAATGCCTATGAAAAATGTCTTATGCCATTGGGCTGGGCTGCAATTGAATTGGCAATTGCCTCAATCCTCCTTTGTCCTTCTCCTTTAGGAATAAGTTTTTGTGTGGCACGATAAAATGTAACTTATGAAAGGTATAAAAATGGATATATTTTTGGTTATACCAGGGGTGTCCAAACTGCAGCCCCAGGGCCAAATGAGGCCCAGGATGGATATGAATACGGCCCAGCTTGAAACGCTCAGATCCCAAGAAAACATCATGTTGCAAACAGTAACGTAACTAGGTGGGGGCAGGCCCGGGCAGGCCCCCACCCCCTCCGTTCAGATTTTTTTTGTGGCTGCAGCCGTCTTATGACTGCTGCAGCGAGGCGAAATTTGCCACTGGTTGCAAAGGATATAGGAGGAAGGGGGACTCTGCCCATTGCCCAGTTAGTAATAATAATATAATCCAGGTATCCCTTATTCCAATATATATCGCCATCTGGTTATCCACAGGGCCGGATTTACGTAGCGGGCGCCCCTAGGCCTGCTGTCGTTTGTCGCCCCTGTCCCCTCCCTTTTATTTGCTCAAATTTTCGTCATCGGGATACAGCAATGGTGATTGGCACACAGGAAATTTTAATTTCTGAACCAATGTGGGTGTGGTTGGGCAGCATGCCGCCCCCTAAAATCCTGCCACCCTAGTTCCAGCATAGGTAGCCTCAACACAAATCCGGGCCTGGTTATCCAACTGGTATTGTAGGTTTTTTGTTTGTGTATTTTCTTTACTTTTCCAAATCAAAAGTTTTTGTGTGTTTCATGTGTGGCCCCCAGACAATTTTCCTTCTTCCAATGTGGCCCTCGAAGCCAAAAGTTTGGACACCCCTGGGTTATACAAAATGCATTTTATATGGGAGAAACTTGTGTTTTGGGTTAGTAGGCATTTAAATCCAGGGCTTTTCTCTTACAGGGAAGTTATTATTGGTTTTATATAATTTTTTTTTTTTCAATTTAAATTTTAAAATTATTTTTAAGTCAGTAAAACATAAAAAAATGGTTATTCTGTAGAGACAGCAAAAAGCCTTTCTGGTAACATAAAGAACTGAAATTCTAAATCTTAAATTGGAATTTCGTCTCTTCTAGTGCAATTGTGCTCTCTTCTCAGGGCCACTCCAGCCATGATGCAAGGTGAGACCCTTGCCTCAGGCGGCACGGAGCGGCCTGTTACCAGTGGCGGCAAAAAGCGGCCTTTGGTAACTTTAAGTGCAGCGGGGGCAATAGTGCTTGCTGCACTAGTGATGCGGCCCCTCCTCCATCCGCTCCGACGCAAGAAGTTATAAGCGCGGAGGGGGCGGCATCGGGGCTGCTGCCTCAGGTGGCAGCAGCCCCCAAAATGCCCCTGTCTCTGCTGTAGTGATATGTCCCCCCCTCGACTCACTCCAATGTGAAAATTTAGGGTCCTAAACTTCTCCTGAGTGTATATAGCTGAAATAATGGAGGAGACCAAACTACTAATGTGTTAACCGTAATAAAATGAGTTGTTAAAATAGAAATAGGGTTGCCACCTTTGAAAAATATGTTTACTGGCCGTGGTGGGGGCGGGAAGAAAGGAGGCGTGTAATGACAGCAAAGGCCTGACCCTGAAAAAAGGTACGTTTTTAGCAGATTGGGGGCGGACCAGGGGGCCTTTAATAGGGGTATTACAGATGGCAGCTCCATTGCTGGTAAATTTGTAATACCGGCCCCGGCCTTGGCATGTGTTTTACATAGACAACAAAGAGGTGCACGTACACTGGAAACCATGTTTCAGGATCTGATAACCAAGTAATTACATGTGATTTTGCATTTTGAACCCTAGATATTTTCCAGGGCAAGTCCTATGCAAAAATGATTTTGTTTATTACTAACATCTTAAGCCTATACATGCTCCTAGAACTGGATGGTGATTTGGGAGACCACTTGTGATCCTCCATCACATAATGTGTAACCTGAAAACCTCAAATCCATTGTACCGCAACCCCGCTACGTGAATGTCAGCACATTAGACTTTAAGATCAGAAGCACATACAGGGTTAATTCCATGAGCCCCGAGAGATTTACATATACGTCACCAGTGCTTACAAGAAGTTAACAAAGTACCAATATGACAAATGAAATTTGTCATAGTCTGAAAATTGTTTTATGCCAGATTTTTACACTTAGCTACACATGTGCATAAAATCATTACACAGCTTCGTAGCTATGCATACTTTTATACAGTGCTTTGTGGCATTAATGCGGCATTGCTAATTGTATTTTAACACTGTATTTTTACACAACATTATATATATGGCCCTCGGTGTAACAATGTGTTCAAATATTCTCCTGTAGAGGGACATTGACCTCTCCCAGGAGTCCTGACTATTTTCCTTCTGCATACTGACTTCATTGCCCCCCCCCCTACCCTTTAGTTGATAGTTGCTGATGCGTCCCTGAGGATGTTTTCATTACCAATTAATGAGCAAAGAATATACAGGATGTCTCCCATCCAGCAGGCAATAAACTATGACTCGCAACAGTGCAGTTGTAAAATATCTGTGCACTTATAACAGGGAATGTTTCTTACCTTACATCATTCCACTGGTTGCTACGATATGTATAAGCAGAACTGATGCAACCACCATGGACCAACTTGCACTGTACATAGTTACTACGAGTTTAGCTCAGTATTTATTAAATAGCAACAGATATACAGTAAAACATAATAAATTGATAATATCTTGATGTTGTATAGAAAAGCATACATATAGTTACATTGTTGTATACATTACAGCAGTGATCACCAACCAGTGGTTTGTGAACAACATGTCGCTCTCCATTCCCATTGGTCCCAGTGGTCTTATAGTAAGGTCCCATTTCAAAATTCATGGGCTGAATTCAAATTTTGGAGGCATGAAGACACATTTACTCCAGCAGAGCCTGCTGCAGGCTAGCAGTTCACATGGGGCTATCAATTAGCCTATCACTGCTAATTGGCATCCCCAAGGAATTTGTCTTGCTTTTGTGGCTCTCCCACAGTTCTTATATTTGAGTGTGGCTCACGGGTAAGAAAGTTTGGGAGCCCCTACCTTAAAGTGTGACTATTTCTTCCTTAAAGGGCACCTATGGGGCTGAAAAAAATCCTAAAACGAAGGCGCTGACTGATAGACCCCACATTCCGGTTTGGGGTTCTAGTAGTTAAAAAAAAAATTCCCCTGGGAGGGAGCTCCCAGTGCGAGCCGCCATGACAGCCCCTGCACATTATGAAAAGCTGCCTGAAATTGTGGCCGCTTTTCATCCGGCTTATGCGCATGACATCACATGCGTATACTGCGCATGGGGTGTCATGGGGGCTCGCACCGGGAGCTCCCTCCCAGTGTGAGTAAGCCAGCGCAGGCAGGGGGAATTTTTTTTTTTAATTACTAGAACCCCAAACCAGAATGCAGGCTCTATCAGCCCGGACCTTCGGTTCGGGGAATTTTTTTAGCCCCTTAGGTGCCCTTTAAGTATACACTTTATTTCATGTGGTTAGCCTAAGCCAAAATTCAAAGCCTGGCATCCAGGTATTGAGTAGGGCAGCTGATTGCAATGTCGTACTGGGTTTAAAGTTTCATCCATTGACAGCACTCCAATTCTTTCATAAAACCGCCTTTATTTCTTGCAAACTTTTGCATGGCAGTACAGCAACATGTACTGCTGTACTGCCATGCAAAAGTTTGCAAGAAATAAAGGCGGTTTTATGAAAGAATTGGAGTGCTGTCAATGGATGAAACTTTATATCTTATGAAGAAGCTATTGTGAACAAGCTTAATGACTTGCACCCTGATGATAAGTGGCTTAGAAAAGTAAGTGCTGTTCTGATTTGGCTTGCTGTATGTCGTACTGGGTGACATCAGGGGTAGGAGGGGCTGATTGCCATGTTATTTACTTCTGACTATTTTGGAAATTCATACAGGGAGTTTTCCACAGGCAGGTGGCAATCCTAATAAAAGATAGTATTCTTTGTCCATGAGCCAGACAGGAGTCAAACAATATATATATATGGCCCCCTTTATCCAAGTAGCCTGTTAGTTTCCCTTGATGTGGTTGATACTGCATACTGGCCTTATAATGGTGAATTCCTTTACCCATTTTCTGATGTTTGTACTTTATATTGTCTGTTTATACTCTAGGATGATATCCGTTACTGTAGTAACAGATCTGCACTTTTTTGTGTGAATTAATGGCCACCCTGTTGTTTCTTTAACCATTTCTTTAACCTTTTTGTTTCATTTTTCACCTTCCATTTTGCAATCTCAAACCTACAATTGCTTTTGTTTGCATGAATGCATATTTAGTATGCAGGTACACTGGCTGACCTCATGGGAGGGTGCCATACACTGAATAATTCTGTAAATGGCTAAACACAAGACCTGTTATATATATATGGTATAAATAAAGCAAGGTGTCTCAGAAATATAAAGTAAAATATATACTTTATTGAAATCTAAAAGACTTGCTGCTTAATAATGAAAAACTGAATATTATATGCCTACCTGTATTTCTTTCTAGTTATTGGGGCTATGGTGGTTGTCAGTGTATATGGGTAAAACAAGGAAACTTCTCAATAACTGGTAACCATGCTTCTAATGAAGAACCTTCTACTAACGTTAAACTATGGAGCTGTGCAACAGATCCAGAAATCCTGGAATGTAGTCTTGATTCCATTTGGAATGAAGCTGACAGCAATCTGTCATAAGGTTGTTTATACTGTTAAACAGATTGAATATCAACTGACTTCCAATAGTTATACAATAGTTGTGTTTGTATGGCATATGTTGAGCTTATACTTCCATATATTTTCCAATATTCCAATTTACATTCATACGTATATATGCAGTTCCAACTGTGGTGCACTCTAAATCAGCAGTTTTTAATGCCTGGGTGTTGCCATGTAAGGTGTAGTTATAGTTAGTTGTTCTCTAAAGGATGACTCACTCCAGCTCTTCATAGTAGTATCAAAAAAGTGAAGTTTATTTGTCAACGTTATGGACCTTGCTTTGCATGATATTCTATGTGACTTTTCTGCAGTGTGCACCCAGGCTTTTTCTTCAGTAAGCGAGTATTTTTCATATATATATATATATATATATATATATATATATATACATATATATATATATATAAATTATGGTATTGGGCAGCAAATGTAATTCTCTCTTTTCATAGAGACCAAATACCCCTGGATTAACACATATTATTGTGGTCTTTCAGAACATTGGGGTAACTTTGAGGGAGATCATCATGTTGTAGGAGTGTTTGGACTCCTTGAGAAGCCCTAAGTAGAAAGTTATTGATGAGTGCAATGAATTTTATCTGTATTACAAATATTTATTTGATGGGCATAAAACAATATTAACTGTAGATCTACCTTGATACAGACCACTCCAATACATCATAGGTATGATAATTGTGCTAGCGGCTTAGACATTTGACCCTTTCTGGCTCTTCAAGCCCTAAAGTCTAAAATAGAGTAGAAATGCTGTATTTTGTATACTAAATATAAACATGAACTTACGGCACCACAAGTCTAATCAAACAAATGATTTATGCTTTAAAAGTTGGCACAGGGGGCTGCCATCTTGTAACTTTGTTATACATCTTTACAAGACCAAGACTGTGCACATGCTCAGTGTGATCTGGCTGCTTAGGAATGGTCATAAATTATCAAAACAGCAAAAGTCAAATAATATCTGCCAGAAGCCAATACAGCAATAATCAGAATATATAGACTGCATTGGGTCCTGTGTTGTCATGTAATCTAATATTTTATAGTTGTTATATTGTTTAATACAAAATTTCTGAACTCTGCAAAATCAGTGGCTGCAGCAAAATACCCTCCAAATAGATTCCCAGTTTATCTGTTTAAATCTGGTGACATGATCTTTGTCCCGTTGGCAGCTGGAGTTGGAAACATTAAAGGGGATGTAAAGGCAAAAATAAAATCAATATAGATCTCTACACAGTCGTCAATTGCTCTACAGGGAAACAAAGCTGCTGGAGTTCTGCATGGCTGGGAAATAAGACAGGGGCTCCCCCTGCTGTTCATATGTATGATTGTTTCCCTGCCCATCAGTTAGTGACAGTCTGACAATTCCTATCCACAGCCGTAAATGAAGGGAGAATTTCAATGCATACAGTCAGGTTTCTTATAAAACCGCTACACATTTTTTAATTAAAGTATATTGGAGATAGATTTCTTTTTCATTAAAGAAAGTAAAATGGGATTTTGTTTTTTTTGCTTTTCCTTGTCCTTTAAGTATGGAACTAAAAAGGAGACATTATAATATAAGTACAAAATGGCTGAATATCTGCTCTGTATGTTAAACCTATACTGTACAAAATTTGGCAAGCTGCTCGGCTTGTTTTTTCACTGAGACCTCATGACTACCCAGTTCCTGGAACCTATTAGCAGCTGTAACCTAAGATAGCATTTGCACAGAAACTGAATTCAAATTCCAAAGTAAACACTTGAAAATTCTGCAGTATTATGTAATATGAAGTAAGCAAATGTTGGCTGGGAGAATAGCATCTTTTTAAGTAATGAAAGATACAGATAATTGGTGTAATCCAGGGCCATCAAATGTGCTGCCATCAGATGTTACCGAAAAATAATTCTTAGCAACACTTGACTGACTATTTTCTCTCTATCATAAAAGAGAGAAGTGAAGGGAAAGTTTATTTAATAATTTTTAGGCAACAAAATGTTTAAAGGAAGACTTTACCTTCATAGTGAATATTTAACCAACAAATGACAATGGAAATAATGCAGCTCTAATTGGAGTAGCAGACAGAGCTCCATTCATTGGCTGATGTAAGCTAGCATGTATGTGTGCCCTTGGATTGTGTGTGAGTACGGTGAACAGTAGGAGTCAAGGGAGTTGACATTAGTGCTTAAAATTTCAATTTTCTATTTAGGATTCTCCAGCGGCACAAAGTACTAGAAAAATAGTTTTTAAGACTCTAATGTATTTAGATGAATCAGTGTTTTATATAGGCTGTTTTATGCAATATATTTTTATGTAGACCTGCAATATTCAGGAGTATAGTTTACCTTTAACTGAACTTAAAGGAAAACTAAACCCTAAAAAGGAATATAGCTAAAAAGGACATCTTTTATATTATATATATATAACTTACTGCACCAGCCTGAAGTTTCCGCTTCTCAATAGCAGTAATGATACAGGACTTCAAACTTGTCACAGGGGGCCACCATTTTGGAAAGTATCTGTGACACTCACATGCTCAGTGGGCTCTGAGCAGCTGTTGAGAAGCTGAGCTTAGGGGTTGTCACATTATCAAGCAGAAAATAAGGTTGGCATGTGGCTGATGCTACAGGGCTGATTATTTAATTCTGATGCTATTGCACTGGTTTCTGTTCTGCCATGTAGTAATTATTGTATTAATTACTAATCAGTCTTATATTGTGACATTTATATTCTGCATGTGTACTGCATATTGTGAGTCAGTCCCTAAGCTCAGTAAGTGACAGCAGCACAGAGCATTTGAATCAGTGAATCAGCAGAAAAGAAGATGGGGAGCTACTGGGGCATCTTTGGAGACACAGATCTTTACTGCTAAAGGTCTGTGGTTGCCTTGGGCATTTCTAGCCTATTTCTTTGGTTAAGCTTTAGTTCTCCTTTAAAGGGTAATGATTTGTTAAGCAGGCTAATGTGTTTTAGGACATAAGGTAGCATACTGCTGTTCTTCCTCATTCTTATGCCATGGTGTTCCCAAATAGGAGGATATTAAATACTGCAAGTTACAGTGGGTGACACTGGAATTTTAGTGCCAGTTCCCAGTTCAGGTGTTACTTGAATGCCCCAAGAGGTAGTCAATCAGGGAGTGTTGTCTCCAGAGGAAATCAGGGATAGCATTCCAAATGTAAGCAGCAGTATGAAACAGAAGTAGTAGTGGTAGGTGCAATCAAGCAGTTGCAAAACAGAGTAATTTGAAGGGAGCTCCCCAGCAAGGAAAAAAATCACAGTGTGCTGCTGCACATGGAAACTGCTCCGGATAGCATCAATCAAGGATTCATCTGCAAAGCATGGAGCACCACGTAGAGTAGTATAAAAATTCTAAATTTATTTAGTCCATTTAAAAATCAGTACAAGGATTTGCTACATAAAGACAGAACCAAGCATTACGCTTAGTAGCTTAAATGTAATGGTTCTGTCCTTATGTGGCAAATCCTTGTACTGATTTTTAAATGGACTAAATACATTTAGAATTTTTATACTACTCTACGTGGTGCTCCATGCTTTGCACAGCAATCAAGCAGAAGGAGTCGTTCAAGAGCATATGGAGACACAAGAGAAGAGGTGTAGAGAGATGCAAAGGAGTGAAGGGCTTTGAAGGTTATGAGGAGTTTGTAAGTTATTCTTTATTTTTTATGAAGCCATGATATGGACTGGTCTGTAACTTGTTGGATGTGAGGAAGATAATTCGGGCAGCACAATTTAATACAGCTTGTAGTGTGGAGAGATGATATTTAGGGAAGCCAGTTAGTAGCTAGTAGCAGTAGTCAAGTTGGGATTGGATGAGAGCATGCCCAAACATCTTAACCATTGCTAGTGAAAGAAAGGGACAGATTTTGGCAGTATTGTATAAAGGTGGCCATACACGTAGAGATTTGCTCGTTTGGCGATGTCACAAATGAGCAGATCTCTCCCTGATATGCCCACCTTGAGGTGGGCGATATCGGCATGATCCGATCGTGGGCCCTAGGGCCCAACGATCAGATCATAATGAATGCCATACGGGTGGTTGGATTGCGGGACTGCATCAACGAACAGATACTGCCGTGATCCAACAGGATTTTTAGTCCCACCCGATCGACACCTGGCCAACTTTCGGGCAGATATTGATCGGTGAAGCCTGTCAGAAAGCCCCATACATGGGCCAATATGGCCACCTTATGCATTAGAAAAAGTAACAGGTTTCGTCCTTCATGACTAATGGTGCCTAATGAAATCCTAAGAGACTCTCTCTGCCAGCCCACCCACAGGTTCTCACAATAAATATAGTTGAACTTGCTGCTAAATGGGCAAAGTAAGAGCTATGCTTGCAGACCACTTGGGGTTATTCCCTTAGTCCAGTGGTACTTTCTAAGGAAAGTTCAAAAAAGCAGCCTGGGGCCCTGGGGCAGCATTCTATGTAATTGCAGGCCTATTTATCAAATGCAAGAGGTCCTCTGCTCTCAACCCATTATCAATATATTTAAGACATTGAGACATTCTGTGCATACAGCTACTAAAAAATGCCTTACCCTTTAAACAACAGGGATTGTTTGTCCATATATTGCAATATATTTAAGCTGGCCAACTACGTCAAAGTCATCCCATATCTGGCCAGTCCTACGCTCAATTTTCATCTGATTCATTAAGAATTCTATTACTTCATTAAACATTTTACAAAGGGACTAAGTTTTACCTGCAACTTACTTGCTGCTTTCAAAGTAAAACTCCCAATCATGGTTGCCCTTTTATTAGACACCAGTGGGATCACCTGACTATAGCTGGGAAGGGTGGGGGCTACAACAGAGAGCTGGTCACTGCTCCAGTATAACTACAACAACCAGCTCTCTGTTGTAGCCCCCACCCTTCCCAGCTATAGTCAGGTGATCCCACTGGTGTCTAATAAAAGGGCAACCATGATTGGGAGTTTTACTTTGAAAGCATCAAGTAAGTTGCAGGTAAAACTTAGTCCCTTTGTAAAATGTTTAATGAAGTAATGGAATTCTTAATGAATCAGAAGAAAATTGAGCATAGGACTGGCCAGATATGGGATGACTTTGACTTAGTTGGCCAGCTTAAATATATATGGTTTTAAAAATTAGTGGTGAGGCCTATTTATCAGCAATGCAAAAAAATTGCCTGTGCTTTCAGTGAATGGAACTTACCATGGTTTATGCTGACAGAAGAGCACTTACAGTACATAGATGAAGTGCAGAATGGCAGGCAGGGCAGCCAATATACCAAACAAATACAACATAGCTACACAGTACTTTGCTGTGCAACTGCATTATACATTGATATCCAAGTCCAAGTTCAGAACAGATAATACCTTGTGGCCAGCGTTGGGGGGCAAATCATTTAGATGGGGATGAAAGATTATTAGTTGGCTCTGTAGTTCATGGAATTACAGTAGCCTCGGCAAACATGCTGCAATGACTAAAGAATCTGTGATTAATTGAAGATTTCCAACAAAAATGTAAATCTCTTCTTGATGAATGTGACACATGCCATGTATAATGCTAAACCTAAGAGAATGCTCATGTGTTCCCATGCTGAGCTTTAATTACTAGCCTAGTGTTAAGCATCCCATAGCCTATATTGGCTCCAAATTGAGCAATGGATGAGATTTTCTCAAAGACCCATGGCAGTTAGATCAATGTGTCTGTTCCCATGCCAGCATGTATTTTATCATCATAATAAACTCTGCAGCTTGTGACCTATACAGCAGTTCTGTGTCAGTGTGATTTATTAGAAAAGACAAATTCATCAAGTAACCAGCCCTCCCTCCCCACAACCTCTACCTGTTGTTCTGTTAAGCTATACCAATAGTGACAGTAGTCATGCTACGTAATGTCTCTGCATTTCATACACCTTTGTCCTGCTTTTGAATCGCTTTTCATATACAGTGGCTTTAGTTTATTGTTTTATAGCCTCAAGGGCCAGTGATAATGCTATACATACACACTAAAGTGGCTGTTATTATGTGTTATATTCCATAATGGTCTTTGTTTGTTTAATGGATTCAATGCATTTTCCACACATCATTATTCCACCATAATCCCATGGAATGCAGCAACATCTACAAGGTTTCTCAATGCTCTCGTTGATGAATTCATAGTATTAGCAGAGGTTTATAAAGCCTCTCTCCAAGCGTCATTTGCAGCATTGTACTAGAATTTATTCCATGCGGGTCTCAGAATCCTGCTAAATCAGATCATTTTGATAGATTACTGAAAGACAGAATTGAGGTTTGTGTGGGATCACTGGCCAAGCATGTAGCAAGGGGCACAACATGAGATTTACTTTTTCAGTTAGGGACTGCATCTATGTGATTTGGCTCACAAAGTGAGTCATCAGAATGGCCAAATATTCCACTGGCAGCATAAACTATCAAATATTAACCTTAACACAATGTCATGGTTTTATTTTCAGTTATTAAACCTTAAGTCATCAGCCTTTGTGTTTGTTTTTGTTGCTATTTTTATTTATCTTTAAAAATAAAAACATACAAGAAAGGGTTATCTTCAACCGACTATCACTTGATTATTTTGCTCAAACTGTACGATTGTTTGAAACAGGCTTGGATGGTTAGCCCCATCGGGGCTGTTATGGGGCCGCTGACTGGTCTAGAATTTCAATTGGCTGCATTTCTCTTGCAGTCCAGTTGTTCTGACAATCGCATGACCTGCTCTTATATGATAAAGTATTTTCTTTGTCCGGCCTGCCATGTATTTAGTCCTTGTTTTTCCATCTTATATGACAGAAGGAACTTCTTCTACCTCAGTTTAATTGGCATATAATTGTCATTGTCAGTGTCAGACTGCAGATTTCACCAAAATAGCAAATGTTACTAAAATCTCATTATGAGCACCAGTATTACATTTTAATGACAAAATTCTAGCAGATACCAACTATATATATATATATATATATATATATATATATATATATATATAAATACATAGTATATTTTATGCTAAAAGTGTAATCAAAATTGATGTCAAATAGGATGTCAGAGTTTATACATAAGTTAAAAACTTGCTCTAAATATAAATGGAACTAAATGTGTTGAAAACGAAAACTTTTCATTGAAGTAAAAATTTTCGTATTTGAAATACTTCTCCAGTTACAATGGTTTATAAATAGTGCCCTGTTTATTGCTGCCAGTTAAAATTTCTAAACTATACAAATTAGTATTTTTTATTTTATTATTATTAATATTATTTTATTTATTATTGCTACTTAATTATTGTTATGCTTGTCCTCCCTGTGTGTACTGTTCTACTCTGTGAAATTGTACAAAGCTGTGTATTCATGTAGTGCTATATAAATATACATCCATACTCCTTTATACCTACAAAGCACACTTTATCAATTATCAAATGCTTATCGAATAGTTTTAGGCTATCATTTTGCTCGATATTCGATTTCTCGATGAAATCATACGATCGAATACCGATCGTTCGATTTCACGAAAAAAAAGTGAAATTTCCTTCTAGCCTCCGAAAAATTTGTATGATTTGTACGATCAAACGCTTCGATCATACGAATGGTATTCGAGTAGGACTTAGCCAAAGAAGCCTATGGGGGGATTCCCATAGGCTTCTATTGCAATTCGGTAGGTTCAATCTGGTGAAGTAGGCATTCAAAGGATTTAAAAATTTTGATTCCTTTGATCATCGAATGATCAAATATCCGATCATTCGATCTATTCGATAATTCGGTATTCGATTATCGAAGAGGCCAAATTAGAATATTCGAATATCCGATTAAATCGTACAATCGTAATTCGATCATATTCGAACTACGATCTATTCACGTAAGTTTTGTAAATTTGCCCCTTAATGTGGCTTAAATAATATAAGTATTGGTAGCAATACCTTCATGACTGTTCTAGGCTCATCATTGCCCACAATAATATATCTTCTTAGCTGATGTGTATACCTACATGGTAGCAGTCTACCACAGTAAATTCAATCCAGTTCTCACTTTAAAAAGTATTCTTTAAAGTGGACCCGTCACCCCAGAAAAATATTCAAAATCCTATTTTATCACATTAGTCAAGAAAAATTAACATTAATTACACTATATAAATTATTTTAATCTTGTTTCCTTCAGTCTGGGAATTCATAATTATAGCAAGCAGGCAGGAGCCATTTTGTGGACACTGTTATTAAGGCAAGCCTTGCATCATCTCAGAATCTTGGTTGTGCACCAGAATGGGGGACCCCATGTCTATCCCCATGTCCTGGCTACACATTCCCCCAGTTAAGAGAACTGGGGGAATGTGTGGGGAGCAGTGGCATCTAGGAAGTGCTGAATGGAAAGTGAAAGTAATTATGCCTAAGGCATAGAGGAGTGGCAGACAATATTTGATTGACAGCTGAGATTTTTAAATGAACTTAAAACAGCTATGAATGTTTTAATAAAAATTTGAAATTGGATTTCATGTTTAATTTGAAAAGGACTTTTATTATACAGATTTTTGTGTCTGGGTGACAGGTCCACTTTAAGGTGGCTTAAATACCAAAAAGACAGTGTAGTACGTATTTATGTCATACTTTTCAGGACTTATTGACATGTACTGCTGTGTTACAACTTATCATGTGTATTGTCCCACTCTCTATCTGTTCTCTGTTGTTATTAGTAAAAAATAGGCTAGGCTTGTGTCATTATACACCCCACCTTTACGTTTATTTAAAGCTGTTGACACTCAGATACCCTTAAGCTGGCCATAGACACAAAGATCGAATCGTACGAATCCTTGATTCATACAATTTTTTGGATTGTGTGTGGAGTGTCCTGACATTTGTCGTTCATTCGATCGGACAGGTTAGAAAACTTCTGTTGGCTGCCGATCATATCTCTGCATGTATTGCCGATCTGATGATTTCCACCAGCTTTGTGGGACAATAACTTTCATATGGTTGCTGTTAGGGGCAGAACATCTGTTCTTTTACTACTTTATTTGATCTGAATGGTTAGTGGCAGGTCTGGAGATGGGGCAGTCCGATCGTGAGATGATTCGTATGATCGGACCTTTGTGTCTATGGCCAGCTTTACTGTGAGGTAACCAGAGCTTTATTTGTGCCAGTCATATTACACTGAGGAAAGACACAATGCTCTCTTCGGCTGATTGCAAATTGGAGAGCTGCTGAATAAAAAGAGAAATAAAAAAACACAAATAAAAAATGAAAACTAATTGGAAATCGTCCCAGAATACCACTCTTTACATCATACTAAAGGTGAGCAACCCCTTTAAAAATATTCCTTTACCAATAGCAATTATGAAGTTTTATTATATTCAAAGAAAAAGTAAGGAGAAAAATGTACCTGAAATCAAGGCATTATTCTGCAAAAAAAATAAAAATAAATAATAATGAGATTTAGTGGCATTTCTCCTGGGAATATTCCCAAATGTATATCATGCAGACCAAAGAATCAGCTTAAAACACCAGCACACTTAAAAGCACCTCAGTACTTCTCTGAATTCTGCAGGCTTCTCTATTATTCATATTCAATTCATTGCCTGTGGTAGGATCATAAATCATTTGCGTTGCCCAGCAGGACTCTTCAGTAGACTGGAATCACTTAGTAGTAAATTAAAACCTATGTAATTCTGCTAAGTTGCAGGAACAGTCCTCCCATTCACTGTATTACTTATTATAAAGCTGCTTTAGAGATATTGAAAGCTAATTGATACCTATATTTTTGTCAAATGAACATTCAAAAATATATGTTTCTTCTTATACAATAACACAGCCAATGATAGTCAGTAAGAACTACTGCTGTCCTTATTTTCACTTGTTTTGCCCACCATGATATAAACTATAACAGGCAGTATTTTGGTATAGTTCTGGTAGTGTTATATGTTTTTTTAATGCTTTCTGTTGCGTAGGCCTTGTAAAGCAGGACCAACCTGAACAGTTTACACATCCACCAGAACTGCAAAATTTTGCAGGTTAGAAACTGGTTAGAAACTAGTGATTCTAGTAAAGGGGATCTAAAGTCTTAAATAGAATAATGTTAGAAATGCTGTATTCTGTATACTAAACATAAACATGAACTTACTGCACCACAAGCCTAATCAAACATATGATTTATGCTTTCAAAGTTGGCCATAGGGGGCTGTCATCTTGTAACTTTGTTATAAATATTTGCAAGACCAAGACCAATCACATGCTCAGTGTAGCCTGGGCTTCAGTTGGGAGGTTAAGCTTAGAGATCGTCATAAATGATCAAAACAGCATAAGTCAAATAATATCTGCCACAGAAGCCGGTACAGCAAAACCGATTAATAATCAGAATATTTAGAATATACAGACTGCACTGGGTCTGCGGATACTAATCTCTACACTGTGGCCAGCTGATCTACAGGGAAACAAACAAAGTGTTCTGGGAAGTAAGGTCAGGGGACTCCCCCCTGCTGTTTGAATGTATAATCATTTCCCTGCAGAGCAGTTAGGGACAGTCTGAAGTTTCCTATGTGCAGCTGTCAGAGCAAGTAAATAAAGGGGGAATTTCACTGCATACAGTCAAGTTCATTATAAAAACAGTACACGTTTTTTAATTCAGGTATATTACTCTAATTCATGTTTTTACAGATCAGATCATAGTTGGGATGCACCAAATCCAGGATTAATTTCAGGATTCGGCCGAATCCTTTTGCATGGCCGAGCTGAATACAAATCCTTAAAATCATGTGACTTTTCATCAGAAAACAAAGTAGAAAAACTTTTTTTAACCACGCACTTAGTGCGGGGCTCTCCTTTTCCCTCCCCCTCACTGATTTTCATATGCAAATAAGGATTCGGTTTGGGATTCAATTGAATCTTTCACAATGGATTCAGGGGTTAGGCCAAATCCAAAATTGTCTTTACCACAAAGTATTATTAGATACTACAGCTATGGGATCCATTATCCAGAAAGCTCAGCATTACAGGAACGCAAACTCCCCATGACTACATTTTAATGAAATAATTTGATTTTACAACTGATATTCTTTTTCTCCTTTTACCCCCCACACACTGGAGTCAGGCATTGGCACAGTCTTTTGTTGAGTGGGAAATATATTATTAGAGGTGTTAAAAACAACAAGGTCCCGCTATATGTAGCCATATCTAAGTATAGATTTGCAAATTCAGGGCCTTTGATGAGCATATGCTTTAACTTGATAAAGAGTCGAATGACTCGAAACATGTTGTGCAAATAAATTACGTTTTGAGCAGCATTCCTGCCTACAAGCCGTTCCTTGTGACCACTATATTGAAGTATCATATGCTTTAAGTGTACCTGTGTCACACAGGTAATTTGCACAACTCAATCTGGTATATATATGAACTATAATACACAAAAAGCCATGAATATCTTGTAAATGATATCCATATAAACGGTGAGTACTGATGTCATCAGTTATAAACGGTGAGTAGTGATGTCATTTTTGTCACATGACTCACTAAGGGGGAAATTCACTAAGATGCGAAAAAAGTCGCTAGCGTTGGCTTTCTGTAACATTCGCGCACGTCGCCAGCCGAATTTTCGCCAGCGCTACGCAAATGCACTAAAGTGTGAAGTTACGCTCTGGTTGGCGAATGGTAGCGTAGTTGCACTAGTGTTACTTCGCCAGGCAAAGCGCATTTACGTTAGCGATGCCTAATTTGCATACGGCGCAAAATTCTAAGTATAATAGAAGTATATGTTACAGCCACTATATTACACTACACAATAATTAAATAAAATAAAGTTGTCCTATTGCCCTACATGTGCCCCCTGAATAGTTGTGTTGCCATATGTTAGGAAATGTAGGGGGGAAGGAGGGTAACCCCCCCCCAAAAAAAAATCAATCTTTTTCACCCTACAATGGTAAAACACGCCAGCGTTTTTTTGGGACTTAGAAAAATTTTCCAATTTTTTTTTTCAAACTCCTATCTGTTGTATTGAACTTCGCCAGGTCTGACCAGGCGAAGTAAAGTCTAACGTAAGTGGCAACATTCATGAAAATTTTGATCTTAGTGAATTTGCGTAATTACGATCCTTCGTCTGGCGTAAGGGTGCGAAGTTGAGCAAGTCTATCTACTTCGCTAGTGAAAATTCGCCAGAGTCGGTGTAAGTGAATTTGTGAAGTTGCAAAATTATGTCACGCTGGCGAATTGACGCTAGCGTTAGACGCTTCGCGCTTTAGTGAAGTTCCCCCCAAGATTGCGTATTACAATAAATAAAGTAACCCATGTTGCAAAATATGAGGATATTATAAGTTACCGCAGAGTTCCATGACCTGTATAAAAAACACTAGGCCTTTAGCCTTGTGTTTTTATATGGTCATGAAACTCCTCGGTAACTTTTAATATCCTTAAAAGTTAGAAGAGGGGGTATTTTTTTCACTGTATAAACACTATTGCTCCCTATGGAGTGTTAGTACTCAGTGCTGTCTGAATTATTGCTCGCCCCTTGCAAATTGCATATGGTGAGAAAGCATGCAGACAATTTATTTGTTGAAAGTAAATTATTAAAACTGTACGGGTTGGTAAGGTTTTACTGAAATTTACCAGCATTTAATATATTGTCCCCTATGTGTGATTGCGTTTTATTTCCATGAGAGTTCCCCTTTAACAAATGGGAAGCCCGTGATACTGCTTAACTGATGCTAGTGATTTCAAGTATTTAAAAAAAGAATACACTTGACAGCAAATCTCAGGGCTTAGAGGTACATATTCTCAATTTTGGAGTGAGAAAAATAACACAGGATTTTTATCAGCTCTTCTCCTTGTAAAGTAAAGTCTTTCCCTCACAGTTGTTTTCTCACTCACATTAACACACACCTCCACAAATCTAATAACAGTCAGCACTTTGCTCCGGAGTGATACTTCTCTCAATATAAAATGGTTCTCCCATCACCTTGTCCCAATTTTCTTCATGTTCTTTTCCTTTAGCTGTCAGGGAATAATAGGAGTTGTAGCGCAACAACAGCTAGAAGGCTGCAGGATGCAATTCTGTGATAAAAACTGCCCATGTAGTGTTGCCCGCAGAAATAAAATTTAAAATAAATTGGGCTGTGCTCTTCATCATCTGAATGTTTATGTTTTATGGTGACATTAGTAGTTTATTTGATTCTGACCATACTCCAGATAATGGAAGCTCATAGGCTATACATGCAGACAGAAATGGCCCAACTGGCACTCTAGGAAATACACAGGGCCATAGATATAAAAGTAAAGGCAATATTTATTGAAAAATGTTTAAATGCAGTCATCTCCATTGGCCCTACGTTACAAAATGCATAGGGCCAAATGTATTTGAACTTTTTTTCAAAAAATATTGCTTTTGATTTCCTACCATGCCAGTTGGCCCATTTTTGTTTGCATGAATAAAGATTGACCATTCACTTATCTGAGGGTCTGGGGCTGCTCATTCTACCTAATGGGTTTTCTACATTGCTTAGCTGTGGCACCTTTTATTTCTAATACAGCTCATGAGTTGTACCCCCGATTCATTACTTTATATCCGACAACATTATCTCTGACGAGACATTCACACAAATTTGGGTATACAATTTGGTCATTAGGAACATCTCTACCAGTAGATGTAGAACCTATGTTGCAATTAAAGAATGCAATTGATTATGCTGCAGTTGTTCAGGACTCTTGGTATTTTTTAATTAATTCAATTTCCTTTTCCTAATAATTTTATCTAGATTTCACATAAACTGTTGGAAGATTGTGCTCCCAGGGAGATGATTCCTCATGAAGTCATTGGGCTTTCTAACAGATTTAAATGCGACTTTCCATTCACCAGACTGAACTCCGCATCAGTCAGACAGTGAGAAAGCAGTGGTGGTTGGCGGAGGTGGCAGAGAGCAAAACATGAAATCTAATCAAGAACGAAGCAATGAAAGCCTGCCACCAAAGAAACGTGAAATACCCGTCACCAGTCGACCTTCTGAAGAGAAGAGTGTCGGACTGACAAATGAAAACCACCGCACAAATAGCTTATCATGGCTCCCATCCAAGCCCAGCAGTGACCTTGGTGCACGCCATCATGGGACTCCAGGAACTTCAGCAGAAACTGGTTTACAAAAGGGAGGAAGTTTACATAAATCACTTTCTACAAGTATGGACTATTCTCCCACTAGTACTACAAGATCAATACCAGTTGCAACAACAGTTCCTGCAAATTACCAAACTGCTCAATGTCTGTCAGGGGCATCTATGTCTCCTGTGGAATATGCTAATGTGTCCCAAACCTACCAATTCATTGGGCCACCATACAGTGGACAATCATATGCAGGATTCATAAATTCACAGTTAATTTCACCTACATCAAATTCTGGATCCAGTGCAGTGTCCTCCATGTCAGTAGGTGTTACAACTCCAACCCATCGGGCCCAGGTGGATGCTTATTCCAGTATGCTGGCCAATACAAACAGCCTAAGTCAGCAGGGACATAAAATAGAGCTAAATCGAACACCAGGATTGGTTACTGCAGGTTCACCTACTCAGCCAAGTCAATATGTCCATATTTCCAGCTCATCGCAGAGCACAGTCAGAACTTTTTCACCACCTGTTCATTTACCTACTCACTCTACAGTGATTCCGAATACACTTACACTAGGTGCACCTTCCCAGGTGGTTCTGCAGTACACAGATTCAGGAGCTCAATTTTTTGCTAGGGACCCTAGTAAGAAGGAAGACAATTACAGGTCACAGACCAAGGAGTTGTTGAATGGAGAAATAGAGAAAGTACGAAGATTTGGAGTCCCTTGTACTGCAGATGCACAGTTCATTAAAGCAGGCAATAATAAACCGGCTTCCCAACATTATGAGACAAGACATGTAGTGGTGCACCCTAGTACTGATTATAGTACTCGGGATCCCTCAGGAGTTCGGACCTCAGTCATGGTAGTGCCTAACAGCAACACAACTGCCACAGACATGGATGTCTCACAGACCATTAAGAGAGAAAACTCACCTTCCGCAGCTCATAACAAGGGAAGCATGCATTTAGGAAAGCCAACCCATCGCTATGCTTTATCCCCACAGCAAACATTATGCCCAGAAATTGTAAAAACTGTGGCCACATTATCTCCTCACACTGTCATTCAGACAACTCACAGTGCAGCAGAACAACTTTCTGTTGGTTTGCCTGCTGCTTTTTATGCGGGTACACAACAGCCAGTCATTGGCTATCTCAGCAGTCAGCAGCAAACCATTGGCTACCCTGGAAATTTGTCACAGCACTTGGTGTTCCCTGGCACCCAGCCCTTACTTATACCTGTTGGCAATCCAGACATTGAATCATCTAGGGTTGGGGTTACACCTGGTATTGTGACATCATCTCCCCAATTTGCAGCAGTGCCTCATACATTTGTCACTACGCCCATTCCTAAAGGTGAAAACTACAGTGCTGAAACACTGGCAACTCAAACTGCCTACCAGGCTGCATTGGTCCCAGCTCAAATCCACCTCCCTGTTGTACAGTCTGTTGCTTCTCATATGGCAACTGCCCCTACACTGCCCCCTTACTTTATGAAAGGGTCAATCATTCAGCTGGCCAATGGGGAGCTAAAGAAAGTAGAGGATTTAAAAACAGATGACTTCATACAAAGTGCAGATATTAGCAACGACTTGAAAATAGACTCCAGCACAGTGGAGAGAATTGAGAGCAGCCATAGTCCAGGCATAGCGGTGGTACAGTTTGCTGTGGGAGAGCACCGATCACAGGTGAGTGAAGATTCAATAGTTTCGTACTTTTTGGTATGGTCAAAATGGTTCCATGAATTTCAGTAGCCTACAAAATAAATGATGCTGTACTCTCTCAGGTAAGAGTTTAGTTATATTATTCTCACCTATTAATCATTTATATGATTCAATACAGTGAGAAAAGGTTATCTCATGGTTTATCACGTGAAAAGTCATGGACAACATTAAATTCAAGGAGATAAAACTTCAGAACCAGTTTTGCATAGAGTTTTCTTGTGATAAACCATGAACCTCGTCCATAAGTTTTCACATGATAAAGCTATTTCTCATTCAATTGAATCTGGCCCATAATATATTATATTATTCCCACATATAAATAATTAAAAATAGTTTATATAAAGTGGACATCAGCTATTGACAAATATCACGTGTGTACGGTGGTATGGAACACAGCTGGTGTTAATGAATGCTCTTGGCATTATATAGCCTTGTTTCTTAACCTTAGGTCCCCAGATATTGCTGAAATAAAACTGTCAGTATTATACAACATATAATCAAGTGTTAAAACATACTGGGAGATGCAGACCAGCAATATCTGGGGATTCAAGAAACTGGGTTATGTTGTTTTCATCATCATCATCATCATCATCTTCATGTGCAAAACTGTTATCCATAGGAATTGAGGTTCTCTGAATAAACAATTTATGTAATTTGCATTTTTTTGGCCCGCTTTGACACTAGACCTATTCAAGATGAACAGCAAACAGTGTTTGAATGGGGATTGTTGGGCTCAGTGGGGCTGCTAACTCTAGGGCCCACCACCCTAGCTACAGAGGCCCCAGTTGAAGATCCCCAGCCACATACCCCTTCCCAACATGTACCTCTGTTCTTCACACAATTCCACCACCTCATACCTCTGAGCCATGTCATGATGCTGCCTGCCCTCACAGCAATAATGTCTCATGGCTGGGTAAACAGTGGGTCTCCTAGCGCCCCACTGGCCCATTCTGATGCTGGCAGAGAATAAGAGAAGTATTAAGGAGGTAATGAGGGAACAAAGCAACCACTTTTTGGAGCCTTCAGTATGTCTATAAATATATTTTTTGGCCAAATTCTATATAGGCCCAATATTAAGCACATCTCCAGTTTTAAAGTATATGCAGATTTAATTATTGCATACATATAACAGACACCTCACAGGTATACATGGGCTTCGGTTTTCAAAGATAAAAAGCCATCCACATAGTCTAAAGATGTTTATATCAGGGTTTAGTGCACATTATGCTTTGAGATAATGGACCAGTCCAAAGTGACCACTGACCTTCTCAGGGAGGAGCTGTGGCTCTTAATATATCCCCAGTTTTTTTTCCGCTGAATACTGATTTACAGCACGTCTTCTATGCTGGTGTCAATTACTGGAGCTTAGGGACTCACTCACAAGATACTGTATATTTAGAATATAAAAGTCACACTACAAGGCTGATTAGCAATTCAGATTCTCATTACATGGCAACTAGCATTAGAATCTAATAGCCAGTCCTGTAGCAACAGTTTATGTGACAGAGGAAGCTGATTTTCTGCTTGATGATTTGCCACGACCCCCAAGCTTCTCAACAGCTTCCCAGACCATACAAATCATGTGCAGTGTCACTGACATGCATAATTAAATAGTGTGGTGACCCTCTGTGTACAATTTTGAAGGAATTAATCATTATTGTTAAACATTAGCCTAGTACAGTACAGGTATGGGATCTATTATCTGGTTACACGTTATCCAGAAAGCTCCCAATTACGAAAAGGAAATCTCCCATAGACATCCAAATAATACAATTTTTTAAACAATTTCCTTTTTCTCTGTTATAATAAAACAGCAGCTTGTACTTGATCCAAACTAAGATATAATTAATCCTTATTGGAAGCAAAACCAGCCTATTGGCCCGGGTTTATTAATGTTTACATGATTTTCTAGTAGACTTAAGGTATGAAGATCCAAATTATGGAATCATCCATTATCCGGAAAACCCCAGGTCCTGAGCATTTTAGATAACAGGCCCATACTTGTATATGAATGATCTATATTTGCTTTTAGGATACGATATATGACCGTTATTATTTTCCTCTACACAGAACACACTATAATAAAAGTTTTATATGATAATGTATTCCTTATTTATTGAAAGTGACCTGTATTTTTCTTGTTTTATTAACGTCTATAGTATTTTTAATTCACCCCATCTCTTATTCTGTTACTTAGATTTTCTATTCTAAATTTAAAGTAAAACTATACCCCCCGAACAATGTAGGTCTCTATAAACAGATATTGCATAAAACAACTCATATGTAAAACCCTGCTTCATGTAAATAAACCATTTTCATAATAATACACTTTTTTAGTAGCATGTGCCATTGGGTAATCATAAATAGAAAATTGCCATTTTAAAAAATAAGGACAGCCTCCTGGGATCCTAGGATCCAACGGTGCACACAAACATACCAAACAAACTATAAAGTTAGGTCACACGAGCCAATTAACAGACAGAGTTCTGTGTTTTGCTTCAACACTTCTTCCTGTTAGAGTTAGAGTTTAAATATTTCTGGTCAGGTGATCGCTGAGGCAACACACAGACCATCACAAAATGGTGGTTCAAGGCAAGAGATGTAAAAGGGCAATATTTACTTAAATATATATACTAGGTAGATAAGATTCTTTAATATGTCACTTGATTTGATATAAACTATCTGTTGCTCAAAAATTCATTTTCGGGGTATAATTTTACTTTAAAGTACTGATGTGCAAATGGTAAAAACTTGCACATACCATAAATTCCCCCACCCACCTTCTCTAAAGGAAAAGTCCAGTTTTTGTATGACTCAAACCAGAGGCAATGTAGTATTTGTTTCAGTGTGTTATGTTCTCGTGGATAAATATCAAATGAGCAGTGTTTTTCTTCCTTTTTCTGTTTGACTCATCATCAAACTGCAGGAAAAGCTTTTGAAGTTGCCGTCGTTTTTTAAAACTTTCCGCTTCATAAAACTAGTGAATAGGAAATATTACAATTACAATATGCAGTCTTACACAAACACATTACAGATGATACATTTCCAATGATATAAAATGCAAGTGCAAAGAGCTACAGCCCACTTACAGCTGTGCGTGCTTAAACATTATTCATATAACACATTTCTAAGAACTGTCTAGAAGGCAGGTCACATAAGACTCTTGTCTTAGGAAATCCATATACCAAGATAATACAATTGTGCAATGGTGTCATGAGCAGTTCACAAAACTCTAAAAAATTCTATCTGGTTCTGTAAGTTACAACTTCTTACTATATATGTATTTCCTTGGGCCTCTGGAAAAATGTTTGCTAGATCCACCCTGGTGCATTTCACATAGAAAGCAATGACATCTGCAGCAAAAACATACAGTGGTTGATTCCATTTTGGTTAAATCTTTTGAGTTCCATTTTACCGTTAGATTGCATCACTGACCTTCACTAAATGGCCAAAAGCATTGGGACATCTGTCTGTCCAACATCTTATTCACAAACAAATAGTATTAATATGAAGCAAATTGTTCTACTGCCATCTTGGCAAACCCATTCTGTACAGACGTTGCCATATGCTGAAACAGGAAAGGGTCTTCCCAAGTGTCACCACAAAGCAGGTAGCATAGAATTGTCAAGAACGAAACCAAGAGCCCTCGGCCAAACCCTGGAAAAGAGCCCCAGACTCTGTTCTAACCCTCCAAACATTACCATCTGCATTATGTCTTCCCCTAGTATCTGCCAAATCCAGACATTTCCATTAGACCAGCAGTATCACTCTGACGGAAGTGTTTCCAAAGCTACAGTATTCATTGGTGCAATGTTTGCACCATTACTGTTGAGACTTGTTATTGTACATGTGAATAATAAGTTCCTTTGTCTCATATCACTCATATAAACTCAGCAATAGGTGTTCAAGTGCCAACTTCCAGTCCTTAGTTAGACATGTTATTTTAGACGAATTGACTGGATATTATGACCCTATAGTGTATATGGCAGAAAGAAATGAAAGAGCATGTTCAGCAACTACTAGATACAAAATCATAGTATTATGTTCTTTAAACAGGTTTTTCACCTTTGAGTTAACTTTTGATGTATGATGTAAAAAGTTATATTCTGAGACAATTTGCAGTTTATTTTCATTTTTCGATTTATTTTGCTTTTTATTCGGCAGCTCTCCAGTTTGCAATTTCAGCAATCTGGTCGCTAAGGTCTTAATTACCATTACCATGCACTGATTTTAATAAGAGATTGGAATATGAATAAAAGAGGGTCTGAGTAGAAAGATGAGTAATAAAAAGTAGCAATAACAATACATTTGTAGACTTCAGTCAATTCCAATTTTTAGTTCAATGCTTCCTCCTGTGTCCAATGCTCACCATCCATATAGGCCAAACCAGCAGACCATCATGTGTAGATTCAACTTGTAGTAGGATGGAGCACACAATCAGCAGATTTATACTGCAAAAACTTTTATTGTGTCACAACATGTTTCGGACCGACTTGAAAAAGGATCCATGTCGGTCCGAAACATGTTGTGACACAATAAAAGTTTTTGCAGTATAAATCTGCTGATTGTGTGCTCCATCCTACTACAAGTTGAATCTACATTTGTAGACTTACAGAACATTTGTTTTCAGTTGGGTCAATGAACCCCATTTCAGAACTGGAAAGCGTCAACAGAAGGCGGCAAATAAATCAAAAATATAAAAAAAATTAAGTCCAGTTGAAAAGTTGATTAGAATTGGCCATTCTATAACATATTAAAAGCTGACCTAAAGGTGAACCATCCCTTTAACTATGTCTTAATCGATGCCCCCCCACACACTTATAATTCCATCCTTCATTAAAAATTTTGCCTGGTTCCTAGTTTCCCTGACCATATCAAACAGAGAGCATAATGGGAGGATGTAGAAAATATGTGAAATAATAACATACAGAAAAAAATAAAAAAATCTTATTAAAAGTTTAGTTTCCCTCTGAAAGGAAAATGTTATTTTAGTCTGTTGTCTTCAATAAATTGCCAGCCAATACATTATTTAAGATTTTGATTACATGGTGATATTCCAGAATCTGAGAGAGTGCAGACATAATCTAAACCCTTACCATGAAATCCTACATTTTCTTTTCTTATCCATATTTAAGCATATAGTTATGTTTACATTTTATATTAGACATTGCATCACATTGATCACATGGGCTCTGTTAATTAATTAAAAGAAATCACCTGTTTTATTGATAGAAAGTATTTTCACCCAATAAAAGCAATGTCTAACCCATGTCTCATACATCATTTTCCCATCCAATTTTACAGTTACAATGGGAGCTTCTTTGCAATACTGCACATGTTGCTACAACTCTGTATAACATCTTGCTTTGATATTTAAGATAATTTAAGTACTCTTTTAAATTGACAATTTCTCTCCTTCTAATGTAATAGGTCAGTGTCGAAGTCTTGATAGAGTATCCATTTTTCGTATTTGGTCAAGGCTGGTCCTCCTGCAGTCCTGACAGAACAAGTCAGCTGTTTGATTTGCCATGTTCCAAGTTGTCAGTGGGAGATGTCTGCATATCGCTAACGCTCAAAAATCTGAAAAATGGCTCAATAAAGAAAGGCCAGTCCATGGATTCGGCCAACTTCTTGCTGAAGCACCCAAAGAATGACAGTTTATCTGGAAGCAGGCACAGGTATGCAGAACAAGAGAATGGAATTAATCAGGGAAGTTCACAGATGGCATCTGAAAATGGTGAACTGAAATGTCCAGCAGCATTGAATGCAGCCAAACTAGAACCTGGTAAGCCTCTGGCAACAAGGAAGAGGAGGTGGTCTGCCCCAGAAACACGAAAAGTAGAGAAGTTTGAAGAAGAACCACCATTGACTCTTCCCAAGCCTTCTTTTATTCCTCAGGAGGTTAAAATTTGCATTGAAGGTCGATCTAATGTGGGCAAGTAAAATGGTTTTGAGTATAGAAATTAGGCATACCCTTGTCATTTTTATTCAGATTACTGTACTGTAGAATAAATAACCCAGTATTTACATGTTATCATCTTATTTTAGGTTTATGTTATAACATTGTTTTAGTGGCGGCTGATATACTGCAGGAGATTGTTGGTGCGTATGTTTTTCCTACAAGTGTTTGTAAGTAGCTAGTATTTAGAGGAGCTACTAAAGGGGAAAAAATAGCTTTCTGCATTTATGATGAAGAGGAATGTATTAAAGTGACTCCTGTCATCTTCTTACAGCATGTCACCTTCAACTAAAACCAGATTTTCATTTTTTTTTAGAGAGGAATACAAGGGAAATGCAGAAAGAAAAGAGATATAAGTGTGTGTTTCTGGGAATGCTTACATACTTATCTGTGGGCCTGTCTCTTGTGGCGAGAGATAAGACTCTCCGTGTATTCTGGAGTTTCTGGCATAATCAGAGATTGGGCTTGGTCAGTGTCTCAGTGGGGCTCAAGCAATTCTTCATGTTCACATTTCACTTCACCTGCTCACCATACTTTGTGATTCCTGCCTGCCAACACTTTTATTGGTATGGTGCAAGTGATGTCGTTTATGGCCACTTTCATTTAAGAGCAACTTGGCCAACGGCACTGAACACTACCCTAAATGAGGGGGAAGCCTAAAAACGAGACAGGTGCAATTTCACCCCAGTTATATCTCTTTATAAGAAACAAATCCCAACACATTTAGCCTATTCATTAATCCTCTACATTTTCTTTATTTTTCTGTCAGAAGTCAGAAATTTTTGGGTAGCCTGGAACACAGAATAGTCCCAAACATTTTTTTGGGAGGGCCAATCAACCATGGATAATGATGCAAATACACTGGATTTCACCTTGGTTTCAAAAAACATACATGGCTTCCAAACTAATGAATATGGAATGTTTAGAAATATTTTTTTTGACTAAATGAACCTTGAATTTGTGAAATATACTTAGAGAATTGGGAATCTTTCCCATGTTTTCTTCCCTGCACAAATTAACTTCATGGGAACACGCAAAGGTTTCCTATTCAAAATTTCAAGCTTTCGTGCTGTGAAAAATGATTTTGTTTGATAGACATATACCTATATGTTGTTTCTTTTTATTTCAATCTCATTACTGCTGGTATAGCATGAGAAATTCTCATTGGCAAGGCAGAATAATATGACAAGCGGTGGAGGCTGTTGTTAATGGTCATATTGTTCTAGTGAGCTCTTAGGAGGACAAATATTCTTTTAACCATAGGCGTGTGTTTTTTAAAGTTTAAGCACAATGCCTCTGGAGCACTAACATGAATAGTTTGCACCTTGGATGCAAACCTTTTGTGTTTTAACTCTAGTACTGTTTTAAGACCTTTACTAATTGGTGCCACTTTTTGCTTTAATAATTTTTTGCTGTTATAAGTTGTGTCTCAACAAAGAATTAGGACGGAAGGATATGAGATTGTCTAATAGGCACTTAAATTGCTGTTCACACTTTATTGCCGAGCATCTTGGTCTAATGTTTGTCTAGTACTGTATCTCACTTTTAATCTGTGTATTTAAACAAAAGAAGAAAATCTTCAACACTGAAACCATGTAAATTTGTATTGCTTCTTAGAGCAAGATGTTGAACGTTTTCATTGTGGTTTCAAAGGGATGAATGTAAATCTTGACCCAGGATGTGACCGTTATTGTCCCAGAGGACTACTTTTCAGAAGGCACTTTTTAAAAAATAAATAAATAAAAAAGAAAGGGTTGAAGTCATATGTGAGCTGACATGAATAAAGAGAGTGATAGGGAAACTTTAAGCTAGGTAGCAAATAGAAGAAAACAAACTTTTTGTCCAGTGTTTTTAAAAGACGGACTTTAAACTAAAAAAAAAAAGAAAAAAAAGGAAAAAATAACTTTGCAGTTTGCACATCTTGCGTTTCACATTTGGATTATATTCCTGCAAATGAATTGTGATAATGTTGTTGAGAAAGGAAAAAAAACAGCTGAAAGAACATGGATATATGTAGCAAATACTTATTAACTTGCCTAATTTGTGATGTTTCTTTCACAGTTTCAATCTTTCTGTCACACTGAACCAAGTCTGAGAAGGAGAACTCTTCGAAATCTCAATGTATTTTAGTTTTTTTTTTTTTTTAATTTTTCCTTTTTTTTGTAAAATTTACCTCTACAAACTAAAGATCTGTATCCATGAGTTACAGATGTTTTCTGTGTATAGATGAGTATGTTTTTCCTTCTTTGTACTCAAGTTGACGTAAATAGAAATCCGTACCGTAAAGAACACAGGTAGATTGCACATGTTTAACAAAAATATATATATTTTAAAGGTGCAGTCCCACGTAGTCGTTCCAGAAAAAAAATATATATGCATTATAAATATTTGTACAAATCACTTTTATTTTACTTTATCAATCTTGTTCATATAATTCATTGTGACATGCTCTGGTAGCTTGCTTTTATGGAGAAATATTGGTTTCATATGTTAGGTGATGTTTTCTATTAAACAAAAAAGTGTAATTTTTCCCTGTTCTCTGCAACTATGGAGTCATGGTTGCAGTTCTTTTCTCAGTAATGTATTTAGCCTTTCAGTAGATATAATATGTATTATGTGATATGTGTTACTTGAGCCTTGCACACACACACACAGGCTTCCAGGCCTACATTTCCAAAGTTATAGAAAATGTAGACATTTAACAGAAATTCTAACACAAATATTTATCTCTCAGTTTGTCACAGAGTAGAAATGTGTGGCGCTTTAGACAAGTCCAGTATCTAATCTAGCTAACATCTGGATATGAAACAACCACTTATATGTATTTTCTGGTCTTGAAATGATTGTCTTTGTTTCTAATTTACTCAAAATGTATGGATATGAATAGCTGGTGACTTTGCCTAATTTTAAAAGAAGATACCGTGCTTATAAATTAATTTGGGCATTGGATTGGAAATGCAAATTTTTGCGATTAGTTTTTTAATGGAGCCAAAAACAGATAACTGGTGGCCTGTCCAATTTCTTAATCATCTCTCTAAAAGTAAGATTCAGTCTAATAGATATAACCCTCAGGAATAGCACTCCCATAGGTTGTTAGTATGGCAGGCACAGGCAGCTGAGAAACAAGAATGGCTGCCACTGTCCACAGTCTTGGGAACAATACTTACATATTTTCAGATGATTCTTTATGGTAATGTCACAATAAGACAATAGAACACTGTCAGTTGAGGAGCAAGGTGGTGTCATATCCTTTGAAGAGTCAGATGGAAGTTGCAGTGGACATACTGCCTGTAAATGATTCAATGAATGATCAAAGAATGAGTAGCTTTCTCACCTGTTTGGCTGGTAGATTGATAGTCAGACAAAGTTTCCTGGATATTGAGAGGGAAGCAATGAAATAATCCAGCCAACTAGGTATACAATGGTCATATATATCGTGGGGAGCAGCAGATCACATTTTGGGCAACTAGACATCTAGCTGGATGGAGGAATAAGGAGTCACACTTTGTTCTCAAGGATTAATACTATCGACACTGAAAAAATACACAATATGAATGTAGGGTGGTATTAAGAAGTCATGAAAAAAATTAATACTTTAGGCAATAACCATTACTTCAACAAGCATTTAATGACATACCACCATAGTTATCAATACAGCATAAATCAGGCAACCCAAAAGCAATAAACTAAATGAAAACATTAATGAAAAACACGAGTGCAGTTTCATAGTGCTGAATGCAGTCACATTGTAGCCCTTCTCTAACCATTTCACTCTCTCAGACTCTAAAGCTTACTGTTCAGCAGATATCCCAACGTGAACATTGATCTATTCTTTTCTAATTATTGGCACGTCTTTGGATTTCAGACAAGGAGAGGGCTTATGTCTTAAACTGGTAATTCAGTGCTGCATTGAAACCCATTTCACTGCATTGTGTCTTCTCTCTTCTTGTGTCATTGTGGTGTGACTCCCTGATAGAAGAGGGTTTATTGTTGTATGTATTCCTCAGGGCACTTTTTAAATCCTCTGTTTCACTTGGTAAGGTATGAAGGATGGAAATGTAATAGGCTTGTTTTTCTAGGTGAATTCACCCTGGTAGCACTATAATCAAACACAGGTGAAACAGTAAAGGACTTACTCGAACACATGGATGTCAGCAGAAAACCATTGATTTCCCCATGTGTTTTCAGGCAATTAATTACTAAAGGTGGTGGTGATAATACAAAGGAAAGTAGTATATACAGCTCTTAAACTTAGTCAGCCTTACCCTATGTCTCTACACATTCAAACTGCCTAATCATGGCGGTTGTGGACAAGAATTGTCAGTATGTTGTTGCCTGGCTCTTGAGCTCAGACTACGAAGGCCGCTAGCCTGACATCCAATCAGAGTGTTTGATTCAGGGAATAGCTAGCTATCTTCCTGAACTGAGATGGATTGCTTTCAGGGCCATTGATACCTACTGGAGAAAAGAAGCCCACAAAACTGCCTAATGGCCGGCCTTTACTGTGATGGTGACAGGATCCACTGTCGTAGAGTAGTGCAATAAATCACAAGCTGGTGGTGTGGGACTCTAACGTATGTAAACATAGGAAGGCTGAAAGCTATAAGTTGGGGTGATATAGTTAATTTCTGGGGGCATCCAAAAAGCAATGGTAGATGGGTCACCCATAGGGTCCCTTTATTATGCAGTCTGTACCTAAAATAAATATTTTGGCCCATGTTGAGTGTGACATTATCAAATCCTGGTATGGGGGCTCTGTCGGATTCAGTTTCATTGTTCTTTTCCTTTCACCTATGGCATTTGCAATGCCACTGTAACAGACTTGGGAATGCAAACACTTCATATGCACACTTCTGTAGCACACCTTTCATTTCGTCTATGCCTGGGACTGTTATGGAACCTGCAGTATACCTTTCAAGGTGGAGGGCAGGAGCATAAAGAATTTATTTTTGTAACTAACACAAAAAAAAACAAATGTATTAGTGAAAAGCTCATTCCACAGGGTCATCCCAAATACTGCACATAATCCCTCATAACAGTCACGTTAGGTTTATGTGCATATATAACTGTATATTTACTGGCTAGATATGCAAGATAAATGCACATTGAAATAATCAGAGTATTTCACCTCTGTGCCCGGTTGCCGGCAGCAGTTAGAAAACGCAACAGCTGCATGGAGACAAGGCAAAAAATACCTTGGTTGCTATGCAACGTCTCTATGATCTCATCCTCAGATGCAATATAGAATCTCTAGAAACGATGGCATTGCATTTCTATCATGAGTTCAGAATTTTGTATCCTGGTATAGGACTTTATACAATCCAGATTCAGAGCCCCTCGTTGTAGGTCCTGTCTATGTGGCATAGGAAGTCACATGAAGAATTCCCAAGGATTTTCACTTGATGCATTCTCATAGTATTCTCATAGTAACATAGTAAGTTAGTTTGAAAAAAAGACACATGTCCATCAAGTTCAACCTTTTATGTCTATATATTACCTGCCTAACTGCTAGTTGATCCAGAGGAAGGCAAACCCATATGAAACCTCTCCAATTAGTCTCTGACTCCAAGTTTGCCATTGGACTAGTCCCTGGATCAACTTGTACTATGAGCTATCTTCCATAACCTCCTATTTTTTCCCTTGCTAAAAAGCCATCCAACCCCAAGCTTTCCAACTCCCTTCTTAAAGCTATATTGTGAGGGATATGGTTTCACTCATATACATGGCCATGCATTAAAGACATTAAAAAAAAAAAGAATGTAACAAAGACTACATACTCCATATTTCCCTTCTTATAAATGATTCTGTATCTTTAACTTGAGGCTCTACCACGCATTACTATATATAAATCCAGTGTCGCGTATATACAGTGCTATGTATAGTGAGAAAAAAAAAAGATAAAAGATATATGTGTATATAGACAGCATATATATTTTTACATTTCAAAATACACATACAGGTGAAGTGTTATTTTTCTACCCCGCATGCTCCGTAACCCCCCCCCTAAAAAGTAACATTGGCGCCTATCAATTAGGGCCTCACGGATCAGTAAAAGATATTTTTTTAGAACGCATTAAATTGTATAAGCAAACCTAAAAAAAAAGCAGCAGTTCTTTAAATAGCGGTGACAGACTTGTCCACAGAGAACTTCCACAATCCCCTCGAGTAGTTGTGAACTCCGCCCCTATGTAACGGAAAGCCGCCGGGCGCGAGTCCTTCCATTAAAAGAAAAAGGGAGATGCGATATGATTGCACCTTGTCTCTCGGCTCAGCACTTTGCTTTTGCAGATTTAAAAAGCGCTAACTGCAGTGAGAGGGGAGGCCAATGGAAGTTCATGCAATGGACTGCTGCTTTTAATTCATGTACAGTTGGTAGAACAGCTTTAGCTCCGTTGTTCATTGTTCCACGCCATAACTCTTTTTATAACAGTAGAACACACACTTTTACTTGCTTGACATGTCAGAAGCAGATTTCTGATTTTTGTGATTGTATAATGATGATATACTTTTTTTTTTTTTTGGTTAAGTTTGCTATGGGGAAGCCTGGATACGTATGTATAAGCCTATGGTACTCTTTCTCGTTTCTTTGGCTGGGGCGGATAGGAGGTGTAATAGTAACAGGCATAGATAGATCCAGATGTATTTACTGCTAGGCACTCTGGGGTTTAGACTTTGTATATTTTGCAATAGCATCTTCACTCGCTCGCTTTGTTTTTTCATCCATGACATTGAGTTTACAGATAAACACAAGCATCAATACTTTCTTCAGGGCAAGTAATCAGAACAAGAACCTCTTCATAGGGATTTCTATTTAAAAGCTATGACTGTTGCTTAAAGATTTAAAACTGGGTTTTTCTTTTCTGTGGGAATGGGTCACGTCAGGGTGGAATATATAGACGATGTTTTGCCTTACGTCTTTTTTAATTCAGTAATGATCCTTTGTCCTTTCTGATTTCTTCCTTTTTACCCCCCCCCCACACTTTTCCCGTTAATATCTAATTGGTGACATTTCTTTTTTTTTTTTTCAATGTCTGCCTGTAAATGTCATTGCATAGCATGGGATGACATCATTAATGTTTTAGATCCAATAAAATTTTAGGAAACTTTCACACCTCTTACTCAGGGATGGGGCTGGTATAAGTGTGGTACACTGATGTGACCAGAAGCAGCACTTTCACTGCTCTAGAGTAGAGATGTTTCATTTTTTAACGTCTGTTTTTTCTCTGGACTGCATCATTCTATTGGCTAAATTACTATATAATGCTGCAGTAGAAGGTGGAATGTGCTGCTGAGTTACACGGTTCATGCTGATAAATTTATGTTGCCAAAATACAGTATGAATAAATATAAGGCATATTGCAATATACTGCCCTTTATATATATATATATATATATATATATATATATAAATATATCTATATATATATATATACATATATATACAATAACACTCCAGCCTTCACCCTCCAGGCAATATATTGTGTTTGGAAAAATTAGAAAACGAAATGACCAGATGTTTCTGACATGCTCTGTGTATAAAGAACAGCAAAAAAAGGCACATTTCTTCTCTGTTGTGCATTATATTGTAATAAAAAGGCTACCAGTGTCACATAAGAAGCCAGAGAAAAAGACAAACAATTTGCACAGCTCTACTCTGGAGTATACCTTTTCTTTTGTTATTATTTTACGTAGATGACCTCGCTTCGGACGTGTTACCTTACTGATAGAACCTTTTTTTTTTCTTGTAGCACTATATGTTGTGGGAATATTGTTTTAAATGTAAACCTAGTCTGAGACGCTTAAACCTTTTTTTTTTCTGAAGCACTCACGTTTTAGGAGTACATGACATGCTTAAAAGAAATTGCACAAAAACAAAAATGAATGTTGGAATGGATAATTCAGTGTTTGAAAAGACATGGAATCTGCTGAAATAATAGTGAGGGTCAATACCCTATTTGTAAAGTAAATATATATGAGTGTGTATGTGTGTGAAGGTGTGTTTGTGTGTATGAAAAACACATATATACATACACACGTGGAAATTCATGTTCGTATACAAAAGTAGAAAGGTTAAACATTTGCTTTTTATTTTTTATTTTTCCTTTCTTGTATATAGAAATCTGTCAAGTTTAGATGATCAGGTGTAAGTGGCAACAGCCAGGAACAATTTCTACTTAATCAAGGGTTGTAAAGGACAAGTTTTGCTTCATTTTTAACTCTGGTGTATAATTCAAAAAAAGGTATAATGTACATCTGGGAATACTGAAGTAGCTGATTAACCGAAGAAGGAGCCAAATGATCCGCCATTTTTCAGAACTGTTTGAAGTAATGGTGGTCAGACAGACCTTGTTTGATGTACTGGGGATCCGAATACTGGATTACAGCACAGTTTGCGTTTCTATCCTATTAATATGTTCAAAGTAAAGAATGTATAGCACCTGAAATGTCACTATTTGCTAGATTGGTCACTGGATGGCAGTCTACTGGTGCGGGAGCTGTCTACTTCACTAGAACATCTTGTAGTTGTGCCTCAAAAAGTGTTGTCATGTTGTTGCTACACAAATCCTGAATTATTGTCTCACATATTTGATACAAACCCATAAAATATGGCACTTGTTCATGTTTTGTTCTGATCAGCCAAATAAATACCTCCTCCTCCTTTTTTTACAAAGCCTAATCGTTCTTTTAAGCAACAAAGCTTCATAAGAAATCCATAGGAAACAGGTCATCTTTTCTTAATCATATTAGGTATTCTTCTATTAGTATCCCCCCCAAAAAAAGAGAATTCCCCTGTGTAACAATGCTATCTGACCTTGCTTCACATATATTAAGGTTTATAAGCTACAGTAAGGATATCCTTTCCAAACTGACCTTTTTTTTTTTCAAAAGTATGAAATTCTGTAACAATGGATATTAAAAGAATTAAGTACGTTTGTTCTTTGTGACTTGGTAGTTATTGTGAAATAATCTTGTTTTTATCTTCAGTACATGAATGAACTAAGGTGTTCCACTGAAATATGATTAGAGACTTCACCCATATTATTTCTTTGTTCACTTTCTACTTTGGCTTGTCAAAGCTGCAATTTCCTTTTCTTGTCTGCTTTTCTCATGATTTGAGAGTGCTTCACAGCCAATGCCCCGGTGTTCCCTTAAGTCCAAGAAACAAGATGGTGTCAGGCAGAGAAGTGATTCTTGTTACTGTCGCTTTTGTTTGGGAAACAAATTACAGAATCGAGAAGTAGAGAAAAATCAAAAAGTTAAAAAAAAAGACATCATTGATGACAAATGGTTGAACTGAAAAACTAGAAAAAAAAAATGACTTTATGAGACCTAAAAAAAACAGGGATAATTAGTTGCACAGCATAACGACTTAGGCAAGGTAGGATTACTATTTACTCTGAAGATTTGTGGGAACAATATTCAGTAACTCCCCCAAAATAAAAGACCACGAGAGATCCAAAGAACAGAGTCCATCCATATGACCTCAGGCTACCGTTGTCATTTCAGTGTTCATATTGAAAATACACTAAATCTATTGTTATATGTCAGATATTTACAGAATTATATTCCTCCACCGTTATTCCGGGAATAATAATAATGATGCTTCCCAAATGAAAACTCATTGGACAATTACCTGTAATATCCTTATTCCATATATTCAGTATCTGCTTTATTTAGTCATGTCCTAAAAGCCTACTAAAACGTAAAAAGCAATGCTGCCTTGTACAGTGATAGTAACACAATTTAGATTTCATCAAATCTTACATGCTTCAGATTCAAGAGATTCCCCAGCCTCAGGTATAAAGATTGTGCATATAAGCCTTATTGCAGGGGTGTCCAAACTTGGCCCTCCAGCTGTTAAGGAACTACAAGTCCCACAATGCATTTGCCTGACTGTGGCTGTCAGACTCCTTCATTGCATTGTGGGACTTGTAGTTCCTTAACATCTGGAGGGCGAAGTTTGGACACCCCTGAAAGGCAAAGTCTTGCTTAGTGATAGCCAATGGGAACCAATTAATTGTACTCCTGTTCTGCTGTGTAGCACTCTTCCATGATAAGCCCAATGAAAAGTCATTTGCAGCTTTCTGTTGGAAAGGAGCTGGGCTGACCCGGCCGGTATAAAAGGCAAAAGGAGGAAATAATATTTTGCACCTTACTGAGCAGAGGAAAATTTTCAGTGCATACATAGTTCAGAGCTTTTATTGTGATTTTTTTTCCCCATATGCGTGCATACTCTCTGTAATTCCAGTGTAAAATATTGTACTT
>CM044441.1:92267144-92302031 GCA_024363595.1 Xenopus borealis
TATATATATGTATGTATGTATGTATGTATGTATGTATGTATGTATATATATATATATATACTTATTGAAATACTTAGCATTTATAATGGAGAAACAAAGCACAAATGCACTTTGTTTCATCCAAGGCACCTTTACAAATACTTTAAGGCACACCATTTTTACACAGATATAATGTGCAATCATTTTGTGATCTAGGGGTGTGGTATCCATAATAGTAATCTAATCAGCCAACAGCTAATCTAGTTGGGTATAACGTTTAATGACGCCTTATCACTCTTGCTCTGGGGCATGTGACACCTGGCCCCGAAAATGTTGGATGGAGAGGGCTTCAGAAGTTGACCTACACATAATATGCACATACACAGGCATGTCATCACTACGTTAATGTGCGCTCTGGAAGCAGCTGCATCAGAAATCATGTGCTGTCATTCTGTCCAGCATGGTATTATGTCTATTTGTTTTTATGGCCAGAGCCTGAAGTGAGGCAGAGGCAGCACCATTTGCACCTTTCTAGCTAGGATAATCCTGGAACATATTACAGTTTATTCCCCAATGTTGCCTATGGTGCAGTATTACTTCTCAGAACTCCAGCAATTAGGCAAAACAAAATTGCAAAAAATACTAAAGTTAGAAAATTGCACACAAATTCTCCCAATTTGCCACTGTATGAAATAGGGCAGCATGTAGGCGTGCCATGGTTTGTACCTGACCATCAGATGTGTGGTATACACAGACAGCTCTGTACTAGCCACTGTACACACCTAAAATACAGCCAGTGTGTAGCCTCTTTATTAGGCATAGTTTTTATAGCATGAGTTTCTCAGGTTTCAACAGGGAACCCAACAGCCATAAATAGATACTAAACACAGACTCAAAACAAAAAATATTCAGAGATGCACTTTAATGGTTAAAAACTCTATACTGTAAATCCTAAATAAATAAAGTCATAAAATATTCACTCTCTCTGTTATATTGCTGTATATAAGTTATTAATAACATAAGCTAAAATTCCTTGGCATCTAATCAAAATAATGTAATCACTACTGAGTACTGAAAAAAATGAGTAAAAACCTACCAGTAATTGGAATCTGATGTAATAAATTTGGTAAATGTTTCCATATTCAGCCATTTTAAAGGGAAATTTAAAGGGAAGAAGAAGCACAATGCTGATCTGTAGATAACACCTGCAGTATGGACGTTTAACCAGTTCTCCTTTAAGAAGGGCAAGATATGGGAGCCCTTGTTAAAGTGCATACATAGGAAGGCGCCCTAAGGGCTATGGTCTTGAATCAAAGTTATATTAATTCGTCAATATGCTGATGAAAAGGAAAAACAGACTATAAAAATGGTGAAAACTGGTACTGCAGTGGAACACTCTGTATAGGAGTTGAATCTTTTTTATCTTTAAAATTAACTGAACTATGTGAACATCTGATTGAACTGCTGGGTCACTCGAATGAATGTTGTTCGTCGGCTTAGCTCTTTAAGTTTGGCGGCCCCCACATATGTGCAGGTTGATCTCACACCTCCAAGAATATCCAGAATGGTATTATCCACATCACCTTTATACGGAACTTCCACAGTTCTGCCTTCAGAAGCCCTGAACAAAGAAGGTAGGCAAGTGTTAGAAACTGAAGACAAGCAACATTTCAGAACAAGGACATAACTAAAGTTGGGTCCAGAAACATAGAAAGTCATAATCAGCTGGCCTGACCAGCTTCCCTTGGGCTGTGGGAATGTATATGTCTTTGTGTAGGGGGATTAGTAACTTTTAATTACAGTTCTGCAAACCAGAAAAATACAGTAAAATAATAGGAAATACAAGGACACTAATAAAGATTCTGATCCTTAGCCACCCTAATGATGTTCTTGAACTGTATTATCATTTCATTATCTCTAAGATGCTGTAAGGATCTCTTGCAGCTGAAAAAGTTATATGCCATAACTATTTGCAGAGACCTCAGGGAAGTACTGGTTGGGCTTCTTGGGGCAAAAACTCATAACTTCACTGCCCTCTACCACCAAACTCTACTTAAACACACATATATATATATATATATATATATATATATATATATATATATATAAATAACAAGAGATGTAAAAATCAAGAAAGTATGATAATTTGTAATGGCTATCTAACTCATCACATGGTATATATATATATATATATATTTATAATAATGCCCTAGTCCTGGATTGTTGCTATGCTAAGAAACAAAGCAGCAAGGTTCTCTGTCAGTCTTTCCAACCTGTCAGGGATGCTGTTAATAACCTGCTCATGATATCTCCATGGGCTGAAACAAATACATCAATTAGGTAAGAAAACATGGCAGTGATGTATGAAAAGATGGCAGGCCCTTAAGGTATTATCTGTGACATGCAGAAGGGGATACATTGGTGCACCCGGGCACTATACACTAACATTGCAGTATAATAAGAAGACATAATCCTAGGATATTTATACTACTCTATGGCTTGTCTCTTCCCCTTAAGGGTTTTTTCATCTTCACTATCAGGACTGCTTCAACTTTTTCACAAGAGATCCAAGTTAAGTCTGGGACTCAGCTTTGCAACCCAAAAAAATTGCTAGATGGGCCTTATTGAATCACTGCTCATTATTATAGCAGACGATTACTGAAGAGGGTCATGGAGAAGCATTATAAATTGCATGGGTCCCAATGATGGGTGCTGAGCCTGCGGGCACATTGTGGTTTTATGACGAATTTTCTCGAAAAAAAAAAAATTTGTGGCAACATTGCCTATTTACTTAAAGACGAGCAACATACTTCTCTAGCGAATTCCCTTGTCGATGGAGGACTTTTGCTGCGTTTCACCAAGCGAATTGTCGCTCAGGCGACTAACTGCAAATCCGCTAATATATCAAAGTGTGAAAACCTTTTCACCAAAATATATTTCGCCAGGTTATGTCAGTGACACCATAGCCTGTATTCAATAAAAGTCATAAGCCTAAATCAAAATGCTGGCGTTTCTTCATATTTAAAGTGGGATTATGGTTACAAGTTGTAACTGTTAAACATATTTTATTTAAATTTTATTTTGTTTCCTTGGACATTTTTAAAGGGATACTGTCATGGGAAATTTTTTTTTTCAAAATGCATCGGTTAATAGTGCTGCTGCAGCAGAATTCTGCATTGAAATCCATTTCTCAAAAGAGCACACATATTTTTTTATATTTCATTTTGAAATCTGACATGGGGCTAGACATATTGTCAATTTCCCAGCTGCCCCAAGTCATGTGACTTGTGCCCTTTACTGCTGTACAGCAAGTTGGAGTGATATCACCCCTCCCTTTTTCCCTCCCAGCAGCCTAACAACAGAACAATGGGAAGGTAACCAGATAACAGCTCCCTAACACAAGATAACAGCTGCCTGGTAGATCTAAGAACAGCACTCAATAGTAAAAACCCATGTCCCACTGTGACTCCTTCAGTTAAATTGAGAAGGAAAAACAACAGCCTGCCAGAAAGCATGACTGGGGGCAGATGGGAAATTGACAAAATTTCAAGCCCCGTGTCAGATTTCAAAATTCAATATAAAAAAATCTGTTTGCTCTTTTGAGGATTTCAGTGCAGTAGTATGCTGGAGTAGCATTATTTACTGATGCGTTTTGGAAAAAAACATGTTTTCCCATGATAGTATTCCCACCTTTATATACCCACTGAATTTAAATTGACGTATGTTAACAAATTTTTTTGCTAGGAAGAAAGTTACACTAGAGAAAAATTTGCCGCCATGAATCATCACTGACAAAAGTTCTCCAACATTCTTTTGCCGAGATGTAATTGCACATTTTGATGAATACGCGTATTCGTTAAAGGTAGCGCCTGCCGTAGTTGCGCAAAGTCTGGCAGAGACTTCCAAAGAGAGAATTTGCACATAAGTAAATGTGTCCGTAAGAATCACCTTCCTAATTATTGACCCCAGCAGAGTCACAAGCTTTTCCTTAATATATCACAACTCAGTCAGACCTGATTTAAAGAATTTATATCCCTAGGCTGCATTGCCCAGTTGCCCCCCATCCTGCTCGCTTCTCCACCCCCCCGACCCCCCGACAAGGTTTTACATCCAACGTGTATAAGTGAGCATATACAGACAAGAGTGTATCTACTATAATGATGACAGCACAATGGAAAAAAACAAACAACCTTCATAATCGCTCCTAGTTCACTGCCCAGGAGCGAGAGAGTAACATGTGCCTCAGGCCAAGGGATAAACTTGTAGGCAGGTTGTGTGTGGATGTGCAGCTGTACTGTGATCAATCAATGGCTGTCATGCAGCACAGTCACTAGAAGAACACTGCAATCAAATCTAAAGCCACAAAGCGGATTGCAGAGTTAAAATAGCCTCATTTAAATGTTAAAGTGGGTGCCTGTAGCCAACTGAGACGCAGTAGCTTGAAAAGAATGCAAAACAACTACAATTGCACATATATAAGGGTCAATATCCTAAGCCCACTAAGGTACAGGTATGGGATTGCTTATCCATAACCCCCTTACCCAGAAAGCTCCAAATAATAGACATTATTTTATGCAGATATTGCATTTTTTAAAAATGTAATGTTCTCTGTAGTAATAAAACACTACCTTGTACTTAATGGTTACAATGCTGCACAAATCTATATTAATGGCAAAACAATCCTATTGGGTTTATTTGATGCTTAAATGATTTAGAAAACTTAGAAGGTTACAGGTATGGTATCCGTTATCCGGAAACCTGTTATCCAGAAAGTTCCAAATTACGGAAAGCTCCTCTCCCATAGACTCCATTATAATGAAATAATTCAAATTAGTTAAAATGATTTTCATTTTCTCTGTAATAATAAAACAGTACCTTGTACTTGATCCAAACTAAGATATAATGAATCCTTATTGGAAGCAAAACCAGCCTATTGGGTTTATTTAATGTTTACATGGTTTTCCAGTAGACTAAAGGTATGGGTCCAAATTAAAGACCCATTATGCGAAAAGCCCCAGGTCCTGAGCATTCTGGATAATAGGTCCCATAGCTGTATTTACTAATCCACAAATGTATCTGGTTGGGCTTTTTGGGGCAAAAACTCCAACTTTTAGAGATTTATTATACCTCAAAAAATCCCTAATCCGAAAATCCGCCATCTCAGACCTGTTGAGGTCTTATATAAATCAAAGGGAGATTCCCCTATCCCAAATGGAAAAAATCTGAGAAAACAGAGCGGGTCAGGAAAAAAGTCTGGAAAAATTGGAAGATTCAGATTTAATCTTTCTCCAATTTTTGAAAATTTGAGGGTTTTTTCTTGGTTTACATTTTCCCAAGCATACTGTGTTTTTGTTTAGGATGTACTCCTCTATATGTACTCCTCTATGTGTGTGTGTATATATATATAGAAATATATATCTATATGTATATATACTGTATATATCTCAACCAGGAACTTGTGCAAAAATTAAATTTATTGAAAAAAGTAAACATTTTGAACAACAAAGTTCTCTTCCTCAGGAAGAGCAGGACATGGGAAGACAGTTACCTGTCTGTATAAAGTCTGAATGCCAAAGTTTTTTTTTTTACTATAAAATTGTATTGAGCTGTCAGCTTTGATAATTGGTGTTTAGTTACTGCTCACATTCCCATGTAACCCTAACTATGGGCTCGGGCATATTGAATACTATACCTGTACTCAGCCACTCTGCCAGCATGTTTCTTCATGGCAGTATCAGAACTCATCCCGTAGAACATCATCACCTTCTTTCCGTTCTTCTCTGTGATTTCCCCTGCACACTGATCGTGTCCTGCAAGCATCCCACCCAGCATTACAAAATCTGCTCCGGCTCCTGTTATATGGAGAGAGAAAGTGATTATGAATTATAGAAGAGAACTAAACATATCTGTCCATTATTAAAGAGAAATCTGCCGGGGGCATGCCCCTTTATAACAAACCTGAAGTGATAGAAAGAATCTCATTATACTGTAGCAAAGGTTTGTATGTTATTGTTGAAAAGAAACAGTTGCAAAAATCCATATGATGCTGTTGCCAAGGCATTTCTGGATTTTACCTTTATAAAGCCTTTCCAGTTATTGCTCTTAAAGGTTCTATATTGTAATAACAATCCATATAAACCCATTTTGCTTCTGTATGTCTCAGGAAAAAATGCCCTATTATAGTAGTGTGCCAAAGAATACTCAACACATTTATATAAGCAACTGCTCAGAATCTAGTGGGAAATCTTTTGTTTTGTTTCTCTCGAGACCATCATAGAAAATATGCACTTAGTGTGGGAAGGTTTTAATGTTTGTGTATAGCAGAATTCCTAAACTGTGCATTAAATGACTCTTATTCCTGGAATAACGTTTTTGGGGCCTTTATCTAAATCATTCTGTCAAAGCTATTATGAATTCAACTTGCAGGCTTGCAACTGGTATGAACCTGGTAAGATTATGGTTATAATACAGTTAATATCAGTGCTCATATAAATTTTAGGCCCTTTAGCACTTTGTAAAACAGGAGCATAACATAAAGAAACCAACAAGCTGTGGGGATGCACTGGCTGGGGACCAGATCAATGTTTGGGGGCCTTAACTTGAAGGCCAGTTGGGGTATTCTGTGTTGCTCTTAAAGATATTCCTGGAAACTTAGCATGATAAAGAATGTAGAATTTGGGGGTGAGCACTAACCTGCTGTTCCATATATTGTTGATATTATGGTTCAAATGCAGCAATGTTTTCGTATACTCTATGTAACCTTTAATGAGCTAAACCGGGCCCTTACCAAAGATTCAAGCTCATACGGGAGACCAAAAAAGACCTACAACAATTGATACTACAGTTTTCTTAAGCTGGCCATAGACACAAAGATCTGATCATTCGAATTATCGAATGATCGGACTTCCAAATCTCCCGACCTGCCACTAAACTTCAGTTAGATCAACTGTAGAACAAACAGATCATCGGATGTTCTCACCCTGCAGCCGAACAGATCAGCCGATGTTCTCACCTACAGCAATTGTATAAAAGTTTATGTCCAACAAAGCTGGTGACAGTCTCCCACTCCCATATGATTGACAGACAACAGAAAACTTCTAACCCGTCCGATCGAATGAACGACCGATCGGCATGGCAAGACGATACGAAAATCCAATACGAAAATTGTACGAATCCTCAATTCGGATCTTTGCATCTATGGCCAGCTTTACTTGTAAATGAACTATGCAATGTGAAATCTCCTAGCTTTAGGGAACATCCTCCTTTAACATATAACTGATTGCCTTCATAAGGACTACATAATAACCCAAGGACAAGAATTGTTCACACTATAAACTTTGCCATCTCACCCTAGAGAGAGCCCTCTCCAGTTTCTCGCTACATGTGTTGAAGAATAATACAGGGACAAAACTTATATCTCTCACTCTATAGACCTTGCTTATTTCATCTTAGAGAAAAACACTTCAACTTTTCAGCACTTAAGAGAAAACTAAAGCTACAGTACAATGTCATTTGCTCCCATTTGAAAAACCATTTTCTTATGAACACCTCATTTCCTGCTCTGCAGAACTGCTCCCTGGTGAGCATTCATAAGCCATTGTATGATTATTAGAAAACATGGAAGGATGAATATGAGCGCCCAAAAGGTTAGCAGTAAAATTCCTTAGACAGAGAAGCCATACAAATATCAAAATAAACAAAAACCATAAGTCATACAATGTAATATTTACACATTATAGTGTTTTTTTACAGTAGTTAAGTTGGGTAATGTATAGAGATGGGCGAATTTATTCGCCAGGGGTGAATTTGCAGCGAATTCCCGCTATTCGCCGCTGGCGACTACATTAGCGAAACGCCAGCGAAATTTAGCCTGGCGAAAATTCGCCGAAAAAAAAGAGTTGCGAATTTTTAGCCAATTTGCAAATTTCTCTGGAAATTCGCGAATTTTTCGGCGAAGCGAAACTGGGGAGATTCGCCCATCACTAGTAATATATACTTTTAGAAGGATTTCCTGATGCCATAGATTGAAAGGAGTATAATTGCAAGAGCCATTTTCCCTAAGGCTGAAAAACAAGGTGATGGAGGGGTTGTATGACTGAGTTAGTGGGGCTATCAGAGACATTAATCCATGGAATAAGATGTGTTTAAAAATATATAAATTTTTTCTTATGGAAGTTCAGTTGTGTTTGAATGAGCTCACGTCAAAAAAGAGGAGGATTTTTTCTCCATTTAAATCTATGTATCAGAATGACTTGGGGACCCTTTTGTGTTTTCTGTATGTTGTGGCGTTTTCAGCTAATGACACAAGACCACATACAGCACAAACAGTAAAGATGCACCTGTCGTGAGATACATGGACTCTAAAGTGTGCAAAGAAACTCATACTTCAACATATTCCTTGCTAAAAGAAAACATTTGTATAGTTTGATAATAGCCCCAATAACACCTTTAATATCTAGTGCCTCTTGCACAAGTCTCTATGTTTGGTTGCCAGGGTTGGATGTTCTGTGTAGGGTCTGGACAGCATGATGGAGCTTTTAATTCTCACTGGCACATCATAACCATAGATCACATCACTGAAAACTAAATAATATTTAATTTTTCTGATGTGAGTGTAGTAAATGGTACAGAGTTTTTGAATAAATTCTGTCACAGATACAGTACATCCAACCGCACGTGATTTTAGGTCTCTCTCCCACCTTGCACACAGGTTAGACTAGCATAACAGCACCCCAAACACCAACCAACATCCACAACTTGCTGCCACCACTCTCAACTTCACACTGGTGTTGAGAGAAACCAGGTACTCTAGTAGTGAAAGGGTTAATGGAAGTCAAACACACACTTCCTACCAGAACTCAAATGGTTAACTAGCATGCAGACTATAGACAGACTAGCATTTCCATTCAGCACGCAGAGGGTTAAGGCTCACAGTTACTCTCTTTCAGGCTAGGTTCTTTTAGAGCACCAAAGACAAACTTATTAATTTATATATATTTCATATTATAAAAGGTATAACAGTGCAATTAACAAAATATAACAAAAAAGAGACATACATTCAATAATACAGTTACAAACAATTTATAAAATAAAAAGGGAAAACGTGGAAAACCTATACTTAGCATCAAGATATAGAATTCCTGGTCCTGGAGGCAAGGGGAAACAAACAGGATAACTTCCAATCACAATTGGTCCTCCAAAGTAAATCCAACTCTTAGTCAGAAGAGCTGACTATTTATCAGTGATTTCAGGGCATCAGGTAACTGCATACTCCCCCCTCCCTCAGAAATGCAAGGGTGCGTGGCCTAGTAGGACACAGACTGAGTTTTTATGACCTCCTGTGAGAAGCAACTGGACCAAGAATATAATGATCATTACTCCCTATAGGAACATAGGAGAGATATGATATTATATTCATTGGTCATTAATTCTCTCATGGATTCCACAAATACTAAACATCAATACTGTGTGACCTGCCCCTGCCCAAATATTTACATTTGATATACACTCATCTGAAAGCTGATATTACCTTGAACCCATCACCGGTTTTTAATGCTGTTGGTACAACGGTATGGGTTCTATGAGGATGAATAGGCTTTAGTATGTGTTATGTCTGACCTTCACTTCACCTATGAGGGGCCTTGCTGTGAACTTTAAGCTCTCCCTCCTTGGGCTTTCCCCCCTCCACATGGAATGGCTTGGAGAAGGGCATAATAGGTTGTGATCCTGTTACCAGACCTTAGTGAAGAGAGGCCTGTTATGTGCCTGATTTAGGTAAGATATGCTTTATTCATGATACCTTGGCTTGTTTTATTAACTATTACAGACCTGTATCTTGACAAATTCCCACAAGCTAAACCCTATAAAATGTTTGCACTGATCCCTCTGCTTCCATCCTTAATATAAATTGGTACCATGACCACTACCTTACTCTGTTCGTATGCTGTACCGCTAAGAGGTATAGATACATACAGTATATATATATATATTTCTGTCTACATCAAGATAAAAGAGAAACAGTATCAGGGCCAGAAGTCTTTTCATCAATACAAATATCTGACTGGTCCCTCTAATGAAACCATTCAGCTTTACTGACTCAATTTAACTTCACTGCTCTCTATTCTATATGAGCAAAAAATCTGAGAGTGTGTCCTGTTAGTGAGTATGGTATTAGTGAGCAGAAAACTGCCTCCGTCATGATAGTATCCATGCATTACATGCGGTATGTTTTGTTGCCTGCGCTTAACCTCCTCCGGCGTAGTCCACAATACTTTTGGTAGTTAGGATCCAAAATATTGAATTAATTGCAGGCTCCTTTGTTTTTCTTAATATGTCTAATCAATGAAAACATTAAACATTGTAAAAAAAGTTTTCATGTGGAATTGTTTTCGTGGCTTTTGTGAAGATGAGACTAATTCAACTTGCAATATCACTGTCTGCAAGATTCTATTTTTATCTGGTTAGATGTCCCAGACTGTTTTATTTATGCGTGTCTTACCCCTTTGCAGCAAAGTCTAACCACACACATAAAATGCAGTTAGAACATTTAGGCTAATGGCACAAAGGGCTGATGATCTGCTTTTATTCACCTGTGTTTTCTATGCAGCAATAAATGGATTCATTTGACCACCCTGCTGAGTGTATCCATTGTTCCTTTTAAAAAAATGGGGTTGAGAGAAGCGGATAAGCTCATTTCAGTGGGGATCACCCAGAAAATCCCTGTTTTCCCATTTGTCAGGCTGATTCCTATAGTCACATGCATGCAGAAGCTGTACTTTTCAGTGCAGATAGAGAAAGCCACTGATTTAAGCTTTTCTCCACCTAATTTAATTCTACAGATGGAGAGAAGTGTTCCATAAGCATGGTTTGCCCTTGCAGTGTAAGCTAATGTTTCTGGGCCTCTAACAGCACTGTGATTTCAGGTGGCAGGTGTTTTTGTGATAGTTTTGCTGATATTGGTAAGTACACACATAATAGCAAAGGCTGGTCATCCCAAAATGAGTACTTCAAGCATAAAAAGTGATTCAGGATTGTAAATGTTAGTATGTTACATTAAACCTGATAATCACTTACAGCAAGTATCAGAGAAACCTTTAATCGGGTATTTCGATCAAGCGATGATCAAAACTTGTGCTAGTCACTGTCAGGCTCTTCCTATTGACATGAATGGTAAATGTCATGGGTTGACCTTTACCCAGAAATTACTTTTAAAACTCTCTTCTATTAAAGTCAAAGTTAAGATACCTATAGCGAGTAGCTGAGGATTTATTCACCACTAAAATTTTGTGAGGAAATGTCTTAAGGAAGGGAAAAGCTTGGAAATTGCCAATCATTTTTTATTTTCAGTACCATAAATGTAAATGCTAACTAGATCAATATAAACATAGACCAAAAACACATTTCTTTGTAAAGATATAAAATTATTATAGCTATCTGATTCTGTTTGGGGAACAAATGAAAAATCACAACTTGTGTAACAATTCTACAAAGACTGAACCCTGGGAAGCCTCTAGTGGTAGTATGATCCCCAACACAAAACAAGAGAAACCCTAGAGCTGCTCTGCTCTTCATCGACACACTTTTTCCAACTTTACAATACTGCACTAGCGCTAGTCTAAGGTAAAGTCAAAAGGAATTTCTGGGAAGAAAGGCTAAGATGACTGAGTGGAGTTTAAGCAAAACACCAGGCATGTGCAATTTTTTTCCAAAGCGGGGCACCAAACTGAAGAAAAGAGTTAATGAACTGGAAAGAGCTTAACAAATTGCCGATCACTAGTGTAATGGACTTTCATCTTCCTTTAAATTGTATTTTTTAATGGGGAATATGGATAAGGCAAATATATTAAACTGACATAGTTTTATGGTACAGGCTATGTTGTTCCTGATGCTGAATATCTGGACTTTTCCATTACAAGCTGTTTTTGGATAACTGTGCCCTATTGCCACTAGGGTACTTACTTTTTTCAGGACAACCAAGCCCCTTGATGGCTGTTTGTGCTTGGATTTTTTTATATAATGAAAGTCTTTAAAAAAATAAGGCAGGTTGTGCTAAGACTGTAAAGACATTCAGGCTCCTTTACAATCAGTACGGCAGGGTGAAAATTGCAAACAACTGGTACAATCTGCCATTGCACTGACTAAATGAATTCAGGGCTGCCATTAGAAATCACGGGGCCCCCTACAACAACATTTTTGGGGCCCACCCTGGCACCCAACCCCCACCCCCGATCCCGCCCACATCACAGTTAAAAGACCACACAGATATCAGTGCTAAAAAAAGTAAACCCCCACACACAAGTTTTAAAAAACATTAGCGGAAGGGCCCCCCTTACAAGTTAAAAAAAATTGGGGCCCCATAAAATATTTTTTTTTTAAATTGGTGGCAGGGGCCTATAGAGTATTGAAAGAAAACATTGGTGGCATGGGGATTAAAAAAAACCCACAATGGTGTCAGTAGAATTGAACTCGTGGCTTCAGGACTTCAGTGTCAGCTCCTTTCGTGACATTGGGTATTTTCGCCGCTTCAGGACTTCAGTGCCGGCTTCTTTGTGACTTTGAGTCTTTGTCGCTTCAGGACTTCGAATCTGTTCGGCACTTCCGCATTCAGCATGGGAACATCGGAAGGAGCCGCATAGGCTCGGCGCTCATACAGGGGGCCTGGCTCTTGGAAAAATGCAGCACTGTCGGGCCCCCCTTCAGCCCCTTGTCCCCCCCTGATGGCCGCCCTGAATGAATTGCACTAGGCTCATGTGATTTGTTTTGGAGTGCAGAGACCTATGGCAAGCCCATTGAATACAGAGCTGCCTGCAATCTCCAGAGCTGTAGTCATCCTACCTCCTGTTTCCAGCTTGTTATCCAGACACAGCGGCACATGCCAATGTTGCACACTGCACCACATGCAAGATTTTTATTCAGTGTGAGGTGCAGTATGTAGGCAGTAACCAAGCAGGAGTTCTTGCTGACTGAGCACTAAGGGGTAAAATTCTGCTCAGACATTGTAAATGCCCCCTACATTGGCAAAGTTGGAACTGAGAGAATAGCCTTCCTTGGAAGATAACATGTACTATTAATATTATTATTTGCAACATACTGTGGTCCAAAAGAGGGTAAAATGGCCATTTAATGGTTCTGGTCAGATTCTGATGACACACTAAAGCTAATTTACACCAAAATGTATTCTGGTTCCCCTGATCCAACTGACTACATATCTAAAGCTGGGCATAGACTTTAAGATCCACTAATTTGGTGACATAGCCAAACGAGCGGGCCTTTCCCCAATATGCCACTATTGGCAGGGCTATATCGGCCCTATGACCGAACGTTCGGATTACGACGAGGGCAATGGGGACGGTCGGGGTGCAGTATTGTAGAGTTGGAAAATGTCAAACTTTCCCAATCAATATCATGGCCAGATATCGATCGGGAAGACCCGTCGGAAGCCCCCATACACAGGCAAATGAGCTGTCAAATTGATCTAAACTACCAATATTGGCAGCTTTATCTGCCCATGTATGGCCACCTTAAGCCAGAACTTGCCAGCAGAAATACTTTTATATTGTCCTCCTATCTATAGAAGCTATTAGCTATTATCTGCATCAGTGATTGCATAAGAGATGTAGGAAGCACTAAGGTGACAAGCTATAGCAATTAGCAATTAGATTTGCCCATATGATTTGAAGTGAAGCCTCTTTAGAACCATACAACAAAGGTTGTGCTGTCAATTGTTCAAGCAACTTACCAAATGCTTTGGCGACATCTCCTGGACAACTGCAGCCTCCGTCCTTCAAGCAAAACAAATTAAATCAATCACAACGCAAAATGAACAGTATTGATTTTTCAGCTGTTGAGCGAATTACATTAGAGTTGCAGGGCTGCTCTGTGTCACTACTTCACTATTGTCCAGCAAGGTACATGCTTCATACACATCTCTATTTGATGTAGCAACAATGGGCATTACTCAAAACTAGAGAAGCACCAAATCCATCATTACTGGATATAGGTAAATATTAAATCCTCCACAAAATATATGGCTAAATATTGAACCAAATTTGAAAACTAACTTACATAGCCTCATGCATAATAAATAAAATGTACTATTTGTGAAGAAAAGTGTACCACTTTCATTTGTCAATAGCTTTAACGTGATATGACTTTATGGGTTTTGATTCAACTTAATTTTAATGACTTTGGTTGGAATTTAGTCCAATAACAGCACTGTTTGTAGGATCTGGAGTCAGCTAAATCCCAAACCATTATAGGTTCTAACAAGCAGGGCCCTCTTTACCTCCTTTATAAATCAATATGTGTATGTTTAATTCACGTATCCATCTATTGCTCCTATGTGAAATATATAGGCGCTTCATAAATCTGTGTCCGTAATAATAATAATCCTGCATTTGTTGCATTTCTACTCAAAACTGCCTGATTTGAAAGATATTTTTTGTTGTGTACAAGTAGCACTATATAAATATATGCATACATATATGCACTGAAAGTTAATTGCAAACATAACCAAAAGTTACACTGTGGAAAAAAAAGTTACACATGTTGAAATATTTCTGTAGTACAGCACCATCTAGCTGCAGCTTCTAGAAAAGCAAAACCCTAAATTTGCAGTAGGGATGTCAACAACACAAGCGACACATTTCAAAATGACTTTTTTTAAGCACTGACCATTATTCATAGGGGAAATTACAGCTAATTCTGATACTGATGTTGGATATGGATACTCTGTTGGACGCTTGGATGCCATGTGCAAGCGAGTTTATTTCCTTCAATCTGAGTCAACAGAATTAGAATGCTAATCTCCAAAGCAAGGATTTACTGACCAGTGACCAGAAACATCTATGCACTGAGCAGCAGAATACTAACATTCATGCTGTCATAGAGGTTCATAATGGACTCTAATTTTATGGTCACACAAAAAGCTGTGAACTGTATACCATTGCAACTAGGGCTGTTGCTCATGCCATATAAGGGGTATCCAGTCAATTGGCAGCTGTTGCTGAGCTGGTTCTGAAAGCTATAGTTCTACAATATCCAGAGTGCTGAACATTGTACAGACACTGGGCTATGCCAGAATAGAACACATTCTAGAAACAGAATTATAATTTTAGCCAAGAAGGACATTAAAAATATGAATGTGTAAGAACTCATAAACTAAAATAATACCAGATCTGCAGGCACAATGATTGTGCAACATGACATTCAGATGACATGAGATTATGCACAAACGTGTTCCTACTTCACTTACGGAAATGATGTGTCCTTTGAGCCCATGGGCAGAGTCAGCACATTCAATCACAGCACTCAGTTGGGGGTAACCAACACCCGTCTTAATCCTGGTTGTGCACACCGATCCTGTGAATAAAACATGATCACTAGTGTTTCCTTATATTTATATGGCATTGCTGTGAATCTATGTAAAGCTTTTCCTAAACATACTAGTTGTCTTTACAGTTCACTTACAAAACTAAAAGAGGCACTATACACCTATACACACCTGGCTTAAAACTAGTCCTTGGATGTGACATCAAGCCTTTCCCTGGCAACAATGTAGACACTGGGTTGTTAGGAATGGGTAAAAACACTTGGTAAAACACACTGTTGCCATAATGTGTGGATTGTCTTACAGTTAAAGATCATTCACCACAGACCTAATAATTCTATATGAAGACTGGACAGTACAAGATGATAAGGAAGTTCTATTTAATGAGAATAAAGATTTAAGAGAAGAAAATAATCTATTCATTATTGCTATTTATCATTCATGGTTCCCTGTTCAAATATGAGGGTATATTGTATTTGGAAAGTCAGTGCAGACAACAATGGGCAGAGATCCCCTGTACTTTATTATCTATTTGAGAAAAATAATGTGGCACATACTGTGGCAATATGAAGTACTTACCTCAACACAGAGAAATGCAATGTACAGTGTGTTCTACAGTGTGTGTGAAGTCTGATCACAAAAAATAAGATATAATAAAAAATAATTTGTACCTTCACAGGTTCAGAGAAAAATGTTTATTATTTGATAGCCTAGCAGTTTTATACCCTCAACATGTTCAAATATAAGGTCAGCAAATAACACATTAAAATATGTAATCCATTTGCTTTATCAAGTTGCCCATATTGGTATAATACTGTAGTCCAGTTTTGCATTCATAACTAGACCGTATTAAAATCAGCCAGCGTGTGGCCAGCAGTTTTACCTCTTTGAGGTCAGTCCATATCCTTATTATTACCCTTTGATAAATGATTGACTTTATGGACATAAACATGTAATTTATTTGATACATGAAGTTTCTAAAGTTTTTTAAGCATTTTATGACGTTGGCTACATTATAAGTTTGTACTAGCAAATATTGTGTTCTGTATGAATGAAAAATAAAATATTTATATTTATCTGTGGAAGTTCACTCCTCAAAAAGGAGGGTAAAATGTCATTTTAAAGTGACCATGCACATGCAGAATTTGTGGTACACATGGGTGTCTGTGCAGTATATCATTCCTAAGATAAGGAACATTATTTGAGTTTTTTTTTAGCAATTTCCAAATTGTTTATAGAAACGGAAGAAAAACAACCCATACTACTATTCTGGAAAATGTATATAAATACCTGTGAATGTTATACTATGACATTTCCAACTGTAATAAATTAGAGCACTTTATGTGTAACCCATGCAGCTGCCAAACAACAATTCTCAAATTCTAACAACGTTGACATAGTAACTTTCTACCTAAAAATACCATGGGAGACTTTTAAGTGTATCCTTTATCATCTGAAAGTTGTGAGTTCCCCCAGAGCATATGCCATGGTGCCACACCAAGAGAAGCTGATATATTCACTCAGGCAAAATGACATCATGTATATGCAATGCATGTTCTAAGTCTCTTCCGTCCTAGGTTAATAATTTTTTTAGGACGTCCATAGAGCAGTGCCATACAGCTGTCCCTGTAGTGATTTGTATTAGCATACCTATTCAAAGCAGTGCAGTAAAATGCACTGAAGTCTTTACATATTACCCTTGGAAGCATTTCATCTTATGAATATCTAATAAGGTTTGGCTGCCTTATGCATGCAAGAGGTGTCTGTCATTTCCTCTTATTTACATACTGTTTGAATAAATATATTTATTGTTTGCTTGTGTATTGCTTAATTGTACTCCTTTTATTTAAATTAACACTTGCTGCTGAATAGCACATGTAACTGCGATATAGTTGTTTATGTATGTTTATGTAGGGCCTTAGATAAGGCTGGTCTGTGAAACCAAGGATAAGAAAGCCCTGTAGGTGGTGATTCAATGATGTTAAGTGGTGTCCCCTTACTGCTATAAAAGGATGGGTGGTGCCATGTTAGTTTCTTTTTTTAGAGTTCCTAAAGCAGGAAACATCAGTGCTCATTTCTGAATGCAACTGATGACTCCAAAGTGGAAATAGTTGGCAATAAGGAAATATGTGCTGGTAATATAAAATATTTTCCGCTCATACGTTTAACCCACAGCAAATATAAATGAGAGTCTATGTCAGTATAAACTTGCCTGGTCCAATTCCAACTTTTATGATGTCTGCTCCTGAAAGAATGAGCTCTTCTACCATTTCTCCTGTCACCACATTGCCAGCCTGGAAAAGAAAGAAAACACATAGACATTCATTCAAGACAAGCCGAAACCATCCCACCAAAGTCAAGCTTGGGAGGAGACAGAAATGGATTATTTAATCTTATTTTTGGACTGGAAAATGCTTTCAATGTAGTAAACGGTGGTTTCCTGTGACTGTTAGGAAAAGGTTAGAGATGGGGATAGGATGCAAGGTATTTATAAAGTGAAATGATCCCATGCTGGCATGCATTTATATAGCTATTTATATTGAGCTGCAGGTGTATGGAGCTCTTCTAGAGAAAGAAATAATATAACCATTAAGTGGGGGTGTGTGGGGGATTTCAAAAATATGCTTTTGAATACCAATTGGTATTTTTGTTAACTATTGGTAACTTGGTATTTCTTTAAACTACAGGCACTGAAAAATACAATTACCAATATGATTCTTGTCTAATATACTGTGTTCATTTCAAATACAGGATTTTGATTCACTGTATGGACATAAAATGTTAATCACACTTCCTTTACAGGTCCTTCCATTGATCTTTTTCTGCATTCACATTTTAAAATGGAAAGGAGATGCCATGACCTGTGAGATTTATAGAATCAATAAAAAGGGAAGAGGAGGAAGAAAGGTATTCCCATAAAAACAAATTTGGCTATTGTTTCCAACAGTACAACAGATTGCATACTATTAATATGTCTAATGTCACACACTGTTGTCAATGGGGTATGCACAAAGGTGCAGGTGTAAGTGAATTTTCACTAAAAAAACTGTGATGAGTTTTATAAACAAACAGTGCATGGCCAAAAAGGAGATACATTGGACATGTATATTCTCAGCTGAAAAGCCTAGAAGACTTCTGTAAGACTGTTTGATAAGTAGGCCAGTATATCTAATAGATTCACCAATTATTGGGAAACACAAGGAAGAGTAAGATCTTGAAACTGTAGAAATGTATTCAGTCAGCCTTTTCATATCCAAAACACCACCCGAAAGATGATTACTAGAAATCGTCTTGACTAGAACTCTTCCATTTCAGAGTCTTATTGACAATCCAAGGTATTAAACTGAACTACTGGAGTTACCATAGCAACTAACCAGTTATTTGCCTTCATTTTCAGGTGCCCTGCCTTGAATAATTTCTGCCAGCTCTTGAACTTCAAAAAGATCTTGAATTAGAACCGTCAAATCTTGACTTCTTTCTCTCCTGAGATAGGAGACACCTCCCATACTTTGTAAATCCGTTTTTAGCTTGTCTTCATTTTTAACTTGGTTTTACATTATTTATATTTTCTGTTATCCAGTCTTCAGTCATGGAGTTTTCACTGCTATGGTATCTGGTTACAATAAATTAAGTAACCTAGCATGCAAGTAGCAGTTTTGAAAGTTATAATGGAAGATGAATAGTAGAATAGCACATTAGAGTTTGAGAGTCTTACATGATGAATATTAGGAAAGTAGGATTTTGTTAAAATATACAACAGATTACTCACCATGATTGTGTGGTTTGGGAATTTTGCATGCACTGTTTTAACAAATTCTACAAAGTGTTCTGAGTATCCATTGGCAACATCCAAGCATATATATTTGATGAGTGGAATTGCTTCTAGAACACTACACAGCCTTTCCAGATCTGCTTGACCACTGCCAGAACTTACTGCTACATGCTAAAAAATGGAAAAACAAGATATGTTATCAAGTTAGTATATACAGTATATGTATGCACTTTTGGATTTTGTATCTGTTGCAGCTAACATTTAGGTAGTAAACAGTTAGGATTTATTGCTGCCCACTTCTAAAAGAATGCAGAAGTTACTCATACACCATCTAACCAACAATTCAAAGAGCTACAACATGATGTTTGTACTGTACATAATAGGAAATGTTTGCAAAATGTGCTGTTTGAGATAAAAAGCTATATATATTTAGGTCTCTTTATAATTGAGGTTATTGTAACTTTCATACTTGAGTGTGGGATTTATTTGTGCTCGTGATGCAATGCTTCTTGTCTTGCTTTGTGGCTGGAAATCTACATATGTAAGGAAATTTAATAAAATGTGGAAGGTTTTCTCAGTTCTAGCTCACCCAAAGCAACCAACGTTTATTAGAATTAAATGTCACATGTCTCAAGTCATACATTTTAATTATTAGGATTTTAGAAGTCACCTCACTGATCTATGATGCCCTTACTTACTTACTTACTGTTAGCTTATAAAATATACAGTAGGGATGAAGCTCAACAGCTTTTATCCGGGACAGGGATACCAGGCTACAATGAAAGCTCCCAGGTATTAATGGGCCATCCCGCTAAACATTTGGCCCTCTAAATCTATACCTATGATAATTTCCCATTTATGAGTGAAATCAAATAGTAGAAATAGAGGGACGTATAGACAAGTGTATGAAAAGAAATAAGAATAGCACAATAAAGAAGGTAAGCAAAGAAGAGAAAACAAGTTATTTTGAGCATGGGCCTGCTGTCCGGTTACATGGTCCCATGGCATCCTAATCTGACACTGGCTGTTAGGGTAGAGACAGACAGGGAGATTCGGGGAGATTTTGTCGCCTGGCGTTTTGTCCCAGGAACGATCGGCAGACAGGGAGAAGGAAATTCGGGGAGATTGTCGCCTGCTAAAAACGCCAGGCGACAAAATCTCCCCGAATCTCCCTGTCTGTCCCTACCCTTATAGTCCACTGGATGAATAAAAATAAACAAATTATGCTAAGTAAAAATAATGGCATGTACCATTTTGCAAGAAACAATACATTTATCACTGTACATATGACATAAGAACATGAAAGCCTTTTACTGGTACCTCCAGGCATTCGGGGGAAGAAGATGCAAACTGCTTCCAGTCTTCCACTGAATAATGCTTGTGTATTGCAGTGAACAGTGTATGCTAAAAGACAAGAAAACAATACGACATAAGAGGTTTCAATTAGAAGTGTATTTGGAATTTTAACCCTTCGAATTCGATATTCAAAAGGTTTTAACGCAATTTGATAAATTAAACGATTCAATAAAAATTATTCGATCAATCAATAAAATCGTTTGGATCGAACGATTTTAACCATTCGATCTAATTTTTTTTATTCGATCTTAAAAAGCTGGATAAACCCTATGGGAGCTTCCCATAAGGTTATACAGCAATTCGGTAGGTTTTATCTGGTGAACTTGGCCATCGAATGGTCGAATAATCGAATAGAATTTTTATTCGATCTAATCAGTCGATTCGATCGAATTTGCTAAACATATCCCTAATTATATGAAAATCCAAATCACTCACCTTGCTCAATGCTTTTGCCATTTCAAAGGTGCCAACAGTATCCATATTGGCAGCAATTATAGGTATGCCAGTATAGGTCTGCTTGGAGTTCCGGAATGTGAAAGTGCGTACCAGATCTACCTATGAGTAAAATATAAACAATTTAAGGGAGATAACGGAAAATCATTTGTATTCAATTTTTTGTTTACATATAGGATAAGGCAGAATTTGGGGATAGGCCACCAACTCACAGCATTGGCTGTCAAGTCCTGGGCACAGGTCTTTGGAAAACTGCCTAACAAAATGAAAGCTCAAATAATCAAGCTTTGCTAATCCAGCTATTGCAGAAACTTCTTATTTCAGAAAGGCACGCATTCAATTCTTACATCAAGTGCCAACAGCTTGTCCGGTTGTAAAACAATAAAAGTAAAATAAAGCCTGTGCAATTCTGCAAAAGAAGAAAGGGCAAAAGACCCAACTTGAACTGGATAAGAAAGTAATTAAGGTTGTTTTCATGCCATGTTATAGTTGTATAATTTGGAAGAATTGGTCCATACAGCAATCAAATTGAGGGGAAGTTGGTCTGTCAAACAGGAAATCTGGTTTGGTATGTCACCAAAGGTGTCCCAATCCACCATTTTTTGCACTTGCACACTGCCTGCTTTGAAATAAGAATTAAACACAAACACACCTTGTTTAAAGAACGAATACATAGTTGCCTGAATTGTATTATTGAGGGAGGGCTGGAGGCACATAGCTTTCTCCTGCATGCCCCTAAATTGTGTATTAAGTATAAGTTAGGGAGCTGATAGAGGTGTAACCATAGAGGAAACAGAAACTGCTGGGAGCCCAGGAACTATAAGGGGCACTGTAAGACTTTGACTGATAAGATGCTGTAATATATGTTATTGGGAAATGTCTTGTTCCCAAAGTTGAGGGGCCCAATGATCTTTCTATGGGGCCCAATAACTTGTAATTTCACTGCTGAATATAGAAAACAGCTCAAATAACTCAGTAAACAGACCCTCTTATAGAGATGTGTTGTGATCTGAGGAAAAGGGCAAAAACAGTGCAAAGACCTTTCAAGGAAAGCCAGTAAAAGGCTTGTTGCTTTTCCATAATTTAGAAGGTATAAAGTGCAATACCCTAAAAAATGTATTAATATCTCACTGCAAAACTATGCAACATGCAATACTGACTCTGTATCCTACATTCTAAATGGCTCTTGTTGTAAAGTGTATGCTGGACAAACATCACATCCTGTTAATGTATGAATTAAGGAACACAAAAATTATATTAGGAATGTTATAACACTTAAGGTAAATTCCACTGACCCCCAATAAATTTATGATGGGGCCATGGCCTGAGTGCAGTTACACCCTACATATGTAGCAGAGATCAGCCCGAAAAACACAAAAGCATGCGTTTTTGGTAAAATCTGTTCTCCGAGTAGCTGCACTCAGGCCTACGCAGTGGAGCTACACAGACCTGCAGAAGAGAGCGGATCCACTTCTATTTGCCTACAAAACACAGGTGGTAAGAAGTGGACCGTATGCCAGATATATCTTTGCTTTTACAGTTTATTTTTCCGTTAGCAGGGAGAACTATCTTTGGCTGCCCTTGAGTTTTAATGAGGTTTGCTACATATGAGCAATGCAGTGGTAAAATGGGCAGTTCCAAATATGTTTAATCGTTAGGCCACCTGGCATCCTTGGACCCTTTATCTGGAACATAATGGACATACCAATTTTACATCTTACTATATCATACTGGATCTCTACCCATTAAAGTAACAAACAATTTTTCACTGGCACACTGGAGTTGCAGTAGCAGGGCGAACCCTTGCAATTTTTTTGTGCAGTGGTGCAATGTTTTGGGGAAACACCCTTTGTCAAACATAGTGTAGAGTAGACGTAGTGCAGACAACAATTAAATGGTGTTATTATATGCTAAGTTTGTTAATTGAACACCATTTATTTGTTGTCTGCACTACACTATGCTTGACAAAGAGGTGTGTACCTGAAACGTGGCACCACTGCATAAAAAATTGCAAGGGTTCGTCCTGCTACTGCAACTCCTGTGTGCCAGTGAAAATGTGTTCGTAACTTGGATGTGAAGTGGCCGACTCTTCTATCGCTGTGCACCAGCAAAAAGATTTCCCCGGGCTTTGTGTGGTGGGCGGCTCCTCCAAGTTTGCTTGGAACTCTACCAATTAAGGAACATAAATGTTTACACTACTCCATGCCCGGTAGATGAGTTTATCTTTGCTATAACATTCCAATCCCGCAGTCTGAATTTATCCTGATTTACCTATTTAATGGAATACAATCCTTTTAAACAATTATATTAAGAGTACAGACTGGTGACTATGCATAGGGTGTTTCTCCCGTATTTGTTAATTGTTTAAAATACTTTGTTTACATCTTCATTATGTTTATCTTTGTAAACTGAACTTTTAGATATATATATATCATCCTTTTTGTGTATCTATAATAAGTACCTTGTGTATTCAAAATCCTATTGTCAACTAAAAATAAAGAATATTTATTTATTTTAAAAAAGAGATGTTCTATATTATAATGTTCGTTATTTATTGCATCCATAGACATCTGTGTTAATATAAGAATACCTACAGTATTCTGCATTTATGTACAGTGTAATTCCAAAAAATAAAGTCTCAGCTCATCACTGTGCATTTGCTTATTATAGTGTTACAATGGTTTTAAATGAAAGGAAAATAACAAGCCAAATCTAACCATTTAGTGAATCAGTTCAAAATATTGACTTGAAATATGGCCAAAGAATCAGTCTTTCTCTCTGTCTGATGTATACATTTAGAGATTTGGCTGAATGCAAAGAAAGCTATTTAAGAAAGCAAATAAATTCTAAAAAGAACAAAAACAAAACTTCATATGCTCCACAATTAAATCCCTTTAATTCAAACAATGCACTTAGAATAGATCATTTGCATTTTCAGTAACAAAGAACTATGTTACGAAATAAGGCTTTTTCCATTGTCAGCTTTACTTTGAAAATAACAACGGGATGATGCTTATCTGTTTTATCTTACTTTTCTAAAAAAAATCTAGCAAGGTTGTTGTGCCAAAGTATTGCAGCTATGGATGCATCAAATCAAACCCAAACAAGTCAGACTAAACTAAAATCCACATTGTGACCATATCTATTATTAAAAAAGCAAAAATTTTTCCAAATTGTATGATTTTTTCAGGTTTTCCCCCGATTAGCCTGAATTTTTCAGATTTATGCCTGAAAAGTCAGATTTTCAGGCAAATTCCAGTGCAGATCACAGGAAATTCCAAATAGGATAGGGATATAAAACCTCCACAGCTCTAAGATGCCGGATTTTTGGATTCAGACTTTTTGCAGCATTTGAGCTTAAAAAAATCCCAAACAATTCAAGGTTTTTTTTTTCCATGAAAAAAGGGGATTTTATAGTAAAAAAAAGACTTGAATTTTTGAGTTTTCTCTATTCTGACTTTAATAATAAACCACTAATTGCATTTAGTTCACACAGTAGTCTTCACCGAAACTTTTTAGGTTTTGAAGTATAGACTGTTTATGTTTTATGTGACATTAATTATGCCTAAGCCATAAAAGTGTTTATTAAAATATGCACCCAATCCACCATAAATGTAGGGCAGGATATGTATGTTACTATAAAATAGTGGTGCTTCAAGAAAGTATAAATTACCACTTGTTTATCACTCGTACATTAAAAATAGTCACATGAATGTGTAAAGTTCAGAACAAAATGAAACCCTCTATTTGTTCTGTGGAGTTAAATTGGTTGCTCCAGCTCTGAGTTGGTATAAATCAAAGCACACACCTTTATTTCACCACTTTTGACAATGAAGTGGACTTTGCCCAACCAATTCAGAAATGGAAATGAACAGTGAAAAATCATTTCAAAGGGGCCAACAGTATCCATGAATAAACACAAATTATTTACTGCTCAGTGCCATCTTCCTTCAGCAATGCTTTATTAAAGGGGAACTCCGGCATTGCCCTTTAATGTTCCTATCCTTACTGAAATCACGTGTGCACGAAATTGTGGGTTTTGGAGGATGCAAACTGAAGATAGATGGCTGCTGATACAAAGTAACAGCCAGATCAGCAAAGTAGTCAGAAAGATCAGCAGGAGAACAGAGGGCTAGGCTTTGGGAACTGTAAGAAACCATTAAAAATCATGAAAAGTCTGCATATTTTCAACTGATGTATTTTGCAAAGTTGCTTGAAATTATGTTTGCTTTTCAGAAAGCTTAAGGTTATGTTTTTGTGGAGTTCCCCTTTAATAGCATTTTCATTTCAAACCCCTTTTCACAGCAAAGGACATGGGGGCACATAATATGGATCTTTCCCCTGGCCTGGTTTCCAGACTTCTTGTCATAGTATTGTGGACACAGCTGCTATGGCTGCAAATGGCCAGTATTCTGAGTATTCACAGGTGAAGCTTGTGCCTGGCAATCTCATCAGGTCAGGATTTTGTGAATGAGAGCTAGTAAATTAATAAATAAGTGTGTGCATCATGGTATTTATCTCTGTATGCTAATATGTAACAATTCCTGACTCCATTGACATTATTAGCCACTACAGAAGCAACAACAACCCAACACAAATTCTGGTACAGGATCCATTATCCAGAAATCCATTATCCAAAAAGCTCTGAATTATGGGAAGGCCATCTCCCTTAGCCTCTATTTTAATCAAATACTTCAAAAATGATTATCCCTTTTCTCTGTAATAATATAACAGTACCCTGTACTTGATCCATACTAAGATATAATTAATACTGGATGAAGAGCAATCATATTGGATTTAATTAATTATTAAATTATAATGTAGTAGATGTAAAGTATGGAGATCCAAACTACAGAAAGATGCAATTCCTGACTCCATTGACATTATTAGCCACTACAGAAGCAACACCAACCCAACAAAAATTCTGGTACAGGATCCATTATCCAGAAATCCATTACCCAAAAAGCTCTGAATTATGGGAAGGCCATCTCCCTTAGCCTCTATTTTAATCAAATACTTCAAAAATTATTATCCTTTTTCTCTGTAATAATATAACAGTACCTTGTACTTGATCCATACTAGGATATAATTAATACTGGACGAAGAGCAATCATATTGGATTTAATTAATTATTAAATTATAATGTAGTAGATGTAAAGTATGGAGATCCAAACTACAGAAAGATGCCTTATCTGGAAAAACCCACATCATGAAAATTCTGGATAACAGGTCCCACACCTGTATCGTGGAAACTGAATGCTCTAAAACTTGCTGTAATTTATCAAAATGGTTTGTGTGCAAATTTAGGAGGATTGGAATTCCATTTTACACTTGGGGTGCCAAAAGTTATGCACCCCCAAGTAACTACTTATACTTACCCGACACTCTGGGTCAGTGCTCCTATCAGCAGAAGACCCAGGTTCTTCCTTTGTGCACAGCAGAGAGATCCTCTTCCTGCTTCTTTGGGACTTCCCGTGGCTGTGCATGCACAGAACAGTGAGAAGCAGAGCTTGAAGGAAAAACTCAGCTATTTCGCTCTATTGTGCGTCTGTCCCGAAAAACCCGAAGAAGCAGGAAGAGGATCTCTCCGCTGGGCCTCAAAGGAAGATCCCCAGCTGGTGCGGTTTTCAGCTGCTAGGAGCACCAGCCCAGGGTGTCAGGTAAGTAAAAGTAGTCACTTGGGTGTGCCTAACTTTTGGCACCCTCAAGTGTAAAATGCGATTCTTTCTCCATTAACTTGGCATGTTCCCACAATTTTGCTAAAAAAAAAAAATAGGAAAAATTGGGCATTGTTGGTAAAAAAAACATTGCAAACTGCACCCAAATATTTAACTTAGCACATGACACGGTCTTTGTTAATGAACCTTTATGTCGGTAAAACAGTGTCTGCTGTGTGTGTGTAAGTTATTGTGTTTGTATGAATGTTAGAATAATGGCGAGTGTTCTGCAGTAAACAAAAATATCTGTATGCAATGTGTGTGAGAGAGAGAGAATCTAGGAAGAAATGTATAAGCTGAATAAAGGAACAAGTTAATGATGGAAATTATTAATACATTTATATTTAGAAAACTAGAACCTTTTCTCTGCAAACTACACTTCCGACTCTCTTAAAGGGGTTGTTCACCTTTGAGTTACATTTTAGTATGATGTAGAGAGGGATATTCTGAGACAATCTGAAATTGGTTTTCATTTTTTTTTAATTATTTAGCCTTTTTATTTAGAAGCTCTCCAGTTTGCATTTTCAGCAATCTGGTTGCTAGGATCCAAATTGCTCTAGTAACTGTGCATGGATCTGAATAAGTGAAATAGAGCTATAACAATACATTTGTTGCCTTATAGAGAGTTTGTTTTTAGATGGGGTCAGTGACCCCAGTTTCAAAGCTGGAAAGACTTAAAAGACAGCAAATAATTCAAAAATTATAAAAAAAATAAATAATGAAGACCAAATGAAAAGTTGCTTAGAAATGACATTCTATAGCATCTTAAATGTTAACTGAAAGGTGAACAACCCCTTTAAACAAGATTGATAGGGTTGCCACCTGGCCAGTATTTTACCGGCCTGGCCGGTATTTTTGATGGTTGATCCCAATGTTATTAATAGGAAAAAAAGCCAACTATATAGGAAGGCCGGTATTTTTTTCAAGAAAAGGTGGCAACCCTAGCCACACATGAAGATTCGGGGAGATTAAGTAGCCAAGCAACTTCTTCCTATTCGGGCAACTAATCTCCTCAAAAAGCATTTCCTCCAGTTATAATCTAAATTGCGGGTGGGATGGCACTCGGAGCAATTCGTTTTCCAAAGTGGCCCAAAGTTTCCTCGTGAGGAAACTTCGGAAAACAAATCGCTCTGAGTGCCATCCCTCTGGCAATTTAGGTTCTAGCCGATGAGAAGGCTTTACAGGGAGATTAGTCACATGAAGAAGAGGCAATTAGTTGCCGGGCTACTAAGTCTCCCCAAATCTTCACGAGTGTTTCTGCCCTAAGAGCCTAATTTCTTGGATTTAAGCTCTGTTTTTCATAAGTGATGATTAATTATTGGTTATGATGACTAATTATTGGTCTGGAGACGAGCAACTGAGTGATATACAGTATAATAAACCATTACATTACAGACATATTTTTTCTTTCCTCTCCCAGGGGCAGAAACGCTGTGATCACTAATATATTCCAATAAAGCTTGAAGAGTGAACCCATGTGTCTTTCTGGCTTCAGGAAAGGAGTTGCTTTCATGTACTGGTAGGAAAAAGGCTGTGGTGCAGACATTAACAGTGACTCAGAGCCATCCATTAAACTGTTCAGCACAGGGAAAAGCCGCAGCCTGCAATGCAGTCAGATTTTACAGCTTCAGTGCCGGATAAGTTTCTCCACTATAATAAAGGGATCAATAAGGAGCTTCCATGACGCAAGCCCCTGAATCAGTTATGCGTAGAGAGAGAAATAAAGCCTTGATGGATGGGACACTGCAGCTCCCAGAAAGCTTCAATGAGACATGGGAACACCCACTTGATGCAGTGTGTACACATTCCTCTGTCTGAGTTCCTGCTAATGCAGCAAGAACAAGGTGACTTACAACTGTATGAACACAAGAGCAAATGTGGAAGTGTCTCTGCACAATCCCTACGACTGAGACAAAAAGTCCAGTTAGTATATGGGACAAAAAGCTTTATTTGTTGCAATAAATATGTTAGTTAATGGAATGTACATAAGGCATATGCATGGCAGGGCTTGCTTTGCTTATGTCAGTGGGAAATGTAGGTGATTGGTACTTAATTAACAGTACAGTATAAAAGGGAGATTATCAACATGTAAGCACTATGCTATTATCTCAAAGGGTTATGTGGACTGAATTTCATTGCAGGTGAAGCAGTTGCACGTCTCTGATATACAGCTTCGCATGTACAACAGCCCTGTGCAATAGAAGCTTTGTCCCTCCAACCTCTGAGGTCATTAATATTAGCAGTATAATGCTTACTACTCCAGAGCAATTTGGCAAATGTCCCAAAAATGGAGGAATCTGGCCAGGGCTTACACAATGAAGGAGGTGGAGATTAAGGCATCAGAAAATCAGCTGCATAGACAAGCGGTTTATAAACTAATACAAATGCATAGGCAATGGTTAATCGATTAAAAAAGCCAAACAGTATAACTTTAATATTGTTGAGTGTACGCTCTTTTTGTCAGGGCCCTCTTTACTTCTTGTACTGGTTATAGGTGGTTATTGTATTTTTTTGTATGCTTAATGTATGCACCAAATGCGGAATGTGTTGGGACATGGGGTTTTCTGGATAACAGATTTTTTTCATAATTTGGATCTTCATACCTTAAAGGCTACAAGAAAATAATTTAAACATTAAATAAATCCAATAGGATTGTTTAGCCTCCAATAAGGATTAAATACTGTATATCAAATACTTTGTTTTTATTACAGAGAAAAAAAAGATATACTTACACATACACAGTATATATATATATATATATATATATATATATATTTGTGTTTTTTCTAAGTAAATAATAATTTTTTTTAATAAGTCCTTCACCTGATTCATATATATATATATATATATATATATAGTTAAACGCACTGGAGGCACTCACAGAGATGGTTATTCCTCACACATTCCCCCACATCAACACATATGTGAGGATTGTCACTTATAACCAACTCCGTAAGTGCCTCCAGTGCTTTTACCTATTTTGATGTATGGGAGTTGCACGCGAGATTTGCTAAAAAAATTGGTGAGTGCTGATTTTGGATGTGACTATATGGAGTCTATGGGAGACGGCCTTTCCATAATTCGGTGCTTTCTGGATAATGGATCCCAATGCCTGTACATATTAATAACTATGGCATAAAATGTATTTTAAACCAGCTCTCACAAAAGGGCTGTTTTTTGCCCTGTACCATAATTGTCCATATCGCTAATGTATTAGTTAGCAAGCTGCATTTATGGCTGCAGCATTTGTAGAAAAGCAAAATGTCTGAAGAATAATAAATAAGATGTATAGTTATGAAAGCAGGCTTATGATATACACACATAGCGCTAAAGATTTGCAACATAACAAATTATGACAACTACAAAATCCAGGAGACTTATTTGCAACATGACAAATTGCAGCACTCCACTAAAATGGCAAGTATCACATAAAGACCTACATTTGGAATGTGTAATATTGCAAACCTATAGTCTCTGACTGTTTTAAGATCATGTGAGTTGTAGTTCAGCTTGAGGTTCTTATATTACTGTATGCTCAGACAATTTACTTTTGCCATACTTAGTGATGCCATGATAAGTATTCTCCATTGCTGGCTTCATTCATATAACCCAGCTCCGAGTGAATCCACTTTAAACCAGACCTAACAGTTGTTCCCTTACAGCTCAAATGCAAATGCTTGCTGTTTCAAGGTGAAAATACATACACGTTGAGGTTACAGAGTGCCAGCCTTTCTTTGCCAGCTTGTGCTCCTTTGAATGAATGGGGATTCCTCATTCTCAAAGTATAAATGCCCACATCTGAGAAATATGCCTTGGCAATTGGCATTATATTTGAGTGTATGTATATATCCCTTCCCTAGTTGCATTAGCCCTGGTTTAATTGACTAACAACAGGCAACCAAATAAATGTACACGTATCAAATGTTCTAATCTAAGAATAATACCTTTTCATAAAAACAAAAAATTAGTTTCATGTTCACAGAGATTTATTTTTTGTTGCATTTACTATATGGGAGTGACTATATTGCTTGCTCTGTAGTGGTAAAATGAAAATGTAATCCAAGACTCCAGTGAATAGATGGGCAAACTTTCAACAATACCAGGGGCCTAACTACGTTACTGCACAATACCTAAATATTCGGAAGGGTTTTTTTTTTATTTTACAGTGAACGTTGTGAAGATGTGGAATCCTCTCCCTTAATCAGTCGTACAGGCTGATACATTAGATAGCTTTAAGAAGGAGTTGGATGGCTTATTAGCAAGTGAGGGAATACAGGGTTATGGAAGATAGCTCATAGTACAAGTTGATCCAGGGACTAGTCCGATTGCCATTTTGGAGTCAGGAAGGAATTTTTTCCCCTCTGAGGCAAATTTGAGAGGCTCCAAATGTTGTTTTTTCCTTCCTCTGGATCAACTAGCAGTGCTACGTTTCGGGAAATTTATTAGCCCGGCAACAAAACCCTCTTCTCAGGCCGACTAATCCCCTCGAAAAGCCTTTCCGCCGGCTAGAATCTAAATCGCTGGCAGGATGGCACTCGCAGTGATTCGTTTTCTGAAGTCGCCCAAAGTTTCCTTGTGAGGCAACTTCAGAAACAAAGTGCTCTGAGTGCCACCCTGGCGGCTAGAACCTAAATTGCCGGTGGGATGGCACTTGGTTGCTTCATTTTCCAAAGTCGCCGGAACCTTCCTCTTGAGGCAACTTCGGAAAAACAAAGTGCTCCGAGTGCCACCCCACCAGCGATTTAGAGTCAAGCAGGTGGGAAGGCTTTTCTAGGAGATTAGTTACCCGAAGAAGTGGTTGTTTTTCACCAGGCGACTAAATCTCCCTGAATCTTAGCTTGTGTGACTACCCTAAAAGGTTGAACATGACAGACGTGTGTCTTTTTTCAACCTAACTTACTATATTTACTATGTAATACATTGCAATATTGAAGGGGTTTTACAAATACATTATTTTCAATAGCCAGTCTCCCAGATGCATGGTTACCTGTTTATCCTACACGGAGGTATAATTAAAACATATTAATGTGCAACTGAGTAAAGTCCTCTATCAGGCAGTATTTGTATGTAATCTGTATGTTTGACGTACACACCTATCTAATGTGCAGCACAATATATTGACATTTTATAAACATACAATACAAATAATTTGTGCATTTCAAGGCAACCTAATGTTGTAGCCCTCTGGGCAGAGATCAGCGGGCCCTGAGCATTAGCAGAAAGACTGGAACCTCATTAAGGAAAAAGTAATGGATGTAAGGGATGTCCACACATGGTACCTTTCAGCTGCTGTTATATTAAACCCCCTGCTGAGAGGTGTAGTTCTGCAAAAAAAGAGGGCAGCAGCGGGTTAGACATCCTGGGCAAATGCCCTTTGTACCCTACCCTGTCCCTCATGGGAACTTAGTGGCTAATGTCCTGTTGTGACAAGTATCCATCAGCACAACACTACCTGTCACTTCTATGGAATAAAAGGGCAAGTGTTTCCAGTAAAATTCACAGAGTATTATTATGCAGAACATTGGCACCTACCTCCGACCGGCTTTTGAGGCTGCTCCGTTTGGGTCTAAGCAGGACATCTTTAAAGTCCAGTTTAATATCAGCATCCACTCTGGGCATGGTGCTACAGCGGTGCGGAGGCCAATGCCAGCTACAGTAGCAGCAGTAGGATGACTCCTAACTGAAGCGATTCAAAGGCGCACAAGCAAAGCCTGTCTGTTCTGCGGCGAGAGTATTTATAGCGTGCGTGGGGCCGCGGCTCTGAGCACAAGCCCCATTACCTTTATTAGGCAAGGGCTGTATTTAGAATGTGCTACTGTGAAACTCAGCGACACAACGCGACTCTACCCCTCCTCTCCGGCTTCAGCACCAGCAAAGGGAGACACCCGGAGCGCGCAGGCGCGTACCACCAATCACCTGCTCTGTCAAGCAATGCGCCGAAACCTAGACAACCGGGGCAGGGAGGCCTGAGAACAGTATCATGTAGAAGGGGTCATGGGGCATTTAAGATCGACTCTGAATGTGATATTAAGGCTGCTGCAAATGTATAATCGCCAGAGACGCCTTCAGTTTAACCTTATAATTATATACTGAATAATTCCTGGTAGAAATGCGCGGTCCCTTTCTCCTTTTCCCTTAGCGGGGACAGTTTTGAGGCATTTGCTTCCGCAGACACGAATCCCCTCACTGGGACGGTGCCTGGGGACAAGGCGTCATTGCAGGCCTGGACTGAGAGTCAAAATAGGCCCTCTGCCATTTCAGGTACACAGAATACCAATCAGCCCTAAACAGAGTCCCAAACAGCCCACTAAATACGGGCCAGCGTCATTGTTACACTATAACTGTACTTACCTTTTACTGTGTTTAACAGTGTGGATCCCATCGAATGTTACATAAACATTAAAAACTCAATTTTACAACACCTTGATTTTATGTTTCCCACATTTTACATGTATTTTTTTTTATTTCCCACCAATATATAATGTAATTTCCCTGATTTTACATTTTCCAGGATTTTACTTTTTTTTTTTCTAGCCCCCTGAAAAATGTTATATGGAGGTTCTACCAGTAAAGAGGCCTATTTAATTTATGCTGTGTAATAGCAGTGACCAAATAAATCACAGTTTGGCAGATGTTGCTGTGTAAAAACAGTATATTTATTTATCAGGCTGTCAGGGGCAATCCACCAATGAGGCGAGTTGAGCCCTGGTTACCAGGGGCGCCAAAAATGGCGCTCCCAGCAACTAAGAGCCGAATTTAAATTTTTTAACCTGGAAATTTGGCTCTTCTAGTGCAGAGAGCGCTCTCTGCACTAGTGTCGTGGACCACCCCGATGCCCTCCGGTGCTGAAAAGGTGAGTGTCGTGGGGAGGGGTGCAGGACTTAGGGTTGCCACCTGGCCGGTATTTTACCGGCCTGGACGGTATTTTTGATGACTGATCCCAATGTTATTAAAAGGAAAAAAAGGTAAATATATAGGAAGGCCGGTATTTTTTTCAAGAAAAGGTGGCAACCCTAGCAGGACTGGACTGAGAATTAAAATAGGCCCTGGCATTTCAGGTACACAAGAGGCCCATCAGCCCACATAGAGGCCCAAACAGCCCCCACCTGCCCACTAAATACTGACTTTCTATGGGACCTTATAGCAGCCCCTCTGGCATTTGCCCTAACCCACAAATGGCCAGTCCGGGCCTGGAGGGGTGGCAAAAAGAAGGCCACCTCAGGTGGCATATTGGCCCGGATCACCCCTGCAGGCTGTCTATGTCCGATATACCATGACATGGATGATTGAGAATCTTCACAAACAAGCTGTCTATGGACTTTCAGAGATTGCGTAGAAGTAAAGCGCCACATTAAAAAGCTATGGAAAAATAAAGCTTTCACCCATCTGTTGGTTTTTCACACAGTTATTTCTAGAAGGACTTCCGCCAGAATTTACTTGTCGCTTAGATTTTTCCCACTGACAGATTACACAAGATCTGAAGCTCTAAAACAATGGCATAAAATGCAGCATTTCAGCAGGGTAAAACACACCTTGGTAAATTTGTTCTTTATTTCACAGCATTTTTCACCATTTTACCAGTGTTAGTTGTTTAATACAGCATGGTAACTTGTACCTTACATGTAAAACATGACAAGACTCCATTAAACAAATACAGTAATAAGAAACATGTAAGTATGACTAAAAGGAATTCCAGCAGTATTAAGCTGGCCATAGATGCAAAGATCCACATGTTTGGCGACATCACCAAACAAGCGGATCTTTCCCCGATATGCTACTAACTGGCAGGGCTATATCGTTGTAATCCGAACATTCGCCCCTATGGCCGAACGATTGATCGATCGGATTACGACTAGGGACGGGTCGGTCAGAAGAAAATCCAACCTTCCCGATCAATATTGGAAGACCCGTTGGAAGCCCCCATTCACGGGGAGATAAGCTGTCAAATCGGTCTAAACGACCAATATCGGCAGCTTTATCTGCCCGTGTATGGCCAGCTTTACTCTTTAAATACATTAAACCCAACCCCTAACCAAATAACACATTGAGGGCCTCACTTACTATTAGTGGCTACAACTGCACCATACACATGGGCCTTATTTAGTAAAAGAGACAAATATACAAATAAACAGGTGCAAATCTCTTTTTTTAGCAGCAAAACAGCATCTGTAGTGGGCTTTCAGTTTGCTAAACAGCACAAAAGTTTACCCCTATGTAGGAGCCTTAAAGGACAAGGAAAGGCATCGCACAAGTTGTCTTTAATATTAAGCCATAGCATAGCA
>CM044441.1:92302131-92347583 GCA_024363595.1 Xenopus borealis
ACGATGTGCTATTTCCATTCATGCTAAAATAAACGAACGGCTTTCCTTGTCCTTTAAGGTGGGACAAGGCCTCAACTGAAGTATTCCATATTATAGGCAACATTGGGGACAGTAATACATTTAATGCAGATTTTTAAAACCTGTCCAAAATACCTAAACTTTTATCTGCCCTCTGCCTCACCTGACTATAAGTAGATGAGGACCAAACCACCAATAATTCCAGGTACAAATTTCATATAACTGTAACAACACACTTGTCCAGCCTCTTGTCCAGAATTCTTCTCCCTCCAGAAATAGTTCCCGGAAATGGAGAGTGTGCAAAGCGGAGCTCACAGCTGCCATCTTCTTATCTTTGCAATCTTCGTGAATGGAGCTGCATTTTATTGCATGCGCAGTTGTAGCAAATTTCCGGGTTTTGACAACTGTGCATGCGCCGAAAGAAACGGAAAGTGCAGAAGAGGAGAAAGAAGACACAAAAATTACCCAAGATAAGAAGATGGCAACTGTGAGCTCCGCTGCGCTCACTCTGCTTTTACGGTCACTATTTCTGGAGGGAAAATAATTCAGGGGCAGGACTGTGCAGGGGTAGGGTTGCCACTTTTTCTAAAAAAAAATTTACCGGCTGGTGGTGGGGTGGGAACAAAAAAAGAGGGGCGTGATGTAAAAGGGGGTGGAATCATGGAATCATGATTCAAAAGGGGCGGAGCAACAGACACAGTGGACTGAAAGCTAAAAAAAAATTGTGGTCGGCCAATGGCTTTTGCCTAAGGGTATTACAAATTACCGGCAACTACATTGCCAGTAAATTAGTAATACCGCCCCGGCCTTGGCAGGTGTTTTACCGGCTAGGCCGGTACAATACCGGCCAGGTGGCAACCCTGTGCAAGGGGGAGGCAGGGAGGGGGACCAACGGAGGGGGCAAATGGGAACTTAACATCAAGGGAGGTTGAATTCTCCTTTAAAGGAAAGAAGGAAAGCAACCGAAGCAGCTTATTGCTAGTAGACTAGCCACAATAGTGCAAGCTATATATTTATTCTGCAGAATGCTTTACCATACCTGTGCAAACAGTTCTAGAAGCTCTCTGTTTGTTTAGGATAGCAGCTGCCATATTAGCTACGTGTGACAACACTTCCTGCCTCAGTCTCTCCCTGCTCACTCATAGCTCTGGGCTCAGATTACAGCAGGGAGGGGACCAAAATGAGCATGCTCATGCTGTGCTCTGGAGGTTTACTCTGAAAACAGTAAGTGTTAAATTTATGGAACAGTGAAGTTCTGCCACTAGAGTTAAATTCCACAGCACTCAATGAATTTCTATGGGATTTTGAAAGGCATATTTATCAATGGGTTAAAGTGAAATTTCACCCTTTGATAAATACACCTTTAATAATCCCATGGAAATGAATGGAGAGTTGCGGAACTTCACTCTGATAAATATACCCTATGTGTAAACAATAGATGGAAAGAAATACTGTGTTTCTATTGACAGAAGACTCAGAGCAGCATTACTTTGAGGGTTTACTGGTGTATTTTTATACACCTTTCTGATAAAGCTTACTTAGTTTTAGCCTTTCCTTCTCCAGAATGCTGTCTTTTGTTACATAGCTGCACTCACCATTCTTTTCTGCTTTTTTGCCTTTCACCTACTCTCCATCAGAAAACCCTTTTTTCACCTTTTATGCAGCATTTATATTACAGTATTTGTTCAATTTTGCTTCCCCTTCCTTGCTGTGCTTGTCTTTTGCCTTTTCATAACATTCCTCAATGCCTTGTTGACGATTTTCCTTTTTTCACCATTTTTTTTATCTCCCTCTCTACAGATCTTCCACGGATGAGAGAACAGTCTGCATTTGAAGTAGTTACCACTTGGTTTCTAATTACCTACAAGTTTGTGCCGGGCGGCTCCTGATCAGATTATTATAAGGTTGCCGCAACAGTTTAATAATCCTAGAGTCTCCAACCCTGTCACACAATACACAGTCCAACGTATCTCCATTGAAAGTTATTCTATACCTGGTGGTTTAAGACTGACTTGGCAGTTGGATCACATTAATCATTACAGCGTGCGTGCTCAGTTGCTTAGCACTATAATAAATAATCCGATCAGGATCTGTCTGCCTTGATCCAGCTGGAAATAGCAAACTTTTCATTGCAGTTACTTCAGTCAGTGAAAGGGAGGTGGTGGTTGAGCAGTGTGATGGGCACTTTAAAGCATTAAGGGAAGCAGGTTTTGATGTTTCTGGGGGACAGTTTTCCTACAGGGACTAAGGTTCTGGAACAAGGATGGATGGAATCTTGCAACTGTTCATTCCTGTTGCAAGTGATTGCAAGAAATGTAGGCAGTTTTGGGTGGCACTGGCATTTTCTCCACCAGCAGAAAAACACAAAGGGGAAAATTCGCCAGCAAACACTCGACTTCACTTCGCTAGGCACAAATTTGTTAGCAGCACACTAATTCACTAAAATGCAAAGTTGTGTTTCGGCAGCCGATAGCATTAATTCTTCAGCGCATTTCATAGCAATCTTTCGCTAACTTTCAGTTCTGCCTAGCGAAACTTCGTTTGTACTCTTACGCTTGGGTAAATTTGAATAGGGCAGGTACATATAGGTATTATATATATGTCTTTATTAGTGATGTTGGTGCAAATACTTGAAGTGGCCACTTATTACAAATATCCAAGGAAGCAAAATAAAAACAAGAGAGATCCTCTAATGCATGACATGAGCCCACCCTATAACAAATGTGGCATGCCCCTTAAATTGGCTAAAAAAATTAACACAAATATCTTTACTAGATAGAACTTTTGAAGGTAAGCCCGGTTTAAAATATTAAAAAATGCCAGTGTTTTTTTTTAAACTTTTATGACTTTCCAGCATACAGGAGATGAAATCACTGACATAAGATTGAGGAGGATGCATTTTAATCTTATCGGCTCACCAGGTCTAAGGTGGTGAAGGAAACTCTGGTGAAAGAGGCAACGTTTTGTAAAATTTGCACGTTAGTGAATAGTAAGGTTTGTTTGCCTGAGCGAAAATTCGCCTGGCGATAGGGATCGAAACTGCACTAGCGATGGCCTCTTTCATTGGCTAACTGTCCTCTACGCCTGTTAGTGAATTGGCAATATGCCTGTGGATGGGATTTCTGGCATATGCTCTCTAGCGATGACCACTTCACCATTTAGTAAAGTTACCTCCAAGGGTTATCAAAAAGTGAACTTTGTGAAAAGTTTTTTTTCTCAATTTAAATGCAGCAAACAAAAACAAATATTTTCTGAAAACTCAGTTGGGATTTATTCAAGGAAAAAAAAAAACAGAAAAGTTGCCAGAAAACTAAAAAAAAAAAAAAATTTCGTTTTAATAATCCTGACTGGCCTGGGTGCTTCTGAGCAAGCACCATGGAGCATTCTTCCCTCCCTACTGTTATTCTTTCTTCATGCCGGGCGCACAAGTTGTTTTTCACAACTTTTAACTGCACTGGACTGGGGTACTTCACAGGACCACTGGCCCAGAGTAACTGGAAAGTGATCATAATCTCTGGGGATACCGTACATTTGTCACCCACCAGCGGTTTAGACTTTCCTTCTCCTTGGCATGTGCATAGTGGGTAATTGTAGGGAACCAGAAAAACAAATTCTCTTAAGAACTCCTTGTATTTTACCAACTATAATATTTATTAAATACCACATGTTCCTCCAATTGAGATGGCATTGTTGGTCAGCTGTGTACTAGTGCATCCCATCCAAAAAGTTACTTTTTATAGTACATGTAAACTAAGGTGAGTGGTTGCTACCACAAGACTGGTCCGTGATTGTGAGGTCATGCCTTTCCTTGCCATCAATGTTGATCCTGTGTTTCTGGGGTGTAGATCACCTACTGCTGCTCCTGGAGAGCACTAGTTTGAGAATTCAACCCCCCACCCTCCACAGTACTACCCCCGAATTATTTTCGCTCTAGAAATAGCGTCCGCAAATGCAGAGTGAGCGCAGCGGAACTCACAACTGCCATCTTATCTTCGTAAATGGAGCGGCATATTGGCGCATGGACAGTTGTAGCAAATTTCCGGGTTTCGACAACTGTGCATGCGCCAAAAAAGATGGAAAATGGCAAAGGGGTCACGAAGATTACGGCTGTGAGGTCCACTGTGCTCACTCGGCATTTGCAGTTATTTCTAGAGGGAAAAGAATTCAGGGGTAACACTGTACAGTGGGGAGGGCCAATGGGGGTTATAGTGTCCTTTAAAGGAGAATTCAACCCTGTAAAAAAAAAAACCTCAGTACCCCCACCCTACATAGACCCCCCTCCCCCCAGGGAAATTCTCCATACTTTATACTTGCTACTCGGCGCAGATTCACGCAGCAGAGTTCCACACAGCCATCTTCAACTGTTTCGTTAAGCTGACTGGGAGACCAGCATTTTGCTGCATGCGCTGTTGGAGCAATTTGCCGGTTAGTGAAAACTGCATATGCGCTGAAATGGACGGAAATTGGCGATCTCACAGTCAGCTAAACGAACCAGTTGAAGATGGCTATGTGGAGCTCCGCTGCTTGAATCTGCGCCGAGGGGTAAGTATAAAGTGTACCATTGTTCCCCCGGGGGGAGTTAGGCTGGGGGGAGGAGGGAATGGGTTTTTTTTACAGTTGTGTTCAAAAGTTTACATACTCTGGCAGAATTTATGATTTATTAACCATTTTTCAGAGAATATGAATAACACAAAAACCTTTCTTTCCCTCATGGTTAGTGGTTGGCTGAAGCCATTTGTGTTTACTTTTTAAATCATAATCACTACACAAACTACCCAAATGAGCCTGGTCACAAGTTTAAACACCCCAGTTCTTAATACCGTGTATTGCCCCCTTTAACATCAATAACAGCTTGAAGCCTTTTGTGGTAGTTGTGGATGAGGCTCTTTATCTTCTCAGACAGTAAAGCTGCCCATTCTTCCTGGAAAAAAACCTCAGTTCCAGTAAATTCTTGGGCCGTCTTGCATGAACTGCACATTTGAGGTCTCCCCAGAGTGGCTCAATGATATTGAGGACAGGATAGTGCGATGGCCACTGCAGAACCTTCACTTTATTTTGCTGTAGCCAGTTACAGGCCTTGTGTTTTGGATCCTTGTCAAGTTGGAATGTCCAAGTATGTCCCATGTGCAGCTTCCGGGCTGATGAGTGCAAATTTTCATCCAGTATTTTTGTATGTAATCTGTGGGTTTTTCCTTGCATCCCGAACAATTTTTCTGGCAGTTGTGGCTGAAATTTTAGTTGGTCTACCTGATTGTGGTTTGGTTTCAACAGAACCCCTAATTTTCCACTTCTTAATTAGTTTGAACACTGCTGATTGCCATTCTCAGTTCCTTTGATATTTTCCTATATGCCTTCCCTGTTTTATAGAGTTCAACTACCTTTTCCTGTTTTCTTAGTTGCTAGTGGGCTTTTTATTCCAAGAAACTGTATATTGATCCCAAATACAGTTAGCCATAATGCTCAGTACCTTGGGTTTGCTGGATATTTTTTTTTATGTAATTTGGATCTTCATAACTTCAGTATACTAAAAAACATTTAAACATTAAATAAACACAATAGGCTGGGTTTGCTTCCAATTATGATTAATTACAGTGGAGCTTAGTTTGAAACAAGTAAGTGGTGCTTTTTTATTACAGAGAAAAGGGAAATATTTAAAAAAAAAAATGTGGATTATTTGGATAAAATGGAATCTATGGGAGATAGAATAACTGTAATTCAAAACTTTCTGGATAACGGTTTTCTTTGGATAACGGATTAATTTTATTCGAAGAGCCAATTCAGAAAATAACGGTCAAATATCCTGCTTGAAGGATTACATATCCTGGATTGAATAAAAGTTCCTTATAGTTGTGTCAAAAGATTATGTGGAACTCCTATACAGATTTGGCAAGATCTTCTGCCTGTGTTACTGCAATCCCAATGTCCAATTTTCATGCACGTGAGCATCATTTGGCCTAAATACTCAAGTAGATGGATATTGGCATTTCTTTTTCTTGTGGAGAATGTGCACCTATCCAAACTGTTAAAGGGGTGTATCACCTTCAAGTTAAAGGGGTTGTTTAGCTTTGAGTTAGGTTCTTATTCAGAAGCTCTCCATTATCAGCAATCTGGTTGGTATTGTCAAAATTACCCTAGCACCCATGCATTGATTTGAAGAAGACACTAGAATATGAATAGGAGAGGTCTGAAAAGAAAGAGGAGCAATACAAAGTGGCAATATGAAATGTAGCCTTACAGAGCAATTGTTTTGTAGATGGGGGTCAGTGTTTCCCATTTGAAAGCTGGAAAGAGTCAATATGGTAAATAATTAAAAAAACTATATAAAAAATAAAATAAATAAAATGTCCAATTGAAACGTTTAGAATTAGCCTAGAACATACTAAAAGTTAACTTGAAGGTGAACCACCCTTTTAAAGGAACAGTTCAGTGTAAAGGTCAAAACTGGGTAAATAGATAGGCTGTGCAAAATAAAAAATGTCATCTATAAGGACTGGAGTGGCTGGATGTCCAACATAAAATAACAGAAAACTACTTCCCGCTTTTCAGTTCTCTAAACTTAGTCAGTGAATTGAAGGGGGGCCACATGGGACATAACTGTTCAATGAGTTTGCAATTGATCCTCAGCATTCAGCTCAGATTCAAAAGCAACAGTTATGACCTATGTGGCCCTCCCTCAAGTCACTGATGCCTGGTAACCAGTCAATGGAATCCAAGAAAGCTGAAAAGCAGGAAGTAGTGTTTTGTTCGACATCCAGTCACTCCAGCCTTTATACATTACATTTTTAACTATATAAGAAACATTTATTTTGCACAGCCTCTCTATTTACCCAATTTTTATTTTAACACTGAACATTTCCTTTAACATTTAGTATGTTATAGAACGGCTATTTGCCGATATACTCTTGGGGGCATATTCGTCGCCAGCGAACGATCAACCAGGCTTTGTGTCAGTTGCCAGGCGCAAATCATCACCACTACAATAATTCACTAAAATCTGAACTTGCTTCACAGCAGTCGAATGCTAGCTAAGTTTTGCTAGAGTTAATTAGTTAGCGCAACCATTTCTTAGTGATCTTTCGCTAGAGTTCAATTCTGCCAAGCAAAACTTCATTAGTGCACTTGTGGTTAGGTCAATTTGAATAGGGCAGGTACAAATAGGTCATATATATATTTATTAGAGATGTTGGTGCAAATGCTTGAAGTGGCCACTTATTATAAGAAATATCCAAGGAAGCAAAATAAAGACAAAAGCTGTGCTCTAATGCCCTAGACATGAGCCCACCCTAAAACAAATGTGGCATGCCCCTCAAATGTCTGGGGAAAAAACGTTAACACATAAATCTTTAAGAGTTACAACTTTTGAAGGCAATCCTGCTTTAAAAAAGTAAAAAAGACACCAGCATTTTTTTTTACAACTTTAATGCATTTTCGGCATACAGTATATGATGTCACTGACATAAGATTGAGGAGGATGCTGCTTTATTTAATCAGTTCACCTGGTCTAAGGTGGTGACGGAATCTCTGACGAAAGAGGTAGCGTACAGGAAAATTCTGAATGCACTAAGTGCATTGCTTGCTGGAGTGAATTGTCCTCCATGCCTGTTATTAAATTGCCAATGTCCATGTGGATGAGATTTCTGGTGTATTTTCTTTACCGACAGACACATTACCCTTTAGTAAGCGGCCCCTTGGCATTATGGCTGCAATGCAGCAATGGTTTCATATACCTGTAATTAGGCATGCACTGAATCCAGGATTCTGTTTGGGATTCGACCGAATCCTTGTGCATGGATGAACCCAAATTTGCATATGTAAATTAGGTGTGTCAAGGGAAATCAAGTGACTTTTTGTCACACAAGGAAGTAAAATTTCCCACCGTTTCCTTTCCCGCCCCAATTTGCATATGCAAATTAGGAATTGGATTAAACCAAATCTTTCTCAAAGTATTCGCCCAAATCCCAAAAGGTGGATTCTGTGCATTCCTATCTGTAGTCTTATGACCTAATGTAAGCTGTGACCAAATACTGGATCTCAAAGCTGCTTAAACTGAAAAAAATGTTTTAAAAATTACAAAGAAATGCAGTTGCCTTGATTTTCTATGAGACACGACAAACTCCTAGGTAGGATTCATTTTGGGGTAATTTGTTTTCCGTGTGCAGTGCCATTTATGACACTGCGGTCACATTTGCACTAAAGCAGTGACAATTCCTGACTCTCCGAAAAGTTTTACAGTCAACCAATGTTAGAATATACATTATATGCTTATTAGAAATGGTTACATATGCCACATACAAAAAGAATTAAACTGAAAACATAAAAAGAACAAGTAATAACACAAGACCCTTCATTATAAAATAAAAACAATATAAATTCAAAACACTTGTAAAGTTTTAATATATTTATATAAAAATACAAAAATAGCAACATCTACATGCAGTATGTCCATCAAAATCCTATGCAGTCTATGTAGGGCAAAGGATAAAATCAAATGTACGCATTCCTATTAAAAAATCCCAAGATTTAAATAAGAGTACTGTAATAGCATTTAGGCAGGCGTGTGAAAGCATGGAAAGTCAATTATAACGTAGTTCCCAATAATCAAATATTACAATCAAATAAAATATTGACATGGACACTGGCCTTCCAAATGACTTCATTACATCCATGTTTGGTAAGATACAATAATAAAATATCTATGTATATTTGTATGAATGACATTGCCTCTCCTAATTCTGCACTGACTATACTGGCTTTTTTTTTCAAAACGATAAATTATCTCTCATTGGAATAAACCAGAAAAAAAATCTGACTTTTTCACTACCTTAAAAGGAAATATATTACAATTGGGAACAAGAAACCAACATGGCGGGAAAAGAGAAAATAAGGGGCTAAGAAAACACCATCTGACATCACTGTAAGAAAAAAAAAAAAAAAAAAAAGCATTTTTAATAAAGCAATTTACATATTCAAACAGAGATAAAGCAATCCTGCTTAAAAAAAACTTTGTACCCAAAGTGGTAAAAACAAATACAATTTGCTGGTGTTATATTCTCAGAGCTTGTGATCCATAGGAACATATCCCAACAATTCCTTTTTTGTCCACGTTTAAAACTGGAATCATGAAATTAACTGAAAGAAAAGAAAAACATGGGCAACGTGAATTTGCAAAAATGCAGATACCTCTATTACACAGCCCATTAAACAAAGTGAAATGTTCTCAGTTAATAAATAAATAACATAAAACTGTATTGGTATGGGTTTAGGAATTACAGATAAGATTGTTTTTGTGGTTGAATATTGTAAATGGAATAGTTATTAACTTATTAAAATAGAGATTTTTTTTTTTTTTGAGTGAAGGGTGCTGCTCTGTAGAAGTTATTTAATTACATCTCCTTAAAGGCGAACTAAACCCATATTTAAAAAAAAAAAAAAAAATTATTTAATTATAATTAAGTCTACGGGAGACTGTCTTTCTGTAATTCAGAGGTTTCCGGATAATGGGTTTCTGGATAATGGATCCTTATACCTGACTTGTACAGACTTGGTCCTAAATATGGAAATCTGTTTTATTGCTCCTTTTAGAAACCTCATTCAAAGCCCCCACGCATTGGTATATGGTCCCAATTAGTCAAAATAAAATAAATCCTCGGTGCAAAGATTGTTTTAGATGATGTTCCCAAGATGGACCGATGCAGCATATTTGGTAGAGGTAGATTCTTGTCAAGAATGTATGTTAATATTTATTTAGCTATCCCAATAAATCTGAGAAAAAAAATGTTGGAACATTAACAATTTTCTAGCCACTAAAATAACCATAGAAATTGGGAAAGCTACATCTATTCTTATGCCTCATTTTAAAAATAAATAAAATTGAATCATGGTTAACAGAAAGTGGACTAGCAAACTTTTGGATGAACAAGATAAATTTGTCTGGTTTGGTATACTTATACAAATGCCAATGGCATATCCTCTCTGTCCTTTTTGGTTTATTTTCCTGTTCTGTCCTCTGTTTCTTCATTTCAAGGTTACATAATCGCAGTTTTAAATTCCCTTTTCTAAATAAATGTAATTTTTTTCTATTACTTTATTTTGATGTTTACTCTGCATTACCAATAACTAATAAAAATGGTTATAAAGAAACAATAGCAATATAGGGGACATTTTGCATTTACAATGTAATAGTGAATGCTGGTATTTATTACACTTACTTCTTTAACTGTAGATTTAATGAATTTTTTCCTGGCAAACAGGTCATAGTTGGGGTAACTCTCATTCACCTAAAACAAAAAGGGCAAAAGTTAGCATGAACACAAAGTTGTGCTGGCGTGGTAGGACGTGTTATGTATTATTAAAGGACATGTCAAACCTTTTCACAAAAATGTAATCAATGAAGAGCATCTCTGAAATCTTTAGATAACTGCCACTCTGGTTGTTAAAATGTTAACAGTAAGGCTGGGGACAGACAGGGAGATTCGGGGAGATTCTGTCGCCTGGCGTTTAATCGCAGGTGACAATCTCCCTGAACTGCTTCCTCCCTGTCTGCCGTCTGTTACAATGAAAACTCGCCAGCGCTAATCCACACGCAGCGCGGCGATTTCCGGAATCGCCCGAAGTTACTTCGTGAGGAAACTTCGGGCGATTCCGGAAATCGCCGCGCTGCGTGTGGATTAGCGCTGGCGCGTTTTCATTGTAGCAGACGGCAGACAGGGAGGAAGCAGTTCGGGGAGATTGTCGCCTGCGATTAAACGCCAGACGACAGAATCTCCCTGTCTGTCCCCAGCCTAAGGCTGCAGTATCCATTTGATCAGTTAAAAATCCTTCTACTACACTAAACCAATCTGCCCCCTCCCTCAGGAATTTCCTTTGGCTCTTGGCTCAGTGAGCATGCTCAGTTCCTCTCAGCTCAGATTACATAACACACCCTCCAGACTAACAGCCAATGAAGAGAGAGCATCGCTGGTTCCCATAGAAACTGTCTGATGCTATTTTTTTCTCCTAACCACCTCTCCTGAGCTCAGCGTAATAATTACACAGCTCAAACCCAGCAGAACTATTTTTATCAAAGTATGTTGTGCCTGTGTAAACCTGCATTCTGCATAACATGGACTTTACAGCATACATGTCTTATTTCAGATGATAATGTATCAGAGGGAAAATGGCCGCCATTTGTTTTAGGAAAATGTGATGGCACTGGCAAACAGAGGGGGTATATGCAGTACATATGATGCAGTTTGGGTGCGGAAGATATGCCCAACTTATATACAGGGAAGGAAAATGTAGGCTTTACATGTCCTTTAAGTAAGGATTCTATTATGTGGAAAATTATTACCCAGAAAGCTACAACATGCAGGAATCCGATCTAAAGAAACAAGAATTCATTTGTGACAGATTACTTTATGTAAAAAAAGGAGCAATGCCAAAAAATAAAAGGCTTTTGTAGATTATCAATTGCAACCCTACACTGGTTAAAAAAAAAAAAACTCTAGTTGAACATAGTACTAATGTGTTCTGTGAAGTAATACTATAGCTACTACTATAAACTACTGTTTAGCCATTGGGAAGCGGGCTACAGGGCACCCTTTATATAGCAGATAGAAGATAATGTCAATGCCCTAAAATATGATAGTAGGTTCCATAGAGGTGGTCCCCAATGAGTCTAATCTTTAAGCTCATATTCCCCCAGCTAGAACTTGTGCATCGCATACACACGACCCTTGCATAAAAATATTCTGGCCAAGTATTAAGAGAAGCAATAGTCTAGTGATTCACTGGGGATCGTTTCATCCATCCTTATTTATTTGTATTATAGCACTCACACATTTACAGAGTGCTTTACAGAGATTATATATAATTTACACCACTTCCTGAAGCCTTTAAGTTCTACGGTCCCTATCACATTCACACACAGTAGGGTCAGTTTTACCAGGAGCCACTAAACCTGCCAGAATGTTTTTAAACAGGAGGCAACCAGAAGAAACACACACAGACAGAGAGAGAACATACAAACAAACAAAAACAAGATTAATTAATAGTTTTGGCAAAATAATCTTTTTTTTTGGAATTCAAAGCATAAAGGAACAGTGACCACAAAAAATAAAGCAATGAAAATATAATGTACGGTTGCCCTGCCCTGGTAAAACTCATCTGTTTGCTTTAGAAACACTACTATAGTTCATATAAACAAGCTGCTGTGTGGTAATAGTGGAAATTGAAGGCTATATGACACAGGTTATATAGTGGATAGCAGATAATACCATTATGTTCTACAAAGCTTTTTATTACTGTAAAGGAAAACTATACCCCCAAAATGAATACTTGAGCAACATATAGTTTATAAAATATTAAGTGGCATATTAAACAATCTTACCAAACTGGAATATATATTTAAGCAAATATTGCCCTTTTACATCTCTTGCCTTGAACCACCATTTCATGATGGTCTGTGTGCTGCCTCAGAGATCACCTGACCTGAAATATTTAAACTCTATCTGTAACAGGAAGAAGTGTGGAAGCAAGACACACAACTCTGTCTGTAAATTGGTTTGTGTGACCTAACTTTATAGTTTGTTTGGTATGTTTGTGTGCACAGAGGAATTTTCTATTTAGGATGACCCAATGGCACATACTATTAAAGTATATTATTTGAAAATGGTTTATTTACATGATACAGGGTTTTACATACAATATGCAATATCTTTTTAGAGAGACCTACATTGTTCAGGGGTATAGTTTTCCTTTAAAGGACAAGGAAAGTCTAAAATAGAATAAGGGTCGAAATGCTGTATTTTGTATACTAAACATAAACATGAACTTACTGCACCACAAGCCTAATCAAACAAATTATGTATGCTTTCAAAGTTGGCCACAGGAGGCTGTCATCTTGTAACTTTGTTATACATCTTTGCAAGACTAGACTACATACACATGCTCAGTGTGGTCTGGGCTTCTTAGGAAGCGTCATAAATGATCAAAAAACAAAGCTGCTTGAGTTCTGCATGGCTGGTAAGTAAGGCAGGGGCTCCCCTGCTGTTCATAAGTATGATTGTTTCCCTGCCAGAAGTTAGAGACCGTCTGAAAACTCCTATCCACAGAAGTAAATGAAGGGAGAATTTCACTGCATACAGTCAGGTTTCTTATAAAAACGGTACACATTTTTTAATTAAAGTATATTGGAGATAGATTTATTTTTCATTAAAGAAAGTAAAAATGGGAATTTATTTCTTTGCCCTTTAAAAAAACTTATTTTTAGAGGTTACTGTTTCTCTAAGGAAAGATGCTCCAAATTTTTTTTTTTTTTAAAAAGCCTTGATACATAGTTTCAAAATAACCAGACCAAGCATGTCAGTGATACACAGCTGTTTCATCTACACGTTAAGGTAAAGTATTGGCAATTATGTTTCAGCTATAATCCACTTTACTAGTTACTTTTTTTTAACATTACCTTCTTGCATATTTGTTTCATTGTCACTTCTTCCAAATTTGCTGTTGCTAACAGCTTCTTCACCGTCTCTCTTAGCTCTTCATCTGTAGGTGGCTTCTTCACTTTTTTGATCAAGGGTTCATCATCAGAGCTGTCATCGGATTCACTCTCTGATGGTACAGGTTTTTCTAAAAAAATAAATAAAAATAAAACAAGTTCTTTGCTGCAAGATGTAAAAACCCCCTGACAAACTAAAAGTGAAGCATGGCGGTGGTAGCAGCATTCTGCTGTAGAGTAGTTTTTCAGAGTCGAAGTATCTTGCTAAAACCGAAAGCTCAAAAGAACCTGCTTTAGTCTGCTAAAAATAGAATATTTTTAGTTGGATTAAGATCAGCATTTTCACTTGCCTTTTTTCAGCAGGTCAATTGTCCCAAAGAGAAGCCCAAATTTATACTGGAGTGGCTCTAGAACAAAAATGAATGCCCTACAATGGGCCAGTGAAAACGCTAATCTCAATCCAACTAAGAATATGTGGCACTATTTGGAATTTGAAGATGCTCAATAATCATTTGACTAACCTGAATAACATGGAGAAAACTTTACCTTTTTTGGCATTTCCTTGACTTTTCTTGTTAGGAGTACTACTGTCAGCTTTTTTGACATTTGCTGGTTTTGCAGCTTTTTTGCCTTTAGGTGTTGCTTTAGGATTTGATTTTGCTTTTTTTGCAATTTTCTTCGGTGGCTGTGAAATTGTAAAATGGAAACAACAGCCTTTCAATTAATCCACATAAACAGGCTTTTAACTGATAAAAATTTAAATAAAAGTTAAAGGTCATAACAGATGCAAGAACAAACTAAGATTGTGTAGGAACATGGATTGCTTAAGTCAGATGCATTACATAAATATATAATAGCAAGGCCATCTAATAGAAAACAATTCTGTTTGCTTTGTTACACTTTGCAAAAATACAAATATTGTTTTATACTGTTTCGGAGCCTCCTCTTTGTGTGGTCTTTGCAATTATCCATGCCAACAATGTATAAAAAAGGGGTGTTTTAGAAGAATGTTTTAACTGAGAAACTCAAAAAGAAATACACCATTGTAACAAATAGCAAGTAGCAAAATGAAAATATCTTAATTATTAATATCTACATTAGACACAACTGCCATGTGACCGTCTCATCAATTTTAATTCTGGATTAAAATGTAATTTAAAATGAATTCTAAATTAAACATTTGGTGCATTTATTACATATGGGTGCCTCTAACTAATAAAGGGCCAGTAACTCCAAGAAATAAACATGCAGAAAAAAATTGTTAAAAGTTTGCCAAATCGGCACTCTGAAGTGTTTAAAAGTTATACTATATATAGTTTTTTTTTGTTGGGGGCTGTTCATAAATCATACTTAAGACTTTATTTAGACAGATAAAAGATGGCTTAGCACAGCACAACTGATAAACATGCTGCTTGACTACAAAGAGTTTTACTTCTACAGGACAGAATGGAATAGTTTAAAAGTTCATATACACAATAATGTTTGTAGTAACTAATCCTTAAATAACTACTGTAATGGGAATTTTTTTGTAAATGCATCAGCTAATAGTGCTGCTCCATTTGAATTCTGCACCAAAATCCATTTCTCAAAAGAGCAAAATAATTTTTTTTTTTTAATTTAATTTTGAAATCTGACATGGGGCTAGATATAGTTAGTTTCCCAGCTGCCCCCAGTCATGTAACTTGTGCTCTGATAAACTTCAGTCACTCTTTACTGCTGTACTGCAAGTTGGAGTGATATCAACCCACTCCCACAGCAGCCTAATAAAAGAACAATGGGAAGGTAACCAGATAACAGCTTCCAAACAAGAGAAAAGCTGCCTGGTAGATCTAAGAACAGCACTCAATAGTAAAATCCAGGTACCACTGAGGCACATTCAGGTACATTGAGTAGGAGAAACAACAGCCTGCCAGAATGCAGTTCCATCCTAAAGTGCTTGCTCTTTCTGAAAGCACATGACCAGGCAAAATGACCTGAGATGGCTGCATACACGCCGATAATACAACTAAAAAAATTTGTGAATGAATTGCAGTGTAAACAGTGTAATTTAGAAATAAAAAGGACATAATAAAAATCATGACAGAATCCCTTTAAAGAACAAGTAAATGTTTTTTCTATCTGCAAATTTGCTCTAAACAGCCCCCCAGATTAATGTACCTTAGTCCCTGCTGAAAGTCTGCTCTGGTTTCTGTGTTATCAGCAGCTTGTTTCCCCTTCTTCCTGGTGCAGAGTGAAGCCCGCTCCTTAGCTTACTGAGCTGTCCTTATCTCTGTGACTAGTCCTGGAGATCATTTGAATGCTGTGACATAGCAGAGAGGAAGGGAGAGCCAGTGTGTGCAGCACCAGCAGCTTTTTTTTTTTTCTCATGTGCACTCCCTGCTCGTTCTGGTTCATTCCATATCACAGCAGCACTGAGAGGAAGATTTCTCTGACACTTTTGATGTACTGTAGGTAAATTAACAGCCCTTTCTGAATTTATAACACATTTTATAATGCTATTGATTGCTATGCCTGATTTTCTGTGTGTTTATGTAAAGAATAAAGCTGATTTTACTCAGTTTGATTAACTCATTCATGTGTCCCTTTGTTTCATTTACTGATCAATTTATGTACAAAGCTATTTGATTTTTTCTTTTTCCATTTATGCATACTGACATAGATTAACTATGGTGGTTGTGCAAGTGATTGTTGATGAGGCTGGGGGGGAGCTGATTTATTATCAGTTAGAATGGCAAGTGGGGATTTTATTTAGAATCAGAATGGCAACCTGTTCTGGGAGTTGTTACAGTGTATGCAAGAAATTTTAGTGATGCTGGGGGAAACTAGCTTACTAATCATTTAGGGTACAGTGGAATGTGTTAGAATTAGATTGGCAGTATGTTGTGGCATTTGTAATTTATAGTAAATGATCAGGGATTTGTGCAGGGAGTGCACAAGGAGAAAAAAAAATCTGCTGGTGCTGCACACACTGGCTCCCCCTTCCTCTCTGCTATGTCACAGCATGCAAATAGACTGCTCAGTAAACTTAGGGGCAGGGCTTCATTCTGCACAAGGAAGAAGGGGAAACAAGCTGCTGATAACACAGAAACCAGAGCAGACTTGCAGCAAGGTACATTAATCTGGGGTTTAGAGGAAATTTACAGATAGAAAAAAACGTTTACTTTTCCTTTAAGGATAATTGGCTTTGGGAATATTCAGGTACCTGTATATATTACAGAAGCATCCTTATGCACTAAACATTGATAATATAAATACACACACTGAACTGACAATGTTTCCCAAATACGTTAATTACTGTACCAATAACCACCAATGTTTTAGAAAAAATTCCCTTCATTTCACGGTTATTACTGACCTGCCTTGTTGTGTATAGAAATGAGTGTAGAATTTCTTAGATTAGAGTCCCACTTTCTGAAATAAGTATTTACCTCTTCTTCTTCATCATCACTTTCTTTTTCTTCCTCTGAAGATTCCTCCTTGTCTTTTTTCTCATCTTCACTGCTTGATTCATCAGAGAGGATAACACTTGATTTGTTGCTCTTGGATTTCCGCGCAGATCCTGAACTGCTTCTGTCTTTTTTACTGGCTTTAGGAGACTTACCTTTAATTTTTGGTAAAGGCTAGCAAAAAATAAACACAATTTTAAAGGAAAGTTAAACTAAAGAACTAGGCTAGACATGTTGTACATTAGGTTTTGGGCTTCCATACCAGCCCAAGGCAACTACATCCCTTTAGCAGTAAAGATCTGTGTCTTCAAAGATGACACAATAGCTCCCCATCTTCTTTTCTGCTGATTCTCTGCATATGCTCTGTGTTGCTGTCACTTACTGAACTTAGGGACTGATTCAAAATATACACTACATATAGAAACAGGATTTTTTGATACAGTTAAATGTCTCTGTAGTCAATAAGGGGGACAAAGGGAACCAATGAGGTTAAGCTCCACCCTCTAGGAGGCAGGACACTTTGAATATATGAAAGGGGAGTGCCAGGTACTCTGGCTTAACCCCACACCATACCAATTACATCAGTTTGTACCAAAGAGACTGCAGAAAAGAGACAAACATGCAACTTGCAGAACTGGTAATCAGGGGAAAAGCCCTGTGTCCCCTTATCGACTACAGAGAAACAGATTTAACGATGAGTATCAGAAAATCCTGTTTTTGAATATTTCTGTCACTCCCTTGATGATATGCTTAATATCATGAATATCGTGGAAGACTCGCCCTCCGAATGAGAGGAGTCCCCTCTGGCTGAAAATCCATCAGAGTAAGTGTGGATGCCGGCGTGCCCCTTGGTCTGACAGAATCTCTTCTGACTTGAAGAATGTCCATCCTCCTAGGAAGCAGGACACTTAAAAACTGACATAAATTATTATGGTGCGGGGGTTAAGCCAGAGAACTTGGCACGCCCCTTTCATTAATTCTAAGTGTCCTGCCTCCTAGAGGGTGGAGCTTAACCCCATTGGTTAAATTATGAGGGGAGACTGTCCAGGTTGGGGTTGTTTTCTCTGGAAAAAAGGTGCTTGCGAGGGGACATGATTACACTTTACAAATATATTCGAGGACATTATAGACAAATATCAGGGGACCTTTTTACCCATAAAGAGTATCACCGAACCAGAGGCCTCCCCTTCAAACTAGAAGAAATGGACTTTCATTTGAAGCTGCGTAGCTTTGAAGCTGGTTCTTCACAGTCAGGACGGTGAGGTTGTGGAATGCACTGCCGGGTGATGTTGTGATGGCTCATTCTGTTGATGCTTTTAAGAGGGGTTTGGATGAATTTTTGGACAGACATAATATCAAAGGCTATTTTGATACTAAACTCTACAGTTAGTATAGCTATGGGCATATATGGTTTGTGTTTTAAAGAGTTGAGATGTGTGTGTGTGTGTGTGTGTGTGTGTGTGTGTGTGTGTGTGTGTGTGTGTGTGTGTGTGTGTGTGTGTGTGTGTGTGTGTGTGTGTGTGTGTGTGTGTGTGTGTGTGTGTGTATGCTGGGTTTTTAATTTGGAGGGGTTGAACTTGATGGACTCATTCTTTTTTCAACCCAATTTAACTATGTATCTATGGTTCCCTGTGTCCCCCCTGAGACAACAGAGAAATACTAATGTCACAGTTTAATGCCAATTAGTAATTAATATGGATAATTACTACTGGTCAGCACAGAAACCAGTAAAACTAGCATCAGAAAGTAATAATCAGCCCTGTAGCATCAGAAAGTAATAATCAGCCCTGTAGCATCAGCTTATATCACAGGCCAACCTCATTTTCTGCTTGATAATTTGTGACAACCCCTAACAGCTGCTCAGAGGCCACTGAGCATGTGAGTGTCACAGAAACTTTGCAAGATGGAGACCCCTGTGTCAAGTTTGAAGTCCTGGATCATTGCTGCTATCGACTAGCTGAAACTTTAGGCTGGTGCAATAAGTTCAGTATATAAAACATGGCAGTTTTAGCCACATTCATTTTTAGGGTTTAGTTCTCCTTTAAAATCTGCACTATCCCTAAGCACCTATTAACACTGTACACATATATTATCTACTGTATTTGAAAAAAAATAATTTAAGGTTTAAAAGGCATTGCAACATGCCCGATTTTGCACACCCACTTTTTGTAGTATAGATGTGATCCTTACACAGAACTCTCTTGGTAGTATAAACATAGAAAAAGTTGATTCAATTACTTACTTTTCCTGTAGACTTTGGCTCCATGAGGAAATTCATAATTTTTGAGATCAGCTCATTGTTGGAACCAGATTTTTCAAGATCAAGTACACCGCAGGCATTCTTAAGATCAATCTTTTTCCATCTAGAAGTGTAAATGTATAGCAAAATATTAATTAAAAAAGAAAGGTCTCTTATGAAACTCTTGTAAAAGTCTCATTGCCAACTCTGTCTTCACATAAATGTTCAGCAACTTCACTATAATAAAGTTGCAACACCAGATTTGTTCTCTTTTGCTTTCATACAATTTCCACTACTTGCGCTGCAGTTCCCCCACACATCTGACAAGCTTCCCTTCACTATCATGCAGCAGTTTCGACATTTGTTTCAATACAAACCACCACATTTCAGTGACCATGTTATATAGTATACTGAAACCTGCCCTTTAATTCATTGCCTCTCTTAAATATTCACCTCATGCTCTGCAGCCCCATCCACACCAAATACATAATGAAAGCCAAGGGACCAACTGTGTCAACAATTACAGTAGAAGAATTCAAGTGCTCAAGCCCCAGACCCTCAGCTTAGGGAGCAGATATCCTTAAACTGCAAAAGATAGTCCATAGGACACAAAACACATGGGGCATTTTTGGAGATGTGAATTTTAATGTAGTAATAAAAAATTATTTAACAATTTTTCCCTCTGGGAACCCATTGAATGCCAATAATTCCATGTTCTAAAAAACATAACTGCTGCTTTTAGTGCACGCTCAAAACTAGAAGATATACAAATAGTAAAATAGCAAAGTAATCTGTTCTTTGTATTTCTATCCCAACGGGTAAGAACCATGTAAAAGCCCTGCATGCCTTACTTTTTGAGCATCTCTTCCTTCTTTTTGTATTGTTCACTTCCTTTCTCAAAAGGGAACCCATTGAACTGACCAATATTTTTCTTCACCAAATTGATCTGTAAAAAAAAAAAAAAAAAAAAACATTTAAAGCACAAAGTACACATGGCAAAAAACATAGGTCATGTTGTGGGCCAGAGTTCCTGCTTTCAGCTTAAAATATCTATTTAGGCATGACTTATAGTCCAGAGAATAGTCACCTTGATGGACAATAGATCAATGTTGATGGTGCAGAAGTGTCCATTGCAACCTCTGAGATGCTTAGTCTAGCTTAGTTTCCAGAACATGGCAATTTATCCTAAATCAGGCAACCCTTACAATTTTGAAAGGGGAAATTTGAAATCCTTCAAGTTTTTCTTCCAGGCCCCAAATCCCATAATTAGTTAAAATTGCACTTACCAAGCCCAGACGGTTAAAAAGTAGTCTGTGTAAAGGTCGTAGTTCTTCACACTTCTTTTTTCTCAGGAAGTACTGCACACGTTCAATGTCATATAACTTCTGTCCCTTTCCTATAGAAAACGAGAGGTTGGGCAAACTAATTTTCAACACTTTTTATTAGACAATCTGGATAGTGATGATAGAGAAATTTCAAAATAAAGACAAGTCAATACTTGGTTATTTGCAAAGTGATTCCAATGAAACCTTGCAAATAAAATTGCACCCAACACATTTGGGTTAAAATGCATTCATATAAGAAAAAATTTTTATAATTTAAGGGAATGTCAACCCGAAAAAAATTTTTTTGCCTAATGAAACAAATTCTAAGCAGATTTCCAATATATATTCATTAAATTTTTTTTCTACAGTTTTTTTAAAGTTACATATAATGCTACATATAATTGTCTGTCCCTTTCTATTATCTGCCCTGGTGGCTCAGACTGTTGATATAATGTAAAACAAACCAGCTGATTAACAGACCTGTGTTTACTTTTGCAACATTGTTTAAAAAGAAACATCTAGAGCAAGGGTGTCCAACCTGCGGCCCGAGGGCCTCATTCGGCCCAGGATGGATATGAATGTGGGCCAGCTTGAAACGCTTGGTTCCGGAGGAAACGTCATGTTAGGACAGCGGTCCCCAACCTTTCACCCGTGAGCAACATTCAGGTGTAAAAAGAGTTGGGGAGCAACACAAGCATTAAAAATGTTCCTGGGTGGTGCCAAATAAGGGTTGTGATTGACTATTGGTTGCCCCTATGTGGGCTGACAGCCTACAGGAGCCTCAGTTTGGCAGTACACCTGTCTTTTATGCGACCAAAACTTGCATTCAAGCCTGGAATTCAAAAATGAGCACCTGCTCTGAGGCCACTGGGAGCAACATGTTGCTCACAAGCTACTGGTTGGGGATCACTGTGTTAGGATATAGGAGGAGGGGGGACTCTGCCCATTGCCCAATTATATTATAATTATAGTAATAATAAGAAGTCAATTTGATATCCAGGTGTCCCATAAACCAGTGTATAGCTCCATCTGGTTATCCAACTGGGATTGTAGTTATTTTCTGTGCTTCTTTACTTTTATCAAAAGTGTTTGTGCATTTCATGGGTGGCCCCAGACAATTTTTCTTTTTCCAATGTGGCCCAGGGAAGCCAAAAGGTCGGACACCCCTGATCTAGAGGCTAGGCAAATGCTGTAGTCAAAAGCAACTGTTTTTACAAATAACTTTATAATCGTATATGGAAAGTTGCTTAGAATTATGTTTTCTTTTATAAGGCAAATTTTTATTTTGGGGTTGACTTGCCCTTTAAATGAATGTAAGGAAAAATTAAGTAGTAGAACACACTCATGAACAACATAAATGTCTAAACTAGCTGGATGCACACTTCAGTTTATAAAGATTATGGCAGGTAAATCAAATTTGCCCCCCCCCCTGCTCTTTTCTGACAAAATGTATTTAATAGTCTGCAGGGAATTTGTTTTGGATCAAACAGATGTAAACTATACTAGCTGGGTTGGAAAAGCAGCCCTAGCATAGAATTTGACTCTCGAGAAGGAGATCAGTGCATTTAAGGAAGTGGCATATTTTTGGAATTTTGAACGCCTCACTTTAAGTAAACCAAACAGAGTGGTGGAGAGCAAAACAACATGCTATTTATGAAAACTGTTTGAAAGCAGTTCATCATCATTTATGCAGTGAGTATAAAAGTGCAAAGACTGCAGTAAAAATATTATGAAATGCAACAGAGGAGCCCTGCAAATATATCTAGTAGTTCTCAAAATTCCAGAAAATTTTTTTTTTCCATTTTTGAAAACTATTGAGGGTCTAAGTTAATATCACAGGTAGACCATGTTTGAACCAGCAAAAACTTTACCTTCAGTCAGAACAAGCTCCTTTTTAGATACGGTCATCTCGAGGGTTAATCTTTCCACCTTTTTCTTCTCTCGTTTTCCTTCTACAATTAAACTTTTTTCTGCAAAAAAAAAAAAAAAAGATTTTACATGATTAAGAATAAAAATATTAGTATGTTTTTAATTCACACATCTCAAAGGGCATCATACTGAAGAATTTGGAATTTCAAAACATGCTTCTGAGAAAAGTTTAGTATTATATATCAAATATTTCACTAGATAAATACAAAAGGGAATAAAACAACATAATATTCCACAACAAAAACATGGAATATACCTTTACCACTGCACTCTTGGATGAATTTCACCCACATGTATTTCTCCAAAAAACAGTCTTGCCTTCCCTAACCTGTAATCAAATCAGCTTTTGGTGCGGTCAAAGTTTAATATACACTGCATGTTTGGAGAGGCTGCTAGATGAACAGATAGCTCCTCAAAATTTAGCCTAACAGATTGGTGGCCAAATTGGGTAAATAATCGTTTGGCCATGAGCCAAGAATCAGAGCATAATGGAGACCTAGGGAGACCTGTCAGGAGAGAAATTAATCAAATGAATCACCAAAACTGTCAATTTTGAGAAAGCCTTTTGATTTGGCAGTTTGGAGCAGAAAGACACGGGTACCCGTTTTAGATTCGGTAGAGTGTGTACTTTCTAAAAATATATGGTTACGGGGGTAAACGTACATTTCTGTGTTTTTACATCACAAAAAATGCAGTCAGTCAATGTGCTGATTTTTCATTAGCTGAAGTTACCCACAGGACTATTTGTAAGTGCTTACTTCATCTTGGTGCCTCTAAATGCCAGATACTTTGGTAAACCTTTTCCTAAAGGGCACCGAATTGTGTGAAGGACCCCTGGCAATCATATTTAGGGTGCTTTTTCTTGGTACATAATGACACATAGGCGATATGATGCTGGCAAGTTGAAGATCTGAGGCAATTTTTCGGATATTTCACCCAAAGCAACAATTTTGGGAAAGCCTTGCCTTTGGAGCAGAAAGGCACAAGTACCCATTTTAGATTCGGTTGAATGTGTACTTTCCAAAAATATATGGTTTTGGGGGTGGGGTAAACAAATATTTCTGTGTTTTTACCCCACAAAAAATACAGTCAACGTGTTGATTTTTTCAGTAGCTGAAGTAAAGCCCTATGCACAATGGGAATCAACCTGTTCAGTGGACTCCTGGTAATCACATTCAGGGTGCTTTTTCTTGGTACCCAATACAGTGTGGGATATGCGGAGCGGCAAATAAATCCTTTGAAGGGATTTTTCAAAATTTTGATAAATTTTTATAAAAACTGCTATGGTCAGACAAGCTTTGATGTTTGGTAGTTAGGAATAGAGAGACAGTTACCCATTTTGGAATCCTCAGAATGTGTACTTTTCACAAATATATGGTTTTCTGTGGTAAACCTACTGTGTCAGGAATTTTTGGCCTTGGAATCTAAAGTATGCCGTTATCTGCTTTGGTGCATTCAAAATTTGGTAATATACTGCGAGGAATTTTTGCTGTACAGAAGTCCTAAATCTCCCCCAAACTATACATATCTGGTATTGGCACATTCGAGAGACATGAGGCTTTCCAAATCAGTTGGATGTTCAATGCGTATTTTTCTGGTATAAATGCATATATTGTGAAAAATAGAATTTTTAAAATTTTTTTGTAGTTAGAGCTATAAATCTTTTCTCAGAGGTGGAACTGCATGAAAACAGATGTAGAAAGGGCAGTTTCTGCTGAAAAAAAAACAATGTATTTTCCTAGGTAAACTAAAGGTTTCCCTTAAAGTGAGAGAGCACAAATGTTTACAAAACGGCTCGCATTTCGTGTAACCAAAATGTAAAATTGTGCTGGCACTTAAAGGGTTAAAATGTAAATTGAAGAACTGCAGAATAAAAAGCTAAACAATGGAAAAAAAAAAAAAACAAATAAAACCAATTGCAGAATATAACTCTCTACATCATTGCAAAAGTTAACAAAAAAGTGAACAACCCTTTTAAAGGGCAACTAAAGTCTAAAATATGTTAGAAATGTTGTATACTAAATATAAACACAAACTGACTGACTGCACCACAAGCCTAATTAAACAAATGATTTATGCTTTCAAAGTTGGTGCAGGGGGCTATCATCTTGTATCTTTGTTAAACTTCTCTGCAATTTCAAGACTACGCACATGCTCAGGGCTTCACTTGGGAGGTTAAGCTTCGGGATTGTCATAAATTCAAAACAGCACAAGTCAAATAATATCTGCCATAGAAGCGGATACATCAAGACTGATCAAATATACTAATAATCAAAATATACAGACCGCACTGGGTCTGTGAATACAAACCTAAACAGTTGTCGACTGCTCTACAGGGAAACAAACAAACCTGCTTGAGTTCTGGGAAGAAAGGTTTGTTTCCCTGCAGAGCAGTTAGGGACTGTCTGAAACTTCCACAGCAGTCAGAGCAAGTAAAATGAAGAGGTTTAATTAAAAAAAAAGTCTACTGTTTTTATAAGAAAGTATATTGGAGACAGATTTATTTTTCATTAAAGAAAGTAAAAATGGGATTTTATTGTTTTGCCTTTACATCACTTTTAAGTAGCCAAAAGGCACACGGCTTGCATAGCAGACAAATACTGTACTACAGAGAACCCATGCCGACTTTCCCTCTCTAGGCCAAACTGACAGCTTACTGGCCCCTGTATGTTTGATATAGCACAAAATCACCATATATCTACCAAACAGGTTAGAAATTCAAGTTGGCACTGATGTGGTCACCATTGGCCTACAGTATGATTTAGTTGTTGGACCTGAGGCCAAATAAATAGACCAGTCTGATCTGGAGTGTTGGTGGCCAAATCAGGCAAAGATCTGCACATATGGAAATAAAAAAAAAAAGATGCATCCTGACTTGCATGTACAGATTTAACCTGATGAACTATAAAAAAAAAAAGAAACAGAAAAGTGTAAAGGTATACAGATCAAGACATTTTGATTTCACAATTATTCTGTCAAATATAGGCTCAGCAGACAAGTAACTTCAATCAAGATGCTAGTCAATACCGAGCAGTTTTGCCACATGTCACAAAGGACAATAAGTGAAGAAAAAAATAGCCTGAATATTTATCATAAAACTAAATTAATGCTCTTCTGCTACATTGTTTTAGGAGTCAGAAGTGCAAAAAAATGTATATAAATCAAAAAGATATAAACATTTACTAAAAGTAATACCATTAAAAATGTTCAGTGAATATTGGAAATGTGCTTAGAATTACACGCTTTCATTATAAAAACAGTTTTGGGAGGACATACATTTCTTGATGACATTATTTCCCATACCATATGCATTCTTATAAATTAGTTTTTAGCCTTTCAGAAATTAAAACTGAAAAACAAACACTATTCATGCTGAACTGTGTGCAATGGGAAATAACTTTAGTAAACAAGATTTCTCTGGAAAGGATAAAAGTAAGCAATGGGTTGTTTCCAGCTAATTGTCTTCTCTGTTATTACTGTAATTTTTTTGCCAGTCATTTCCATGAAGGATATCCAATTAGAGGATCATCATACTAGAGTTCTGCGCGGGTCCATTTTTTGGGACCCGTACCCCCAACCTGCAATCCGCAACCTGGACCCGCATTCTTACACACTTCAACCCGTAACCCATGACCATCAAGAATCAGGGAGTGCTGTCATTGTAAACCGGGAAGTGACATCTTCTGTAGTAGAAATGCTCAGAAAAAAGGCGTAAAAATCGCTATGGCGAAGATCCGTGACCCAACCCTCAACCTGAAGAACTACCTACACGCTTCTATACCCGCACCTGGAGCTTCTACATTCAACCCTCCGGATTCCGCAGGATTTTGCGGGTAACCGGCGGGTACCCGACCTGCTGCAGGACTCTTCATCATACTAATGTAGAAATAAACAAGCCATCTGATCACTGGCCCACAAGCCAACCTATTGTATACCAAATCATTTAATAATACACACGTATGGCTATGTGGTATTAATCTATTTGTATGACCAAACATACAGATATCTGATCAAGTGGGATGAAGTTGAGGAGATAAGCTTCTGATCCCAGCAGTAGCAGGGAAGACTGAAGATTTTCTGGACATCTTGATTAAATGAAATATCTAGATTAGCTGCTGAAACTGCAAGCTACTGAGCCCTACAGTAAGCAGCAGCTGGACAGTTTTCAAAAACAGACAAAATACACAATCATAATACAAAGCTGGATGATTTATAAACATAAATGCCAAATTGCACAACTAGTTTCTAAAAACAACCAATTAACTATTAGTTCTGAACAGTCTACAAAAATGCAACGCAATTCAGTCTAATGAGCACCAGTGTACAATTAGCTTAACGTTTATCTAATATTAAAATGTACTTTCAGTTCTCCAGCATCTACAGTGGTGTGAAAAACTATTTGCCCCCTTCCTGATTTCTTATTCCTTTGCATGTTTGTCACACAAAATGTTTCTGATCATCAAACACATTTAACTATTAGTCAAAGATAACACAAGTAAACACAAAATGCAGTTTTTAAATGAGGGTTTTTATTATTTAGGGAGAAAAGAAATCCAAACCTGTGTGAAAAAGTAATTGCCCCCTGAACCTAATAACTGGTTGGGCCACCCTTAGCAGCAATAACTGCAATCAAGCGTTTGCGATAACTTGCAACGAGTCTTTTACAGCGCTCTGGAGGAATTTTGGCCCACTCATCTTTGCAGAATTGTTGTAATTCAGCTTTATTTGAGGGTTTTCTAGCATGAACCGCCTTTTTAAGGTCATGCCACAACATCTCAATAGGATTCAGGTCAGGACTTTGACTAGGCCACTCCAAAGTCTTCATTTTGTTTTTCTTCAGCCATTCAGAGGTGGATTTGCTGGTGTGTTTTGGGTCATTGTCCTGCTGCAGCACCCAAGATCGCTTCAGCTTGAGTTGACGAACAGATGGCTGGACATGACGAACAGATGGCTGGACATTCTCCTTCAGGATTTTTTGGTAGACAGTACAATTCATGGTTCCATCTATCACAGCAAGCCTTCCAGGTCCTGAAGCAGCAAAACAACCCCAGACCATCACACTACCACCACCATATTTTACTGTTGGTATGATGTTCTTTTTCTGAAATGCTGTGTTACTTTTACGCCAGATGTAACGGGACGTGCACCTTCCAAAAAGTTCAACTTTTGTCTCGTCGGTCCACAAGGTATTTTCCCAAGTATTGGCAATCATTGAGATGTTTTTTTAGCAAAATTGAGACGAGCCTTCTTTTTGCTTAAAAGTGGTTTGCGCCTTGGAAATCTGCCATGCAGGCCGTTTTTGCCCAGTCTCTTTCTTATGGTGGAGTCGTGAACACTGACCTTAATTGAGGCAAGTGAGGCCTGCAGTTCTTTAGATGTTGTCCTGGGGTCTTTTGTGGCCTCTCGCATGAGTTGTCTCTGCGCTCTTGGGGTAATTTTGGTCGGCCGGCCACTCCTGGGAAGGTTCACCACTGTTCCATGTTTTTGCCATTTGTGGATAATGGCTCTCACTGTGGTTCGCTGGAGTCCCAAAGCTTTAGAAATGGCTTTATAACCTTTACCAGACTGATAGATCTCAATTACTTTTGTTCTTAGTTATTTTTAACAAGGGGGGCAATCACTTTTTCACACAGGCCCATGTAGATTTGGAGTTTTTTTTCTCCCTTAATAACGTAAACCTTCATTTAAAAACTGCATTTTGTGTTCAATTATGTTATCTTTGACTAATAGTTAACGGTTTTTGATGAGCAGAAACATTTAAGTGTGACAAACATGCAAAAGAATAAGCAATCAGGAAGGGGGCAAATAGTTTTTCACACCACTGTATAACAAAATTAGAGGTCCTTTAAATATACTGTAAGAACAAAAGGATCCAACCAATAGAACTATTTATTATGGTCACCCTAAACTTGATGACTGGCTGGGGCTTAGAGGAAGAGAGAGATTTTTGTACTCACCGTTAAAGGAACAGTTCAGGGTAAAAATAAAAACTGGGTAAATAGATAGGCTGTGCAAAATAAAAAATGTTTCTAATATAGTTAGTTAGCCAAAAATGTAATATATAAAAGCTGGAGTGAGTGGATGTCTCATATAACAGAATACAACACAACATCCTGCTTTTCAGCTCTCTAAATCTGAGTAAGTCAGCGACTTGAGGGGGAGCCACATGGGACATAACTGTTCAGTGAGTTTGCCATTGATCTTCAGCATTGAGCTCAGATTCAAAAGCAACAGTTATGACCCATGTGGCCCTCCCTCAAGTCATTGATTGGTTACTGCCTGGTAACCAGGGTAACCAGTCAGTGTAAACAAAAGAGAGCTGAAAAGCTAGGTTAGACTTACAGTCACTCCAGCCTTTATACATTACATTTTTGCCTAACTAACTATATTGAAAACATGTTTTGTTTTGCACTGCCTATCTGTTTACCCAGTTTTTACTTTTATACTGAACAATTCCTTTAAATCTTTTTCTCTTGTCCTATATTGGGGGACACAGGCCTTCCCTCCCTATCTGACATATTTTTGTTCACTGGCGTTGTATATAGTTACTCCCAGTTGGGAGCAAGTAAGTTATGTTCTGAGGGGGTTGACGGACTCCTTCCGTTTTGGGTTATGCTGCTCCTTCTTCAGTAGAGACTGGAGGAAATAGGAGGAGGCAGGGGATGAAGCCCAGAGCGGGAGGAGGAGTCACTTTTAACAAGTTAGTGTCCATTCTCCGGCTGCAGGATCTTCATCCCCATGGTGCCTGTGTCCCCCAAAATAGGACAAGAGAAAAGGATTTAACAGTGAGTGCAAAAATCTCTCTTTCTCTTGCCTAATTGGGGGACACAGGCACCATGGGGATGTCCCAAAGAAGCCCCCCGAGGGTGGGATACCGAGACCCCGTCTATTAGGTGCTCAACTAACAACAGTCTGTAGCACCTTCCTCCCAAAACTGGCTTCGGCCAAAGCCTGTGTGTGTAGCCTGTAGAATCTTGTGAAAGTGTGTAGGGATGCCCAAGTGGCCGCTCTGCATACCTGTTCTGCCGATGCTTGGTGTCTCACTGCCCAAGAGGTGCTGAGTGAGCGAGTGGAGTGGGCTCTGACCTTGATTGGAGGCTGTTTTTTTTCCTTATGACATAGGTTCTGACTATTGTGGAACGAATACATTTGGCCAATGTGGTCTTGGATGCTCTATTTCCCTGAGATGGACCATTCTGAATAACCAGCAGTGCCTCTGTTTTCCTGATCCCCTTTGTGGCCTGTAAGTAGTAATTGATGGCCCTGACAACATCTAGCTTGTGGAGTTTACTCTCAGTGGAATTCTTGGGCTCTGGACATAAGGAAGGTACCACAATATCCTGATTGAGATGGAATTCTGATACCACCTTCGGTAAAAAGTCCGGAGTGGGTCTGAGTACCACCTTGTCCTTGTGAATAATGGTGAATGGTGACCTGCATGAAAGTGAGGCAATTTCCGATACTCTCCTAGCTGATGTGATGGCTATCAGGAAAGTAACCTTCTCTGTCAGCGTCGAGAGAGATATTTTGTCTATCGGTTCATAAGGGTCGTCTTGAAGAAGTGAAAGAACTAGATTGAGATCCCACGGAGTTACCGGGTAACGATATGGCGGGGTAAGGCGAGCGGCTCCCTGGAGAAAGGTTCTAATGTGGTCTTTGAATGCCAACTTCTCTTGGAGAAGTTTTAACAAACGCCCGGAGAGCTTGTAATTTGCTTTCAAATCATTCTCAGTGTTTTATTGCAAGAAACATGCACAACATGTTTCGGCGTATTCGCCTTCATCAGGTGCATACAATAAATGGCATAGCAAAAACAGAATAATATGCATTTGGCCACTTAAAGTGGAGCCTGTGAGTGTTGTTGGTGAGGTGGGGGTATAAATTCTGTTTTTGCTATGCCATTTATTGTATGCACCTGATGAAGGCGAATACGCCGAAACATGTTGTGCATGTTTCTTGCAATAAAACACTGAGAATGATTTGAAAGCAAATTACAAGCTCTCCGGGCGTTTGTTAAAATTTTGATTTGGAATTGGAGCATCCATTACACGGGGATTGCAGCCTGTTGATGAGCCACCACAAAAGGTATTTGGACCACTATTTTCTGGATTCTCTTGGAGAAGGATAGACAATGCCGAAACCTGTACCTTCAGAGAACTCAATGCTAACCCTTTTGAGAGACCTCTCCCCATCCTCTTAGACTGGCGTCCGTGGAGAGGACTGTCCAGTGATGAGGCGTAAAGAGTCTGCCCCCTACTGTCCGATTGGCTTTAGTCCACCAGTCTAGGGAGACTTTAACCTGTTCTAGAATGACTATCCGGCGATCTAGATCTGACCGGTCCGTCCACTGATGCTGTAGTATAATGTGTTGGAGGAGTCTGGTGTGGAACTGTGCAAACGGAATGGCTGGGAAGGACGACACCATCGTGCCAAGGGTCCGCATGGCGTTTCGGAGAGTGGTAGACTGGGTCTTCCTGAGCGTTTGCACCCTGTTCTGTAAGGTGTTAGCCTTGTCCAGTGGGAGGAATGCTCTCCCCGACCTGAAGTCCAGAATAAGACCTAGGTATTCTATGTTCTGAGTCAGTTATAGATGGGATTTGGAATGGTTGATGATCCAGCCCAGATTTGTCAGTGTATGTAGGGCCTGTGATGTGTGAGATTCAGCTACGTTCGCTGATGGGCCTTTGACGAGCAAATCTTCCAAATATGGGATAATTGTTATCCCCTTGAGTTTGAGCCCTTCTATTGCCGTTGTCATGACCTTGGTGAAGATACGCGGTTCAGATTACAGACCGAAGGGGAGGGCTACGAACTGCCAATGTTGTCCATTTGTGAAGAATCTGAGGAACCTCTGGTGGGCCGGATGGGGATATGGAGATAAGCGTCCTTGATGTCTACGACCGACATGAACTCGTTTGCTTCCATGGATGCCAAAATGGATTGTATTGATTCCATCCTGAAGCGGTGTTGCTTGATAAAGGGGTTGAGGTCCTTTGGATCCAAGACTGGTCTTAGGGAGCCATCCTTTTTGGGGACCATGAAGAGGTTGGAGTAGTACCCCGTGCCCTTTTCTGTGTGTGGTACTGGTCGAATGGTTCCTGCTGTTACTAGTTCTTGGATGACTGTGAGGAACTTGACCCTGTTGTGACTCTGTTTGGGAAGTCTGGATATGAAGAATCTGTGTGGTGGTCGTTGTATGAACTCTATCAATAGTCCTTGAGACACTACCTGAAGGAACCGTATCTGGTCTTTCCACACCTCCCGAAAGGATGTGCTGTGTTGTATTTGTCCTGAGCTGGTTTGGTAGGTGCCTTCGCGGCAGACCAACTGGGTCTTTGCTTATTTTGGTAGCGTGAGCAAAAATTGGAGCTGGATTTGTCTGTCTGGACTCTTGATCTTTGGGTTTGTCTGAAAGGACGAAAAAGGGGCCTTCGCTTGAAGGGCGCTCTCTTGGGCCTCGTTTGGGGTAGTAGGGTGCTCTTGCCGCCCGTAGCCTGAGATATTATTTTGTCGAGCTCTGTCCCAAAAAGTAATTTTCCTTGGAAGGGAAGGCTGACAAAAAAACGCTTGGATGTTAAATCAGTCGACCACGTTTTCAACCACAGGAAACGACGGGCCGCCACAGATTGTGCGGAAGCTTGGGCAACCATCTTAGCTGCGTCTAGTGCTGCGTCTCTGATGTAAGTGGTGGCATCTTCTATTTGGGAAAGGAGATTATCCGTAGCCTGGTCTTCGGAATCTATGAGCTGTGTGGTCTGTTCTACCCACACCTCCATGGCCTTTGCAACCCAAGCAACGGCAAATATAGGTCTGAGGACTGACCCTGATGCCATAAAGAATCCCTCTAGACGCTTGTCATTGGGATCCTTGAACAACGCCACTGGTATAGTGGCAGGGGGAGATGACCATAGATCGATGCAATCGAGGAAATGGATATGTGAAAATCGCCTGGAAAGCTGTACCCTGTTATATGGGGTCTTCCATTGAGCTTTGATTATGTCCTCTAGCTGCTCGTATGCGGGGTATAGGCATGAACTCTTCTTCGGTCTCTTAAAAATGTTCTTAGCTGGCTCTACCGTGGTAGCAGTATCTTCAATGTTAAGTGTGCCGAGAACTGCCTGTATAAGGCCCTCTACCTCTCGCTCTGTTCTAGGTGTCAGTGTCAAGATGTTCCAGATCAGAGCTGCCCTTCCTCATCTGAGGGACTGAGCTGTTCCCTTGGGGAATCTGGTGGAGAGCATATGGGGCGTTTGTTTCCGCCCTGGCGTTTGTCTGATCTAGGGAGGGACAGGTGCTCCAGGACCTTGTCTAGGGTTTCCAGTATATGGGCCAGGTTTTGTATGCCCGCTAGGGATAGTGAAAGAGCCCTAACCAGATCAGAATCAGGTGTGCTAGCCTGTGAGGAGGCAAGGTATCTGATGGTCCGCAGGCCAAACACACAGACTCCGCCGAAGGCAAAAGAAATTTGGCTTTACATTTGGCGCAGGCAAGGAAGGACACCTGCATGGGAGGGCGTGTATGAGCTGAGGACTTTGAGGCTCTTCGGTTTTGTCTGCCATTTTTCTTTTTTGTAAGGAGGCTCCTACAGAAGGAAGCAGGGGATACCAGTTCTATCGGGCTGAGGAATGCCCTAGCTCCCTCTTGATTCTGCGAAGAGAGAGAATCAAGTGATGGGGTTGGGTGGGATAACCCCCCTTTTTGCCCCCCCCCCACTATGCCTATCCTTTGCGTAGGGGTAGATGCTGGGGAAGCCTTGAAGGTCTCCTAAGTGGTCTCTGATAGCGGATGCAAGTGGGATGTGGGGTCTGTGCACAGCGTTGTTGCTCATCAGGGCTGATGAGAGAGAAGGGTGATCAGTGCCGTGGTTGTAGACAGAGCGCTGCATAGGGAGAGATACTCACCCTCGCGTTTCCGATAGCACGGAGTCAACACGAGTCCCTGTGAGGAGGAACCGGAAATGCATCTCAGCGTGAGGTGCAAGAGAAGGCGTGAAAGATAGGCGCTAAGAGCGGTGCAACTGTACGGAGCGGAAGTGTATGGAAGTGCACTGTTTATTTGCCTGTTCCCACAGATAGAGAACAGAAGGTTGGAGCACTAGCGCTCCCTAGAAAAACTGTATAGAGGGTTGAGAAGGGTAAGGCTTACCCTTGCCACCAGCTGTTCCATGCCCTGATGAAGTAACTCCCTGAATACAACGTCATAAAAACACTCATACCCTACCCCCCAGAATGGAATAAGCTCCCTGGGTAGGTGTATATCGCTGCTGCAGGCCTCCGTGGAGCGGTAAGACAGCGCAGGGAGTAAGAGCAAGCCTGCAGTCCTCCGGGGAGCGGGAAGGCTATAGAGCAGAGGGATTAGTCAGCTGGAGGGGCTCTTGAAAGGGATCAGTGGCCCCTGATGTGGCTTGATCATAACCATAGTCCTAGATCAAAGGCTCCAGCCACAGAACAAAATTTGTGTCTCCTCCTTCTGAGGACACTAAAAGAACTGGAGGAAATAGGAGGAGGCAGGGGATGAAGCCCAGAGCGGGAGGAGGAGTCACTTTTAACAAGTTAGTGTCCATTCTCCGGCTGCAGGATCTTCATCCCCATGGTGCCTGTGTCCAATTAGGCAAGAGAAATACAGCTTTAAACTATATATTGTTAGGAATATTAAACTTTCTGTACAAGCCGCAAAGTTTAGGCATTCCCTTACAGTCTCTCTAATGGTTATATCATCAGAGAAAACTGGAAATAAACTGTACTCCATAAAGCTACACTTGAGTACATGAATCAATATACTCAAGTGCATGTCCTCTACCTTTTATTATTTGGCAACTTTTAAATCGAAGTATTTGAAACCTATTAAGAATTCCTAGCTCATGTTCTGCCTCCCACTTTCGTTATCTTCCATCGCCCATCTGAAATATTTCCATGCTACACATCTCTAGCTCAGTGATTATAATCCTTCATCTGTGTTTGATGAGTGTATGTCCATACTTGTCTTTTAGTGAGGCTGGTGTTTGGGGGAATTGTGAAGAAGTACAGCTGGAGGATAGCCAGTCAAAGACCTGAACTATTCCAATTTGATATAAACAATTTAATTAATTAAAACAAGTATATCAAGTGTGAGTTCAATACAACTTTAAAAAAAAAAAAATAGTTATAGTAATGAGCACTGCATACATTTACATATACAGATGAAGCTAAAATATAGATACCCTTTTTTTCATCATCATCATCTTCCTCCTCATCTTCCTCTTCTTCGTCCCCTTCATCTTCCTCTTCTTCTTCTTTTCCATTTGCTTCATCTTCAGGCATTTTTTCTTCAGTGGCCTCTTCAACTAGTTCAGATTCCTCTTTAGTCAGTGTATCGGATTCAGCATCAGAAGACATGTTTCTTACCTGAAGGAAAAAACACTAAGGTATAATCAGAACTGACATGTATGCTACAGATTTGTATCGATATCTCGCATGTTCTGCTAGCAGCAAATATGAAACAGCTAAACATTTTTCTTATATTTCAAGATTTGAAACACATATCCATACATGAAATGCGTTAGGCTTAACTGGTGTATAGGGACCATAGCACGGAGCAAACAAATCAGTCAGGTACTGTGTGGGGTTGGCAATGAATGAAGTACTGGCCTAGTGCTAACAGAAAGGATACATTTTTAGACTACAACAGTACAAATAAAATGAGTTAAATGACCATATGTAACTGGCTATATATTTTCCATCTATATGCCATAATTATATGGAAGTTAGCAAGTATGAAAACACAACAACGCTCTGTGATGCCCTATGATAAAAAATATGAGTGTAATATTTTTTATTACACGGATAGGCAGAATGTATATTCAGACTTAGTTTTCAGCATTAATCCAACTTATTCTGCTCACGTTGATAAAAACGTGCATACAGGTGTAATGCAACCCTTAAACAGACCTGTGAAGAAGGTTGAAACCTGCAGTGCAAAAATCAAAAATTGCAACTGAAAGCAGTCAATTCCATGGACATATAACTTTAAAACCACAGAATATAATAAAGTACTGCACACTGTGAAGTTAATTAGCATTTTATGTCATTAAGCAAAGTTTATTTTTGGATTTACATCACCTTTAATGTACTTTGCTTTTGTAGTTGCATCAAAATATTATCAAGGTCCTAATGTGGCCTGCAATGTTGGACTCAAATGGTATGCGAAAGAAAGTTCTTTTGTTTTAAATCGAATACAAGAGTGCTGGTCCTGACCAACCACAAAATAGATACATTTGTGCTCAAAAGTTTACATACCCTGGCAGAGCCAAGTCATGGCAGATCACCTTTTTACATTGCATACTATAAGGAGATGAATGACCATATTAATTAATACATTAGTCTAATGATTTGAGCATAATATGAGTTTGTCCCAAGACAATAGGCACAAGGGAAATTACGAATGTAAAGTACGTCTGCTGTTCAGCATTGAAACCCCACAGGGTTTCAGAAGCTCTTGTGGTTTACTTTCTTTTACAAGAGCCATTAAAATAATAATACGGTCTATACTTTCTTGCAAACAACCATCTTACTGCACTGTAACTCTGGCAAACAGGTAACTAGAGTCACAAATACCCTGCATTTCTATATCTAGAGGAAAGAGGAGGTGTTCATTTTGACGCCAGATGGAATTCTGTCTGCAGCTTACTTAGGGGTCCGTTTACTAAAGTGTGGTAAAAATGTGCGCACAAAATATAGACAAATTTAACGCAGAATACGTTTTCGCGAGTTTATTAACCTGCAGTAAATATAAATTTGCGAATCTTCTTGCGCAAGAATATGTATTCGCCAGTTATCGCATCCGCTGAAAATAACGCTACGTACACATTAAGGCCTGGTGTACTTAACAGCGAAATGTGTGAAAGACAAAATTAATGCCAGAATATTCGCAACATTTTACTGCCATCTATATAGTGGCGTTAACGTATTTTTTGGCCAGAAAATTCTCAATGGGAGTTTAATTCTCAATAAACTGTGCATTTAAATGATACAAAGAGATAACTGGTATGATTTCTTGTTCATATGATTCTATGGACAGAAGGGTGAGTTAGTGGATGGATGAAGTATGGGTTTATATGATACATATGTGTTTGATTGGTGTCACTCTTGTAATGTTATTGGTTAGTATAATCATCAGTCAATAAAGTTTATGAGTTTTGAAAGACACATTTCTGGTCATAAATGTCAGTAAAAATTGCCATAATTAACGCCATTATTAACGCATAAAACAAGACAATTTTCTAGAATAAATATTTGCAAATGTAATTTGTCGCCAGAAAATTCGCAACTCGCTAAAATTACCGCCAACGTAAGCTGGTTCGCTAACGTAAACTTAGTCGCTGCGAATATTCTGGCGGAAAAATATTCTCAGCGAGAACATGCGGAAACTTATAGTCAAATTTACCGCACTTTAGTAAACGGACCCCATGTACTGGCTACAGTCACTGATTTCGATTGGTGTATATATCAAACAGCACTACTCTTGTTTCAAGCATGTTTCTACTTGCTGGGAGATGGGGACTGTAATAACAAAGACTATTCAAGAGAGATAAACAATAACAGCGCAGCTACATGGCAAGCTATTATCGTACAAAAATTGGGGGGAAAATTATTTTTTGTCACTAATATTCACATATGTGCAGTACCCATATTCTATTTATGGTAATGGCAGACGTGGTTTTGAACATTTTTTTAGCTATAACTCTATGGGAGTGGCATGAAAATGTTCAAACTGGGAATCTTTTGCAAGGGGCCCTAGTCCTGTCAAGTTTCAGACTCTTATCTCTTAAAAAATAAGCAGTGGAGTATTATCAAACAATACCCGCCTGTCACACTTGACAAGACTTAAGCTGGCATAAACAGGCAGATTTAAAGGCCAACTCGAACCCCAAAATATAAAGTTTGCCTAAAAAAATTCTAAGCAACATTCCAATATACAGTGAAACCTCAATTTTACATCCCCTAGTTTTAAGTTTCACCTGAAATCCATTTCTCAAAAGAGCAAACAGATTTTTTTTATATTCAGTTTTGAAATCTGACATGGGGCTAGACATTTTGTCAATTTCTCAGCTGGCCCTGATCATGTGACTTTAAGACAGAACTGCTTTCTGGCAAGCTGTTGTTTTTCCTTCTCAATGTAATTGAATAGTACTCAGTGGGACATGGTTTTTTATTATAGAGTGCTATTCTTAGGCTGCTGGGGGGGGGTGATATCACTCCAATTTGCAGTACAGCAGTAAAGAGTGATTGAAGTTTATCAGACAATTTGGGGCAGCTGGGAAATTTACAATATGTCTAGCCCCATGTCAGATTTCAAAATGAAATATAAAAAAAAATCTGTTTGCTCTTGTGAGAAAATGGATTTAAAAATGCAGAATTCTTTTGGAGCAGCATGCATTTTGAAAAAAAAAAAAAATTTCCCATGACAGTATCCCTAGAACAGCCAAGATGAGCCACAGATACATGTGACAGAAGATCTGGATTAAATATAAACGAACACAGCTTCTCAACAATAAATACATAAAACCAGCAGACAACCAAAGATAAAGATTGCTAGGGCAGCTGCCATTAATATGATGCCCAGGGCCAGTGACAGATCCTTACAGCATAGCGACACACCGTATCAGGGATAACAATAGGATGGTTGGGCATCTCCGCGGGGGAAAGTGAGATGGGGCTCCAGATTATGCAGTGTGAAGTTGAATATGGGAACCTCACATAAATGTTTGCAGGCTAAATACATAGGCGAAGAGGCCACGGGTACTGCGGGCACAAACAGCGCCAGTGCCTTACTCCGCTATGGGATTGTTACGCAATGGGCACCTTAGCCACTAGTACAGGACTAGGCGCGTACTTACTCTCTAGGCGGCCCGGGGTGCGCAGGGTGAAGTCGTGCTGCTCTGGGAAGCGAAGCCGAAGCGCTGTTATATTAAAGTAGTCAGGCTGACAGGAAACAGGAGGTGGGAGGCCAGCTGTCCCCTCTGATAACGTAAAACGACGGCAGAGGGAAGGACGACAAGCCCTGCACAATATTAGTTTTATTTAAAATGGCGGTCCTACAGCGAAGCGGGAAAGCAAACAGCCAACCACGGGTAAGAGGTGGAGTTGTGCCCGCGAAGGAGAGAGAAGTGACACACAGGGTAGAAGGACAAGAGGCGGGAACAGTGACAGTCAGCGGTGGCCTGCAAGAGCTCTATATTCCAGCAGTGGCTTGAACTACAATTCCCAGGATCCCTTAGCGCAGACAAAGCATTAGAGAGGTGCTGGGGTCGGCACAGCCGGGAACGAGGTTCCTAGTGGTGTGTGTGGCAATTGTGTCCTAAGAGGTGTTTGGTTAGGCAAGTTGCTGAGCGTGAATGGCAGCCTGCGCGTTGTCGTGTTATCCTCAAAAGTGTTATCCATGGATGTTTTTTCCGCTTTTACCATTACAATCCCATACACTGCAACGTTACCCTGCAGACGTACAAACCTGACTTACCCGCCTTTTAAAGGACCACCTGCACGAAATAATGTGGAATATAATAGCACTAGGGCTTGTGCCAAACAGGGTTTTTTTTTTGCCTATTTTCAAATGGAAAATAAACTATTGCTTATAAACATGGATACTGAGATCTTGAGACTTGCAAATCATACCCATGTTTTGGCAAACTCACAAATACAGATGCAAATTAGCGTTGGTTTTGGTAGATTGTGTGCATGTAGGGTTCCCACCTTTGGAAAAAAACGGCTTTTCTATAGATTTATCTTTTTTCCCTATTAATAATATTGGGATCAACCATCATTTTTACTTGCCAGGTGGCAAACCTATGTGCATGTTGTGATTAGGGTTGCCACTTTTTCTTGAAAAAAATACCGGCCTTCCTATATATTTATATTATTTTCCTATTAATAACATTGGGATCAACCATCAAAAATACCTACCAGGCCGGTAAAATACTGGGCAGGTGGCAACCCTAGTTGTGGGGCACATTATGTCACAGGTATTTGTGTTGGACTGGCACTTCTGGCGCATGATTATGTAACCCGTATTTGGCTGAAATAGACAAATAGCAACTTGTGTGGTAGCGCATGGACTACTGCACGACCCTCTTTCTCCAGGATGGCTTTTCGATAAATGGAAAGATAACGTGCTGATGTTAAACTACAACTTGCTACTGCCAAAAGTGTAAAAGAATAGAGTTGGATGCCAGGGGTTCTTTGCAAAACAGTAGAACAGGCTTTATTCAGGTATAACGCTTCACAGGGTTATAATACTCACTTATGAGGTAGTCATAGTCAGGCCCGGACTGGCAATCTGTGGGTTAGGGCAAATGCCAGATGGACTGCTATAAGGTGCCATAGAAAGTCAGTATTTAGTGGGCTGGTGGGGACTGTTTGGGACTCTATGTGGGCTTATTGGGCCTCTGTGTACCTGAAATGCCAGGGCCTATTTTGATTCTCAGTCCAGTCCTGGTCATAGTACATGCCAGGTACAATCAAAGGTGTAGCAGACACAGCATGGAAAGACGCCACAGAAGAAATATCACGGGGAATTGAAACTGTACACCTTCCAGGTTGTCAGTACCTCATGTGGACTGGATCCCCTACAGTAGACGTGGAACAGGGATAGAACAATAACCTGATTCCCGTGTCAATACGAAGAAAACGTGGTAAAGAACGCTCAGATGCAGGTCATTACTGCAAAGGTTGAGGTTCTTTAATCTGAACACAAAATGTTTCGAGCAAGAGCTCTTTGTAAAGTGTTACCAGATTTAAAACCTGTACACATTATTAACCAATTAAACTCCACCCCTAATTAGTGGTGAAATACTAAGGTCACCGCCACCCGCAGAGCGTGACGAAACATCTTGGCCACTGCAAGGGGAATAATTTTTTCAGCCTAGCCAATATAAGTGTGCGAATAAAAAGTTCAACAATAAGAGTCTATAGTGTTGAGATAGAAATTACCTTTAGATCACAGAAATAGTCCATGAATGTCCAAAAAGGCTTATCTAGGGGATCTGAAATGAACAAAAAACCCTGGTACTGCACATAGCCTGCCAAGAGCACTGGTTGATTCACATTGGAGTCAATCTAGTAAAACAATTAATAACATTCAAGCATTACTGGCAAATTTTAAGTATACAGTAGTCTTACCCTTGTGTAGTATATTCAGTATATCCAGCAAACGGGCCGTGGCCTACTACCGGGCTACAGACATACCTGAACTTGGCCTGCGTGCGGAGTCTGCATTTGACACAGATGCACCAAATGTGACGTGGAGGCACCAAATTTAGCTGTTTAACCTACTTTTCAATTTGACTCCAGCTGTAATATTAATCTATTCATGTTCCCTCCTCTCTATCCTCCGTACTACTTCCAGTACTTGCTACTTCAATTGTGTTTGACTGCTTCAGTATGGAAAAATAGCACGAAACCTAAGTATCTGTTTGAGTACCAGATTTAAAGTTGCAAATATGGGATTTATGTTCCTTTATTCGTTCCTTCACGGGACATGAAGTCTGTCCTTTGTCAGTAATGCGACCCCTTCACTACAGGCAAGCAGAGCCTGGAGGAGAGCTACTCCCTCTATCCTCTTTGTTGGAGCTTGAGCTGCTCTTACTAATTAAGCCTTCCTGTCTCACTCTCTCTACTAGAGTGCTATTACAGAAGCTATACTACACACTGGCTTCACCTTGTTCACAGAGTCCCTGTACCCCGACTTCACAAAAGGGGTTGTCCCTTTATGGCCTAACACTTCTGGGGCCTTGTTAATTCCAGGCTCAGTGGACCTTCCACCCAGATCAACATCTGCAGACTAAAGATGAAGGACCTCCCCATGCACAGTGATGCAGGATATTATCATCAACCTAGGGCCAATGAAATCGGTATGCAAATAGGTACCAATATGTTACATGGGTTTTAACCCAGCAACAGGGAAAGGAGTCACTGGCAGGGAATGAAGCCATAAGGGATATTACACTTATGGATCCCTACAATTAATAATGACATTAGCACCTGATTCACTTACCAGAAGTGTATTCCAGTTGTTGATGCAACCCTCTAAGGCAGTGATCCCCAACCAGTAGCTCGTGAGCAACATGTTGCTCTCCAACCCCTTGGATGTTGCTCCCAGTGGCCTCAAAGCAGGTGGTTATTTTTGAATTCCAGACTTGGAGGCAAGTTTTGGTTGCATAAACACCAGGTGTAATGCAAAACAGAGCCTCAATGTAGGCTGACAAGCGACATAGGGGCTACTAAATGGTCAATCACATCCTTTATTTGGCACCCCAGGAATGTTTTTCATGCTTTTGTTGCTCCCCAACTCCTTTTACATCAGAATGTTGCTCACAGGTTCAAAAGGTTGGGGATCCCTGCTCTAAGGGAATCCTGAAATTACAAGCAGATCAATTGTGTTTGTTATTCCAGGGTTTCCTTGCACCAGTGCATGTTTGTATGTCATTTATCAGAGCAGGCTGATGGAACTCATATGTGCTCCCTGCAAGTACGGGTGCAAGTAGCCTTCTCAAAAGATAAACACATGGGCACATCCAGGCCTCCGTAGTTGATCATGCCTGGTTCATGCTATTATTGGTAAGAATCACAGTGTTGGGCAGTTCTTACCCTGGGAAACAACTTGTGGCCACAAGGAGACTTTACCATTCAATAACACACAAAACTGTCAAATACCAGCACAAAAGCATTAACAGATACTAACCATTATATGATAACTCTTCAAATATCACATCTTAATGTCACTGAGTACATTCCCCATATCCTAACCACTTTTTTGAAAATATCCTTACAGCTCTTTGTTTCTTTTTTATGAGTGGGCAACAGGATACTAGGGCATTTGAAAAAATGCCCCAGAGTTTTGCAATTAGTATTGAAAATTATGCTGAGCTGTTAAGGCCCCCATGCACAGGCCATTAAAGGGGAATTCAACCCCCCGGCACTAACCTCTCCCCCCCCACCCCCCATAGGCCCTCCTCCCCCCTGGCCTACTTCTCCCCTCGGGCTATTGCCCCTAAGTCACTACTTAACCCTCTGTGTAGGTCCCCTCCAGCGATGTTCACAGGGGCCATCTTCTCTTCTAACTGCTTCCTCCTGGATCCGGCGGCGCATGCGCAGTAGGAAGCTGTTACGACTGCGCATGCGCACAAAGTTTGACGATTGAACTTGGTGAACTTTGTGCGCATGCGCAGTAGTACCAGCGTTCTACTGCGCATGCGCCGCCGGTGGAGCCGGATCCAGGAAGGAGCCATTGGAACAGAAGAGGGCCCAGGAAGAAGTGGTTGGAAAAGAAGATGGCCCCTGTGAACTTCGCTGGAGGGGACCTACACAGAGGGGTAAGTAGCAACTTACGGGCAATAGCCCAGGGGGGGGGGAGAGGTAGGCCGGAGGGAGGGGGCCCTACAGGGGGTGGGGGTGAGGGTTTAGCACCTGGGGGATTGAATTCCCCTTTAAAAGCTCCCGACAGACCAAGTCGACATCTTATTGGCTTGTGAGTGGGGCCATCCGATGGTCATCCCCGATCGATATCTGGGCAAAAGTTGTCCAGATGCCGATTGTACAGGTTAAAAAATCCCATCAGATTGCGCACGCATCTTTTCGTTGATGCGGACCTGCGACCCGACCGTCCATTTGGCCTCCATTCTGATCCAGTCGTTGGGCTGTAGGGCCCACAATCAGATCAGCCTGATATCGCCCACTTCAATTGCGGAGGACAGGAAGTGGAGTTTCAGTAAGTTATTTCTTAATAAAGGCTTTGCTATTTAAAAGTTTAATTTGTCTTGGTGTATATTTTTCGTTGTATACTAATGAATTTTTGTAAATTTTTTTTTGATGTTTAGGGTTGCCAACTGGCTGCTATTTTACCGGCCTGGCCGGTATTTTTGATGGTTGATCCCAATGTTATTAATAGGAAAAAAAGATAAATATATAGGAAGGCCGGTATTTTTTTCGAGAAAAAGGTGGCAACCCTATTGATGTTACTGTTCCGTTAACTAAAGAAGTAGGCTAAAAATGTTGTACATGTTTTGGGCCACCTAAGGCAACCACAGCCCTTTAGCAGTAAATATTTGTGCCTCCAAAGATTCCACAGTAGCTCCCATTCTTCTTTTCTGCTGATTCCCTGCACATGATCTGTGCTACTGTCACTTACTGAGCTTTGGAACCAACTCACAATATACAGTACACAAAGGGGCAAATTCACTAAAGGGGCAAGTTATTAAACTTACACTTAGGTCAGTTTGAATAGGGCGGGTACATATAGGTCTTATATATGTTTTTATTAGTGAAGTTGGTGCAAATACACATCCTCTAATGCCCTAGAGTCCATCCTAAAAGAAATGTGGCATGCCCCTCAAATGGTTACAAAATATTTAAACAAAAATATTTTACAGTTATAAAAAACAATCCCTTTTTAAAACATGAAAAAATGCCAGAGTTTTTTTTTTTTCATTTTTATAACTTTTCTACATACAGGATATGATGTCACTGACATTACTGGAAAATTCACACTTAGGGGCAAATTTACTATTATTCCCCAAAAATAATTTGTTTCTATTCGATATTCGATTAGCATTCGAACGTCGAATGCTAATCGAATAGTTTTAGGCTACCTTTTATTCGATATTCGATCATTCGACGATCGAATACAAATATATTCGATCAGTCGAATAAATCATTCGACTAAACAAAGAAATCAGTCAATCGTTTGAATGATTCCTACAATTCGAACGATCGAACACTTCGATCGTACGAATCCTATTCGATCAGGACTTAGTCTCAGAAGCCTATGGGAGTGCTCCCATAGGCTTCTATTGCAATTCGGTAGGTCCAATCTGCCGAAGTAGGCAATCGAAGAAACTTTAAAAATAAAATCCTTCGCTGGTCGAATGATCGAATGATTGAATATTCGTTCATTCGACTCTATTCGAATGTATTCGATCGTTCGACCATTCCCTATTCGATGATCGAATATGCCAAAATTCACATATTCACATAATCTTGTTTAGCACAGCTCTTTCAGGCAATGCTCATAAAGGCTGCTGGAGGTTGATTTTGGGTGAATGTTTCCACTATTAAAATGTTGCATTGCAAATGCCCAAAATGTGCTGTTGTCCTACGAGAAGAACATCAGCATATGCTCATTGTTTTTATTTGGGGTTTTCCCTAAGGTTTTTCAATCTTATTTTTGTTGTTATTTTCTGAAATACACAAGACACCGTTAATTGATGTTGAGAACAGACATACAGGGAAAAATAAATCTGCTGTGGTACATACAGCTGCTGCCACTGGTATTCCCCAGTTAGTTCATATATGGCTCAAAAGCCTAATCAGATGTTTCAGACACTTGGGAATAATACTCTGCCTGCCGCTGTTCATTCTGTTTATGTTTTATATTGCTAACTTCACATTAGAATGCTGTGTAATAATGGCAAAAATTATAAATTGGGGAGCAAATACACCAATATGTGAATTTATAAATTACACAATGTGCAGTTTATGTTTTCCCCTTTGAATATAAAGTATAATAAATAGAAACTTAACCAGAACTTCTCTAACAATACAAACAAAAACAAAACAGTGCAATAACAGATGCAAAATACAGATTTAAGCACATAGCAACCTGACTGCCTAAACACTAAAGTTTTCTGTACGTAGTTGGGTTTGTAGTTTCAGGTTGCTCTAGCTCAATATAACACCAGTAGATTGATAGACACTTGTGGTTGTGAATATTGATTGAGTGATAAGACCAATTGACTTTTTAGGCATGTTAATGAAATTAATACATTTCCTAAATTATTAGATGCTGAAAAAAGTTAACCCAGATGCAATATCATATGGAGAAAGTGCAGAGAAGTGCATCTATACTGGTGGGATGGAGGATTTTAGGGTAGACTGTTAAGGTTGGAGTTGTTTTTTCTGGAGAAAAGGTGCTTGCATGGGGACATGATTACCCTTTACAGGACATTATAAATAAGTTGTTGGGGGGGGGGGGCATTCCTTTAGACTAAA
>CM044441.1:92351884-92364754 GCA_024363595.1 Xenopus borealis
GCAAAAGAATAAGAAATCAGGAAGGGGGCAAATAGTTTTTCACACCACTGTATAGTTAAACTAGCAGGGCAATTTTAGAGCCTTGCCTCAGGGGACAGTGAGCGGCCTCAGGCAGTGCGCCATCGTAAACTTTGGGGCCTATACAATATTGATACTTGGGCTGGCCTGAAAACTGTTGGACCCACGCATTTGGGCCGATTTCCCCACCAGATTGCAGAGTCATGGGTGACAATAATGTGCTGTCTTCCACCTCCAGCAGCCTCCCCACCTCCTTTGTGAAGTCAGAGATGGGGCAGTTTGGGCACGGGTGCATAAATAAAGAGGCTGGGTTCTGGTTGAGAGCACTCGAGTTAGGGTCACTTGTGGCTCAATTAGTTACTGACCCACACATCGATACCTTGCAAGTTATTTATATGGGGTCCCCTAGAAACACAAAACTTTTGGCCACTCCCCTTGTGTGTGCAATATACACAGCTGATATTACTCTGTAATAAGAGATTCATATAAAGGGTTCCATTAATGTACATTCTAGTTAACAGCCATTAATTAATGTACTAATTAATGTACTAATTAGTCAGCCACTTCATTGGGGTCCAGTGGTAAGTTTAAACCCTACACTCCTTTCTACCCCTACTCTGAGCTGCCATTGCATGATATGGCAGTTATGTAAGTTTTTGCATAAATTAACTAAACTGCATGCATTTAGGGATCCAATAACTAGTTAGTAGTAGTTCATATACATACAGTAGTAAAAATAATCAATGTGCTAATAAGCCAGTCTTTGGAGTTTACCCTGTTTTTTAATTCAATGAGGGTCAGAGGAGTTTGTCTTAAGTTTAAACCCTACCTACCTACCTGCTCCATCACATTGCTCTTGTAATTGCCTGATACACAATTACCCAAGTTTAAACCCTACCTACCTACCTGCTCCATCACATTGCTCTTGTAATTGCTTGATACACAATTACCCAAGTTTAAACCCTACCTACCTACCTGCTCCATCACATTGCTCTTGTAATTGCTTGATACACAATTACCCAAGTTTCTTAAAAGTACATGTCAATTTTTGCATAAGTTGCATACATTGCGTACTTTATGTGTTGGTGGCCCAATGATCTTGATGTGGGGCCCAGCAACTATTTATTCCATTGCTGAAAGGTCAATGTATGAGACACTCATAATTTAGTAAACATATACCAATCAATATAAACAGCTAATGCTACCCTATAATAATTACTTCATGTAAATAGATAAAATGTACACAAAATTAAGGTTAATGATCATTTAAAACACATAAACCAACAATAGTCTGGCTCAGTTCCACAAAAACCTAAAGAGACAGGAAATGATATTTTATGCTTGCACCACTTATGGCTTTACATTTTCCCTTTTGCCTGCAGATTTTGGTTCACTGTAAATTCTGTTAGAGTACATAGGTCACAACTATAACCATGAGTATCTGATGGATACTTGTATACTGATGGATAATATGTGCTTCAAACTTACATTTCCAGAGCAAACTTGTATGCCACACGTATAAATATTTGGAGACATTTCAATGTGCAATAACCATATTAAGGATGAACACACTGGTGCTCATTTATCAACTCACAGGGGCTCGTTTTTAAACATAGCAACAAATCAGAAGTTTGTTTTCACTGTTCAACCTGCAGCTGGCTAAAAAGAGCTCATCACTGATTGGCTGCTATGGGTTATGCTATAAGCCCCACAAACACATAATTCCCTAGAAATGATTCATTATTTACTTAGGGATAATGAACAAATGCTCACTGAAGCCATTTCAGATTAAGCATATTTTTAAAGGGGTTGTTCACCTTTGAGTTAACTTTTAGTATAATGTGGAGAGTGATATTCTGAGACAATTTGCAATTGGTTTTCATTTTTTATTTAAAGTTTTTTTATTTAAAGTTATTTAGCTTTTTATTCAGCAGCTCTCTAGTTTGCAGTGTCAGCAATTTGGTTTCTAGGGTACAAATTACCCTAGCAAACCTGCATTGATTTGAATAAGAGACTAAGGAATAGGAATAGGAGATGGACTGAATAGAATGATAAGTAATAAAAAATGGCAATAACAATACATTTGTAGCCTTACAGAGCATTTATTTTGAGATGGTGTCAGTGACCCCCATTTGAAAGCTGCAAAGAAACAAAAGAAAAATGTAAATCATTAAAAAAAACTATGAAAAATAAATAATGAAGGCCAATTGAAAAGTTTCTTAGAATTGGCCCTTCTACAATATACTAAAAGTTAACTTGAAGGTGAACCACCCCTTTAATCATTCAGAAATATGAAAATGGTATGACTAAAACTTGCTCCCAACTCCCAGCATCCTTAGCCAGCGGCCCTTGGTATTATACCAGTGAGCCTAACACAGAGACTGCTGCTCAGCCAAAAGAGTGTACATATACCACTGTGTTTCTAGAACTGAAGAAGCAAGCACAGCTTGGATAACCAGGTGAAGGTCCTCTGATCTGAACTGCATAAAAACATTAACTGCCAACAGACATTGTAGTTCTGCCGAATGCAGGGGGTTTCCTGGTGTCCAACCATGTAAAAACCTTTTAGACTTACATAGTTACATAGTTAAATTGGGTTGAAAAAAGACAGAGTCCATCAAGTTCAACCCCTCCAAATTAAAAACCCAGCATACATATACACACACACACACACACATCTCCACTCTTTCAAACACAAACCATATACCTGTATGCCCATAGCTATACTAACTGTAGATTTTAGTATCAAAATAGCCTTTGATATTATGTCTGTCCAAAAAATCATCCAAACACCTCTTAAAAGCATCAACAGAATGAGCCATCACAACATCACCCGGCAGTGCATTCCACAACCTCACTGTCCTCACTGTGAAGAACCACCTACGCTGCTTCAAATGAAAGTCCTTTTCTTCTAGTCTGAAGGGGTGGCCTCTGGTGCGGTGATCCTCTTTATGGGTAAAAAGGTCCCCTGATATTTGTCTATAATGTCCTCGAATATATTTGTAAAGTGTAATCATGTCCCCTCGCAAGCGCCTTTTTTCCAGAGAAAACAACCCCAACCTGGACAGTCTCCCCTCATAATTTAAGTCTTCCATCCCTCTAACCAGTTTAGTTGCACGTCTCTGCACTCTCTCCAGCTCATTTACATCCCTCCTAAGGACTGGAGTCCAAAACTGCACTGCATACTCCAGATAAGGCCTTACTAGGGATCTATAAAGAGGTATAATTATGTTTTCATCCCTTGAGTTTATGCCCTTTTTTATGCAAGACAGAACTTTATTTGCTTTAGTAGCTACAGAATGACAATGCCCAGAATTAGACAACTTGTTATCTAAAAAAACCCCAAGATCCTTCTCACTTAAGGAAACTCCCAACACACTGCCATTTAGTGTATAACTTGCATTTATATTATTTTTGCCAAAGTGCATAACCTTGCATTTATCAACATTCAACCTCATTTTCCAGTTTGCTGCCCAGTTTCCCAACTTAGACAAATCACTCTGCAAAGTGGCAGCATCCTGCAAGGAACCTATAGCTCTGCACAATTTAGTATCATCTGCAAAAATAGAAACCGTACTTTCAATGCCCACATCCAGGTCATTAATAAACAAGGTGAAAAGCAAGGGACCCAGTATAGAGCCCTGCGGTACCCCACTAACAACACTGGTCCAATTAGAAAATGTTCCATTTACCACCACTCTTTGTAGTCTATCTTTTAGCCAGTTCTCTATCCAGGTGCAAATGCTATGTTCAAGGCCAACATTCCTTAATTTAACCAGTAACCTTCTGTGTGGCACTGTATCGAATGCTTTAGCAAAGTCTAAGTAAATCACATCCACTGCCATCCCAGAATCGAGGTCCCTGCTTACCTTACCTTAAGTTAGTCTGGCAAGATCTATTACGCATAAAACCATGCTGGCACAAACTCATAGTATTGTTATTTGCTATGAAGTCCAGTATCTTATCCTTAATTAATCCTTCAAAAAGCTTTCCTACGACCGACGTCAGACTAACTGGCCTATAGTTTTGAGGCTGAGAATGGGATTCCTTTTTGAATAGCGGCACCACATTAGCAATTCGCCAGTCTCTCGGCACCATGCCAGACCTCAAAGAATCCTGAAAAATTAAGTATAGAGGTTTGGCAATCACAGAGCTAAGTTCGTTAAGTACCCTGGGGTGAATCCCATCTGGGCCTGGACCTTTGTTTATCTTAACATTTTCTAGTCTCTTTTGAATTTCCTCATGTGTGAACCATACATCATTGGATGTATTGAAAGCCTTAAAAGCACGTCTTTTCTTACCCACATCAATACCAACACTCCTATTGAACCAAAAAGGTTTTGTTTTGCAACAACGTTCTTTGTTTACAAGCGGAATATGCTGACATATATATTTATTAAGCAGTATTTCAAAGAATTCCCATTTTTGTTCGGTGTTTAACCCTGTGAAAAGCATTTCCCACTTAATATGTTGCAGAGATGCCCTTATACTGTCAAAGTTTGCACGTCTGAAATTCAATGTCTTAGTCACTCCCTTATAGAGTTGCCTCTGCAACAAAATCTCAAAGGAGACCATGTTATGATCACTATTCCCCAAGTGCTCACCCACACAAATGCTTGAGATAAGATCAGTATTATTAGTTATTACAAGATCCAAAAGAGAGTTATTCCTAGTAGGTTCTTGAACGAGCTGGAATAAAAAGTTGTCATTTAGCATATTTACAAACCTACTAGCTTTTTCTGACTTGGCATTCAAGACTGCCAATGTGATCATTCATTTGGTCATACCACTTTCCCCAGTAATGAAGACTAAATCTTGGAATTTTGTTTGTTTTTTTCCAAGAATATTAAAAATAATAATTTTTTGACAGCTAATGTAACTTGTAAATTTGTCATTCTGCAGAAAAAAAATGAATAATATATATCAAAAAGTTAGTTTTTTGTCATCATAGAAATAAAATTATACTGTACAGTAACAGATAATTTCAAATGATTTCAAAAGAGCACGGTCGGCACCAAACACCAGAACAAATGCCAAGCACCCTGGTCTCGGCTTGGCCCGCCTTTGGCCTTGGGAGGAGCCCTCTGTTAATTGGATGCCACCAGGACTTAAACGAGAGGTGCAAGGCTAGAGATTCTGTATCGACTAAGGGGCACGGGCCGGGTCGGGGCAGGCAGAGAATAAACATAGTCAGGCAGGCAAGGGTCAAACCAGGTAGTCAATCAAAGGGTTAAATCAGAATCGTAGTTGGATGTCAGGTATGGGTCAGGATTCAGAAGTTAGCTCCTCCTTTACTACTAAGACAAGAAGAAAGTTAATTTAGACAGAGGTGGATTCATTATTGCTTTAGTCCTGGGCTGAAACCTTTCTACTCCAATAACCTAATCCACCCTTACCCCCAGACCCAACCCCAGTCCTGCCTCAATTTCACTGTGTTGTGCCCTCATTGAATTAATAAACTCCCAGATCCCAAATAATGAAAAGGTTGAAGCGATTGGTGAAGATCTTGAAAAATATGAGACAGAGCAGGACAACACAAAAGACAAGGCCACAGTAGAACCAAAGAGGAATTGGGAAACCAATTCTGATAATGAGAAAGACATAGAGACAAGCCCATGCGAGGCATCCTCTCTGTGCAAAATAAGAGTGTCTGGATCCCTGAACTGAACCTACTCATGAGGGATAAAGTAACCCTTGCCTTTCAAGATTGTGAATGCTGCACTTCTGAAACTACAGTTTGAAACTGAAGGGCTTCAGCCTTCATAAGCGGCATGGTTTGATATGCAGCCAGTGTCTGGACCAGCAGTTCAAATTCATTCTGATCTAATGGCACAACACTGCTTTACAACCTGTTACAGAAAAGGTAGAGTACAGGTTGCTGACAGTGATCTGGGTTACATTTCATTACCGGTTTATGATCAGATTGAAGTCATTTATAAAAATGTGGTTAAATACTCTTTGCTAAATCTTGAATATCTTCAAGTGGATCGACAAGAAAAGTTTTCTTATGACTGTGTATTATATGCCATAGCTTTTGCATATGAGCTACTAAGTAACGGAAATGTCAGCAGCAAGTTTTTCAATACAAAGATGAGGACAGACGGGTTACTGCATTCTCGGAAATTTCATAATGAATGCACAGTAATATTTATACATTTTTTGTAAGCGTAAATAACAAATATCAACATTTGTCAAGACTCCAAATGTAACAGAAATACTAAACTGTAACGTAGTATATCAAGAATTTGATGAGATTCATCAATACAATATACTGCAAACGACAAGAATACAAATTCCCAGAACGGGGAAAGATAAAAACCGTCCAAACATTCAACATTGTTATTCAACTGTGCAAGAGACGATGAAGAAAATCACAGCTATAGTTATGAGGGTATCAATTAATGCATTGATTAACTATAAAGTGAGCCCACATAAGTTTGTATGTATATAAACGTTTTACTCGCTCACTCTTTTTTTTGCTGTTTTGCAGTTCCTTCCACTAGGCACTGCACTCATCTCTTACTTAATATTTTAAAATAAAGTTTTTTTTAAAAATATATGCTTGTTGTGAAATTTTATGAAAAAAATGTTGCTCACGTAACTACATTAGGCAGATGGATAACCAGTGGTATAACTATAGAAGTAGGGGCACAGTAAACGGGGGAGCGGTCTGCTTCCTCTATACCTCAAAGCTACATTTGCAATCGAAATACAGAGATGACAGGTATGCAACCAGACTGCTCATTTGCATAGTTTGGTGCTTTGAGTCTATCAGTCATTAATATCTTCCCACTCTTAATCAGCTTGATACACTGTCTGTTTAGTGGGTTCAGTCTTGTTTCAGCATAGCAGCCAGATGCATTTTTATGATAAGCTTTATGGTATATTTCTGCATTTCATTTTTCTGGGAAAACACTTTTAGCAAAGTTATGTTAGTGCATGGGGTAATGTTAATCCACAGATGTCACCACATTTTGCAAAGGTAAGAGACTGTACCTCAGGAATATTTTTCTTGGCATTTACACCCCCTGAACAAATTGAAGGATAATTCTAGTTGATGTAGCTTTGTCATAACCCCCTTTTTTCAAGGTATTTGTGGCGATCTTTGGAATATTTTTTATATATATTTCTCCACTCCTGTTTAAGTAGAAGTAGATCTAATCAATCTTATGTCCATTTAGTCCAAAATCCCAAGGATCTATTTTTGAATTAAATGATAATATAGTCAAGAAATAGTGTGATCTATTTTAGGGTTTGTGATCCTCTCAGAATCAAATGCTCTAATTGTTAGAAGCCAGTTGCCATACAATTGAACCGAGAGTCCCCTGCATGTTACATACAATTATGCCAGGATAATGCAAAAGGATATTAGTGTAGAGATGGGCATCTAAACTGTCAACTACGAGGGTAGACTGTCATGGGTGGGGTTGTTTTCTCTGGAGAAAAGGCACTTACAAGCATGATTTCTCTTTACAATGACACTAAAAGACTTTATAGACAAACAGTGGGAAACAGAAAAAAATCCACAGAAAAAAATCAACGAACAAGAGGCCACCCCTTTAAATTAGAAGAACAAAATTTTCATTTGAAGCAGCAAAAATGGTTTTGTGAAATACCTTGCCGGGTGATGGCAAATTCTATTAATGCTTTTAAAAGTGGCTTGGATGATTTCTTGTATAATATCCGTGGCTATTGTGATCTTGAGATCCACAGTTACTACCGATCTTAGTATATATAGTTATAATAGCAGGGCTGTTCCTGCCATGAGGCAAGGTTATAAAAAAATTATATTGGAATTTGTTTGTTCTGATTAATCCATATCTAATTTATACCCAGTGTTTTTTTTATCTTTTGGAAATGAAGAACACATTTAGGAAGCAGATTAACCAAGTAGTGCCTATCAAGTGTGTGGAACATGTATTTATATGTTAAAAATGACAAACCAGCTAAATCAATTAATGCCCTTTGGGTACGAGGCCCTTTTACTAAAGAGTGAATTGTGGGTTTTTAACAATTTTTTGCTAAAAGGACAATTCACAATCACCTATTTATTAAAAGTTGAGTAACACAATTCATTAGTGACAGCAGCACTCCGGTTTATTTTTGAAAAGGTGAAAACTTTACTTCAAGTGCATTCAGGCAACGTTTCGGGCTACACAGGCCCTTTCTCAAGCCACAATTTAACAATGTGAACACGTGTTTATATACTAGGTGGGAGGGGTTACAATTCTCCCCTCCATTTTACCCATAAATCACAGTGAAACTTTTCAGAGAAACCTTCAATTATAAAATGCAAATACAAAGTTACAAAATTACAATAACCAGTGATTTCAATTGACCTGTGGATCTACCACCTAAAAACATGATGTGTAAAATGTTATAATTGGTGAAAAATGCTTTGTAAAAAGAATTTGTAAAAAGAGTGAAGACAATATAGTTGTTTATAACAATTACATAAGCCTGATTTTTGAAATTGATGTAAGTAATCCTTGGCAGGGGATTTAGCTTGCACCCGGGGCTGAAAGAAGCTGACTCTGCTTTCTGGAGCACACATATGTTTGAACTCACAATTCATTAGTGAAATTCCTCAACTCTGGAGAACAGTTTTGGCAGGCAAATTTTCGTTTTCAATTAATCAAAATGTGAATGTTTCTATTTGGTACCCTTTTCATCAAATTCTATTTCACCAGGTTCTGCCTAATGAAATTAAGCTGTATCATCAGCATTATTATGTCAGTGACATCATATCCTGTATTACAAAACAGTGATAAGAAAAAGTCAAAATATTGGTGTGTTTTCATATTTAAAGTAGGATTATATTTGCATGTTTCCAAACATATTTCAGCAGCACTCCGATATAGTGAAAGCTTCACCTGTTGCACAAATAAATGAATTTTCACTATATCAGATTGTAAAGGCACTTATGGCTTCCTAGTCACTATTTGTATGACTGGTGACTGAAATTCCCATCACTGAGAACATTTAAAGGTCACACGATGCATAGCTCTTAACATCTTATGTGTGTACTCATGTACTTTTCTCTCTAATCTTCCATATTATGTAGCAAACCAGTCTTTTTAGCTTCTGTCTCTTCTCCCTGAATTGCATTCATTTCAGTCTGAATCAAGAAGACCTTTGATGTATGGATGGATCAGCTTAAAAGTATCATATTGGACAGCTTTCATCATTCTAATTCTAGTGCCAATTGTCTCTAGACTCATGTGCCAGCTAATATGCCAGAGTCTGTGGAACTTCAGTCTTGAAATTTTATTTCACCTGGCTTAAAGGACAAGGAAATCATGCTTACATTAGCATCAAAGGCTATGTGATTGGAGAATGTAAACTTCACAGCACAACTTTTAGCATCAAGTTATTAATATCCCCTGTGCCTTCCCAAAAATTCCTTACTTTGTGCCAAACCAAAAGAAAGTGTAGCGTATACACAATAGAACACCAGGCAAAGTGATGTAGGCAAATAGAAAATGGTGCTGTTAAACCTCAGAGCAGAGAAAGTATTAGGTGCAGATGCATAGGTACATTAGCATGTAAGGAGGTGAAATGTGAATTGCTCACTTGAGGCCTAGCGGTTATAAGAGGACACCCTAGGAGTGTCAGATGAGATAGGGTAATTAGTATGGGCAGCTATAAACATGGGCATAGTGATCCAGCGGGTATCCTGCCAGGCAAAAGAGGATACGTAAACCCGGAAGACAAACTGGTTAAGTGTGTGAGACTTCCAGTGGAACCACCTAGTGAGAGTAGTGTCAGGGCACAGCCTGGGAAGAGGGACGTTGCTGGCTACATCCTGGTAGGACACTGCAGCTTGAGGTTTGAGTGGGAAGAGACACAGAGGAGAACTGAAGGGTACACTGAAGAGGTGCCAAAGTGTGTGTATCACCCTGACTGAGACAATTACCAGAGGTACCCTAAGGGAGGCACTAGGGGAGATCTGAGCCATGCGGAAATGTTCCTGCTTGTGCAATGGACTATATGTGACCAAGTTAACAAAACAAGTTTGGTTCAACTGCAACTCCCGACATCTCATGTCTCTTATGTACGTTCCTTTCCTAAAGCAGTGATTTTCAACCTTGTGCCTCCAGCTGTTAAGGAACTACAAGTCCCACAATGCAATGAAGGAGTCTGACAGCCACAGTCAGGCAAATGCATTGTGGAACTTGTAGTTTCTTAACAGCTGGAGGCACAAGGTTGAAAATCACTGTCCTAAAGAACAGCTTACAAGCACTTTGGGAAGTAAATTGTTTTTTTTTGGACTGCACAATGAACACTATATATAGAGATAAAGGGGTCCATTTACATTCGAAATTGCAGTTGTGGCTCTGCATTTTTCACTCAGTCACTTGCACTTGCGACACCTTAAGCTGGCCATAGACGCAACGATCCGATCGTACGAATCCTCGATTCGTACGATTTTCGGATCGTGTGTGGAGTGTTCCGACTTTTGTCGTGCCATGCCGATCGGTCGTTTGGTCGATCGGCCAGGTTAGAAAATTTCTGTCGGCTGGCGATAATATCTTTGCGTCTATTGCAGATCGTCAAGCCAGGCTTGAGAAAGGGCCCGGAGGGGTCCGAAACGTTGCCTGTATGATGTATATTTTGGCCACAATAAATCACCATTGAACACTGACTGCAAACGAAAGGTGTGCATCTGAATTTTCTGCAATGTCAAAAGAAGCAGCACCCTTGCACTTGAGCACAGTCTTCACTGATCCTGGAATTCTGGGACAAAATGCTGCATTGTAGGAAAAAAACAATGTGTTTGTGCTTCAAATTGCACTTTGCTCACTATACTTGCGGACGCAAACGAGTCCTAGTATCTGTTAATAACTGACTTTGTCACTGAACCTCAGAAGAGAAAAATGTTTTATTTTATCTAAATGTGTCTCACGGAAAGACTGCATCTCACTTTTTGTGTCAACATCAACATGCACTCTTGCACTTCTGTATAGTTTTTGTATAGTTGCACTGCTGTCTTCCACCATCCTACTGTTCAAACTTTTCCACTGAGTTGGGAAATTATTCCTTTAGAAAATTAAGCTTTATAGCATTACATGGCAACATCAAATTACCTGAAAATGGGGTAGTGAAAAAGGGAAATGTACAATTTCCAGTCGTGGGTAAAACACCCCTGTTGTGTATCACTAAATGGATCTGATTGCCTAAATGTTCTCACGTTGCTATGCACGCTCTCTGTTTTGTGGATGTGTTGTTCTAGCTTAATTTCTGTTTTACTATCTCTGGTTTTGATATACTTCCTTCTTGAAATGCAAGTATAGTTACATGCATGTAGTTAGCCATGTTGGAGCTCAAATAAACCAGTTGTTTAAGCATAACCAGTAAACCCTGCACAATTCCACAGTACCATACCGTTAGCCTTTTGGATGCACTGCCCTTACTTTTCTCCATGCAGAATTCTGGATCTATTTCTTTGTGGAAAATACTCACGAGGGGGGTCTTTGCCAAATGCCACTAATGTCATTTTTCTTGACAACAGCTTTATGACAAGGGTGACTCTCTGGAAGGATGTGTAAAACCTACATTTTCCTACCTTGTATATACAAGTCACATCATTTGTACTGCATATACCCCCTCAATTTGTCAGTACCATCACATTTTCCTAAAACAAATAGCAGCTTCCACCAGGTGGCCATTTTCCCTCTGACACATCATCAATGACATCCACAAAAAGGATATGTATGCTATAAAGTTCATGCAATGCAGAATGCAGGCACAACATACTTTGATCAAAGGCTCTGCTGGTGTTGAGCACTGTAATGGTTAAGCTGAGGTGATTAGGAGAAATCATAGGCTCAGACAGCTAGAGCAGAGTTTTCTATGGGAACCAGTAATGCTATCTCTCCATTGGTTGTTAGACTAGAGGGTGTGCTTAGTAATCTGAGCTGAGAACCAAGTATGCTCATAAGTCAACAGCCAAAGTAAATTCCTGAGGGAGGGGACAAAATGGGTTAGAGAAGGAGAAAGAATTCTAAGTAATTAAGGGGATGCTGCAGCCTTACTGTTAACCTTTTACTATCAACCAGAGGCTGTTCCCTCATTAAATTTTTTTGGGGAGGTTACATGTCCTTTAAGGGAGGAACTCCTGTACATGGCTCGAGCCGACACATCGCCATGCAACGAAACGCTAGCGACACGTCGGATGTTCTGAAGATAACAGGTAGTGAAGGCGAAATTGCAGGTAAGAACTACATTTATCCGATTGTCAGATAAACTTATCAGATAATAGGCCAGATTCAATTCAAAGAGAAAAAACTTTTCTCCAGATGCAGTTCCAGTTTTTTCCCCATAGACTTCGATAGCAATGCACTCCTCATTTAATTCCTGAAATAGTCACTAGAGGGCCCCTTCTGCTAACTAAAGCAACACTGAACCTGGCATCAATGAACATCCAGCTTTAAGTTTTGTCTACCACAAGTTTATGTGCTCAGTGTAGAAGGGAAAGGAAACCAATCATGTGAAAAAACTGATACTAGGTTTTTGCCCAGAGCCAGTATGTAGTTTACATGTTACGTAATTTCACTGGAAGACAATATAATCAATCAAAGTCTGTATGAGTGCTTGAGCAAAATGTGATAATGTAAGTAAATAAATCGTACCTTTCTTGGTATGCTCTGATTTGCAAGTGCATCAGAGTTAAAGAAAAATCTCAATCATTCAGAAATATCTGACCTCTAAATACTATATTATGTGCTTTTTTTAAATTGTAATACAATAACCCTTAGCTTAGCTAAACACAGCGCTACGAAATAAGTTGGCGCTATAGAAATACAGTGGTGTGAAAAACTATTTGCCCCCTTCCTGATTTCTTATTCTTTT
>CM044441.1:92366933-92387762 GCA_024363595.1 Xenopus borealis
AATATCACTCTCTACATTATACTAAAAGTTATCTCAAAGGTGAACAACCCCTTTAACACTACATAAGTAGTGACCAGTGTAGGTATTATATAGCATATCTATTGCCTGGCCCAACTTCTTCAGACACCAGGCTGGAGGAGGAGTGGAACCCTATATGTGTGCCTCAGGCACCAGAGCTCTAAATAAATCTAACTGACTTGTGCCTCAGGTACCATGGCTGACTAACTGTCACACCTGAAATGTCGGAGCTGAGGATACACTATCTAGCTTGTGCCTCAGGCACCGAAACTCTCTACCTAGCGTGCCTCAGGCACGAACGGCAGCAACACTGCTTTCGGGCAGAACGGCCGATCCTACCCCGCTCCCTCCCAACTCCAGCCCCCCGGATCAGGAACGCTTAGGCTGATAAGTCATCTGTGATTGCGCGGAGCCCCGTATCCACAGATTAAAACTAAAAGATGTGCCTGATGCGCGTTTCACCCGGCTCACCCAGGGCGATCACTTTTTCAGCGCCGTAAAGGGGTAGGGGGGTCCACGGCGCTAGTGCAGAGTGCACAATTTCGCACTCTGCACTAGAAGATCCGAATTTCCGGGTCGAAAACCGTAAATTCTGCTTAGTTATCAGGAGCAGCTTTTTTGCCGCCCCTGGTAACTAGGAGGGTGCTGCTGCCTGAGGCGAGAACCTCAACTCACCTCATTGGCGGAGCGCCCCTGCTCACAAGGACCAAACCAAAACATTTCCCTGTTTGCCCAGTTCAGCTCAAGTATATCAAAACCATAGTTTTTTGTGATTAAAGGGGTTGTTCACCTTTGAGATAACTTTTAGTATGATGTAGAGAGTGACATTCTGAGATAATTTGCAATTGGTTTTAATTTTTTATTATTTACGGTTTTTTAGTTATTTTGCTTTTTATTCAGCAGCTCTTCAATTTGCATTTTAAGCAGTCTTGTAACTAGGGCCCAAATTACCCTAGCAACCATGCATTGATTTGAATAAGCGACTGGAATGTGAATAGGAGAGAGTCTGAATAGAAGGATCAGCAATAAAAAGTAGCAATAACAATACATTTGTAGCCTTACAGAGCATTTGTTTTTTTAGAAGGGGACGGCGACACCCATTTGAAAGTTGCAAAGAATCAGACGAAAAGACAAATAACTATAAAACTAAATAACAAATAAATAATAAAAACCAATTGAAAAGTTGCTTAGAATTTGCCATTCTATAACATAATAAAAGTTACCGTAAAAGTGAACCACCCTTTTAACATAACAGGCACAAAGAATGTTTATGATAAGCTTATTCATTGTATTCATGTTGAAAAGGGGATATACTGCCCCTTTACAAGTCATGGAACTGTAACGGGGAACTGTTAAGGTTCAGGTAAATATTTCTATGTATCTGTAACCATATGAAGGGGCTAAGCAAATGTTGGCCTTAAAAAGAGTTCTTTACTGTGGGTCACTGTGAGTCTGCACAGTGCTTCATTACTTAGAGGTAATCACTTCTCATTAGTTTTCAGTTTTCCCTTATTTCTCCATTTTTAATGGCACCTGAAGTAGCTGTGCGTCAGTAACTGCTTCTGCACTCTCTATGATGCATCAGCCCGCGTACATTTCCCTTTTTATCATTAATTACAGGATGGCTTTTTTAAAATTGCCTTTGCTTTCAAAGCACCTGTGTTTAACCAGCTTTTCTACTGCCAAGCATATGTGTTTGCTTTGTTTTGTTGATGACACACAAATCAGCATAGTTGCACCATTAATCTTGACTTAGCTTTGTTCTATTTGTCCGGTTCTTCCAGTTTGGTGCTACCTGGAACAATTAACAAGAAAAGCATTCTCGTTTTAAGTTACATAATGTCTGCTATGTATCAAAGCTGAGCACAGAAAATTGTATTCTTCATCCTGCATTGCTCTATCTGTGTGATGAGACCCCGCACCCACCCAAGGAGGAATGAGATCAATAAGCATATACTTTGTCATGAACTGCAGCAATAATTTCACATGGCAGAACAATTTAGCGAATGTTTTTGTTAAATCAATTTTTAAATTTTGGGCATTTAGTCTAATAAATATGAGACAGTCTTTCTATAAGGCATAGGACTTATAAATATTTCTTAATTAAAAAAATAGGCAAAAAATATGTTCAATATAAGCCTTATTGATTCAGCTCATGTTGAATATTACCACCCAGCTGCTAATTCATCAACCTAGCTGGTTGGCTGCCAGTGGGGGCTGGTATTACAAATTTATGGTCAATGTAACTGCCAACCAATGTAAGCTAGCAGTTACATTGACAATTTGTCCCTCTGTATCCTAAATGTTTCCCCTGCCGCACTTACTTTTAAATAACCCGATCCGCTCTCCAGGACATCCCCACCCCCTGTGAATATGGCAGATAACTGACCTGACCTCTCTATTTTCCTTACAGATAGGTGACATCCATTAAACATGCCAACTGCTGTCCTGCTATTACTACTACCAAATGATGCAAAAAAAATTTTTTTTTAAAGTTTGTATGTTCTGCCTATTTCTGCATGGGATTCCTCTGGGTACTCCAATTTCCTCCCACACGCCAAAAACATATAGGCAAGCTTCTAACTAAATTGAACATAGTGTGCAAATGTAATAGTGACTTTAGACTGTAAGCTCCTCTGTGGCAGGGGCTGATGTGAAAGATATAATCTCTGTAAAGTGTTACAGAAATGTGGCATTATTTAAATAACAGGAAATAAACAAAAAAAAATGTGTACATCCACATACATCTCCCAAAAACAAGGAGCTATTGGATTTACTTGTGTTTTGTTATAGATGCCTTATGCCTTATGCAATTAAGAGGAAATATATGGAGGGATAAGAAATATAAAAGGATATAGCCAATAAAAGTCTGTATTCTTGTATACCATGTTTGATCTTTGTCAGAAAAAGTGACTGGAATAAACTTAAGAAAAATGTTTTAATAACTTTTCCAACTTGATGTGAGGTATGTAGTCACATAGCTGACAAAATGCATTAGCTTGCTTAATATTAACTGCTGGTGACACAAGGTTTCCATTAAAAATTAATGACAGGCAGAATTTGTGTGTTTCTCTGATGAGCCTTAATATACATATTCTTTGTTGTTGTTTATCTCTTGGAATGTCTGGGTATTCTCTCTCTTATACATCTCTCTTTGTTTAAACATACTTTTTAAAGGTTTTATCAGTGCCTTGTACTTTATGTTTAGTCTAGACTCGCAGACACCATGATTATATGATAATTGAATTGTCCCATGAGGTTCTCCAGAAATAAGCCTGCAATGTTAACTGTAGAAAGTTAGTGTTAAAGTGACAATAAGAAACAGACATTCTCTGTAATGAGCTGGGTAACATGTTGTCACTAAATTAAGGAAGGATAATAAAAGGGATAATAATGTTCCAAAAAACAGACTACAGGAGGAATTTTAGAGGCATTTACAGATCAGGGCTGCAGCAGAACAGATTGCTTAAAGAATTTTGGAAGAGTGCAATGGCCGATGTAGCTGTTCATCGCCTGTGGGAGCAAAGTGCCAGGAATACCTTGTAATTCTGAAGAATGGGAATTGTTGCATGTAAAAAATTGCAGTATCTCACCCAAATTTGGGTCAGTGCAGCCTCTATTGCAGTAAACCCCCACCAGTGACTTGAAAAAAGTGCTTGCCACCACTTTTGATGTTGCTTCCAGTGACTTCAATGAAAAAGCTCACTTTTTAATACATATTTTTGGAAGCATAAAGACATAAGTTTTATCCCAAAAAGAACGTCTGCCAGGCTGGCAGTCAACATGGGCCTACTAATAAGTCAAGTACAGTCCTTATGTGGCAACCCCAGGGCATTTTTTTCATGCTTGTGTGGCTGTGGCTTGTATTTGAATGTGGCTCAGGAGTAAAACACTTTGGGGACCACTGATCTATTGGAATGAATGGGATCCAATCATTTACTTAATGCATTCCTGCGTTAAGAAAAGCAACAGCAGGGGAACACACGTGTGAACAATCATGTGCCTGGGCTGACCCAGGAGATTGATTGCATCAGTGCAGTTACTAATAGCAACCAATTGATAATTGATTTTGATCAGATTGGTTTAGTTACTGTATTCAGGTACCTGAGCTTCCATTGCATTGTCAACGGGCATACACAGGACTAGTAATAGCCTGGTAGTGCAACATACCAAACATACATATCAAGCAATGACAACACTGAGGAGCAGGCAAGACAGCATCATTTTACAGTGTAAATTCACTGGTGGCTGATTCCAATTTGAAGATGGAAACTGTCAAAAAGTTTCTTAGCCCAAATGGATTATAAGATAATAAGGAATTTTTGTCAGGGCAGACATTCCAAAATTAAGACCAAACAGCAAACAGGCTGGCAGATTGGAAGTATACTTAGATATTACCATGTACAAATGATTAATTCCCTTACACTAGAATTCTTAGTGACCTCCAACCACACATGAATAGTAAATAAAAAATACAGGAATTGTTTCAGTTTGAAGAGCTCCCCACACTAACAGACACACAATTTACAAATTTTTTGTAGTTGGTGGTCGCAGATGGATTCTCTTCAAAGAATCGGAAACCTTTCTGCAAGAAATGGAAGCAGCCCCTGTTAATTAGTATCTCATCAGATCTAAAGACACCCCCCTGTTTTTTCCCTTCCCTCTTTCCCCTTTCTACTTCTCCCCCCTCTTATTAACCCCCCCTACATGTCATACTCCCCTGCCCAAAACATACCAAAAGAGTGCCAAGAATTTCTGTCAAATGTTTATTAATGCTCATTATGTTTCTTAAACTGATATGATGGCTCTAATATGTTTTTGTGTTTACTAAAACCAATAAAAATCATTAATTAAAAAAAAACCCTTCTTAGAATGAGCTTTGCTGACCACCAATTATTTAAATAACTAAAGATAAATTCCACTGGCCACCAATCAATTCACTTTTTCCTTATTTCCATTGACCTAAATTGCTTTAAAGAATGGATTGATTGGCCTAGTTAAGATTGTGGTCTGGCTTGAATGTTGGGTTCCAATGCCCACCAATGACTTGATTGTAGTCTGCCTTCACTGTGGGGTTCCAATTACCACCAATGACTTGATTGTGGTCTGGCTTGACTGTCGGATTCCAATGCCCACCAATGAGTTGAATGTATTAGCACATTAAATAATTGACCTATTTATTTGACTTTTTATTGCAGAACATCAACTCTTTATAGTGTGATCTATTTACATCATTATATCAACTAACAGCTGCCTATCAATCACAGTCTCACTGACGCATTATAGCAGTGATCCCCAACCAGTGGCTCACAAGCAACATGTTGCTCACCAACCCCTTGGATGTAGCCTCAATTTTTGGAATCAACTTTTTGTTGCTAAAAAACCAGATGTACTGCCAAATAGAGCCTCCTGCTGGCTGCAAGTCTAAATAGGGGCTACCAAATACCCAATCACAGCCTTTATTTGGCAGCCCCAGGAACTCTTTTTACATGTGAGTGTGTCTCCCGGGTACAAAACGTTGGGGATCCCTTCTTTATAGTTTCTGCCACCATCCCCACAATTGCAGGGTCTGTTTTCTCTATAGTTACACCCCTGCTTTTCATTAAAATGATTTGAGTTGGTATCATAGTAGCTGTGGATGAAAAACACACCCATATCAGTTCAACCTTTTGTTCTAGTAAAACCTGTTCTTTTTTGTTTAGTGCATAGAGGTGTGGCCCAAAACTTTGGGCACTATGTGCATGTACGACGAGAGCCCCAGACAAATATATTATTAAGATTAAGATTATTAGATATTAAGCCCACCTAGGCCTGCCACCTGCCCGGTTTTTCACCGGCCTGGGCAGTAAAAATGATGGTTGGTCCTAATGTTATTAATAGAGAAAAAAGATAAATATATAGGAAGGCCGGTATTTTTTTCCAGAAGAGGTGGCAACCCTTAGTCCACCATATTGTTTTGTTTCTAAATAACATTCAGGGGCTGATTTACTAAGGGTTGAAGTGAAAATTTGAATAAAAATCAAATTTTTTAAATTTGAAGTAATTTTGAGCTACTTCGACTATCGAATAGCCCAAAATTTGTTTTGAATTGGAAAAAATAAAATTTTTGCGGTACTGACCCTTTAAAAATCCATCGACTTTGACTATTCGGCAGCTTAAAGCTACTGAATTGCCATTTTAGCCTATGGGGGACCTCACAGAACTTGTCCTGAATTTTTTTCTAAGTTCTGAGAAATCGAAGAATTTTGGTGAGGATCGTTGAAATTGTTCGATCGAATCGCGCGATTCGAACAATTTTCCATTTGATCAAATACTACCGTAATTGAAAATTACCCCCCCCCAAAAAAAATTGATGGTCGAATTTTGAAGTTTTTTCCACTTCGAAATTCAACCCTTAGTAAATCAGCCCCTTAGTATCATTAGCTAAGTGTTAAACACAATGCTACGCTACATACAGTATGTTTCTTCCTTTGTCCATGGGTGCTGGTGGACTGTATTGTTTGTCATGACAGCCTTGGCTTCTGAGGCATGTGGCCAGACTAGTTTAGGCATGTTCCTACTGACTGATTTCCATGGTAGTTGGATTAAAAAACAGTAATGTACTGATTAGCAAAATAATGAAACAACAGTGGTAAAATTATGAATTAAATTAGATTAACCTCTCTGATACTTAGGGGCCCATATACGGAATTCACGTGAAGGATTCGAAGTTCGATCGATTTCGATCGAATTTCGAACGTAGGATTTCTTCGGTTGGTCGAATATGTGAATTTTGGCATATTCAATCATCGAATAGGGAATGGTCGAACGATCGAATACATTCATTCGATCAGCTAAGGATTTGATTTTTTAAGTTTCTTCGATTGCCTACTTGGCAGATTGGACCTACCGAATTGCAATAGAAGCCTATGGGAGCACTCCCATAGGCTTCTGAGACAAGTCCTGATCGAATAGGATTCGTACCATCGAAGTGTTTGATCGTTCGAATCATTCGAATGATCTATTCGTTCAGTCGAATTATTTATTCGACTGATCGAATAGATTTGTATTCGATCGTCGAATGATCGAATATCGAATAAAAGGTAGCCTAGAACTATTCGATTAACATTCGAAAATCGAATGCTAATCGAATATCGAATAGAAACGAATTATTTTTGGGGAATAATAGTAAATTTGCCCCTTAATTTATACTTAAGTTCTTGTCTTGCTCATTTAAGCCAGAACAAGACAGAATTGGAATTGCTGTGCTGTATGTTACACCATAGCTGACTGAAATTGTATTTTTCCCACTTAAAAGCAGCTGCACACTTGGCATGTTTCAAAGCCAGCTATTGCCCAATCACAGAAAGCTATTCTGTCATTTTTGTTATGGTCACACTGATCATGCTGCTGGTCTTTTAAGACCTAAAATACATCAAGGCCACATTAACATTGAGGGAAAGCTGCCCAGCCACTTAATTAAAAATATGGTGCGAGGGGATAGTACTCATTGGTGTTTAAGTACAAATTAAGTTTTACCAGTTACTTTGTGACAGATCCTTAGTTGTATAACATAGCCATGTATAAATGAGCCCACTAACTTTCTAATTTTTGAGAACCCTGGCTTAAAAACATGATAATGCATGACTGTATCATTACTGAAGTGTGTGTCATAATAAATCAAATAATAATTACCACTGTATCTAGGAAACCTCTGGAAACAAAAATGACTCAACTAATATAAAATGTTTATTATATCATTTCCAGGTATCAGATAAACCTATGCATTGCGTCTGAAAGGTTGGGTTTGCTGGCATGGAAACAAATGTGGAGCAATACACATCTGTATAACAATTATCTATGAAATGTCACTTAAGCTGGCCATAGACCTAAAGATTTTTGAAAGATCCAATGGTTATCGTGAGACCACTCACTGACGTGAAATAAACACACAGGGGTTCACCCCGCTACACTGGCCTTGAGTGTTTGGTAATTTGTTGCCTTGTCAAAGTTATTGGAGAGGTGCCGACCTCTTATCCAAACACCAGGCCGTACCAGTTGGAGAGGCTGGGGAAAATAGGAAATTTCTTGCTTCGCATTTATCGTGAGATCATCTCAAAACGATCATTTAAATGTCCAATGTGTCTATCAACTAAAAAGAACATTTCAGGCGATATTGCCAGCAAAACTGAAGGATCGTTGCATGCTTGGCCCTGCAAACATAGATAGATTGCATGGGGACAGATAAAGATTTTATAACCTGGCCGATCAATCTTCAGACCAATGTCGGACGAAAAATCGTAAAATTTACGATCGATGGTATACCACTAACCGCATGATAATTTGACAGATTGGTCGGACTTCCCTAAGAGTGGTTGTTCGGCAGAGAAAGATCTTTGCGTAAGCACCTTTCTCCAGAGTGAACAACCCCAACTTAGCCAGTATTTGGCCCAGGACACACATGTGGTTTTTCATGGCGTAGAAACCGCTATCATATCTACATGGTGGTCACCATGAAAACTCTGTGAAAAACTTCATGTGTGTCTGGGGCCTTATCCTCATAGCTGATATTTTTCATACTTTTTACCAGCTTAGTTGCCCATCTCTGTACCATCTCTAATTCAATGATGTCCAGTTTAAGCGCTGGAGACCAAAACTGTATGGCATATTCTAGATGAGGGCTTACCAGCTTTCTGTACAGTTGAAGAAAAAACTTTCCTCCCACTAATCTATGCCCCTTTTAATACAACTCAAAATATTGTTTGCCCTTGAAGCTGCTGACATTACTTGCTACAGTCATGTTTATTATCTACAAGGACTCCACATTCCTTTTCCATTATGGATTTGCCTAGTGCAGTCCCGGGTATAAGTGGCTTGGATATTTTTCCATCCCCGGTGCATGACTTTATATTTATCAACATTGAATCTCATCTAACAATTAGTCACCTAGATTAGCAGTTTGTCAAGATCCTGCTGCAAGGATGATGCATTCTGAATGGAATTAATTGGGCTGCATAATTTTGTGTCATGTGCAAACACTGAATACATAACTTATAATACCTTCCGCATAGTTAAATAATAAGTTGAATAAAAGTGGGCCTGTGTGTCTGTGTGTGAAGGTCATTATTACATTCATCCAATACGGTTAGTTTCATAAGATGTCCATTAGCCCACTTAAGTGTTTTGCAGTGCAGAAGGAAACTGGGTTCCCAGAAACCAGCAAAGGAAAACATTAGTCTTGAAAGATTGTGCCTAAGATACAAGTCTTACAAGGCAAAGGTGTTAATGCCATCCATTCTTTCTTACAGGCAGAAAGTATTCTATAATGTTGATATTCACTCAGAAGTTTAAATACAAAATTCCTGGCATTAAGTTACGGTTGTCAGCAAACACTGTTAAGGGGATACCAACATAGTTATAGAAGGCAAGCCTAAGAAAAGAAAAGGTCCATCAAGCCCATGGATGGGGTTAGGTAGATTTATTAGTCACTTACACAGCATTTTAAAGTTTTTCTACAATCCTACAGGAAAGCTGATGCTACACAGAGCTGAAAAATGCAGGCATAGAGTACGCCACTACACTCACATCAGCCTTTCTCCTTGACTGCACCTGGAACCACTGCATCGGGCTGGAACATTGCAGATTTGCAGTGCCAAAACCTGCCACATGTACCTGCACCTGGTCCAACTGGAAAAATATATAGTGCAAATTAGCCTTTAAAATGCCATAGAATCATCAACAAATTTGCAATGGGTTGAACTTTTTTTGCTGAACAAAGGTCTGAATAAAGCCAATTTAACTCCATTATGCTGGGTTTGACATTAATGACAGAAAAACTTACACTGTCAAATTGGTGTAAGTTTTGCTCCAGATTTGTATAAACAAACTAGGAACTCCAGAATAACTAAAAGTGGCATTCTGGAACTCCAACTTGTGCAAAACTGCCATATTGTCCAAAAGGATTGAATCTGATGTTTAAATGAAAGCCAACAATAATTCTTGCTCCAATATCAGTTTTCTCCCATTGTAGTAAATGATTCTTCCTCAAGACCTAGTAAGGCACAGATCAAATTAGATTAAACAGTGTTTACAGCTTGGACATTGGAAAAGGGATAAACAGAAGAGGGTGAGTAAAAGATGAGGATTAGTGAAGAATGCCTTTTAAAGCATAACAACCGCTTTTCAAGACTCTAGCGTCATCTACAATTTAACATTGGAAACAAATACAAAACATTTTACTAACATCATTATACTTGTGTTTATTGTTGTAGTGTGCACATGTGTTTCACAGTTAAAAATAGATGGAGCAAGTATGGAACAAGAGTCAATGCAGTAACATTTCTGCATGCTTAAAAGTTTGCTAAAATTGGTAACAGATGAAAACCCACAGTGCTTACTCATGAATAGTGCCACTTAGCATGCAGGGGTATAAATAAGACACAGATGAGGATCTAAATAAGAGGCAGAATATACTAAAAGTAACATGACAAAAAAAATCGTATTTAATAACTCACTAATGTTTGCTGTTAAAAGAGTATAGGTCATAATAATACATCTATATGTATTACATTTGTTTTCAATGTTGTTTTATGTATTTAGATTTGATTTATAACAACTATATTCTCTTCTTCAGTCATTCAGGTTTATTTTTCATACCTTACTAGCTGAGGTACACAGCGTTGCCTTGGAAATATATGTTACATCTTAAAAGGGATACATACTGTCATGGGAAAACATGTTTTTGTTTTCAAAACGCATCAGTTAATAGTGCTGCTCCAGCAGAATTCTGCACAGAAATCCATTTCTCAAAAGAGCAAACAGATTTTCAATTTTGAAATCTGACATGGGGCTAGACATATTGTCAGTTTCCCAGCTGGCCTGAACTGCACTCCAACTTGCAGTACAGCAGTAAAGAGAGACTGAAGTTTATCAGAGCACAAGTCACATGACTGGGGGCAGTCTCACTGATCAGAGAGGTAGGCAGGCCTGTATCCAATATAACCACTCAGGTTAGGAACCTGAACCACAGATTATGATTTCTACTTTGTAACATGCAGGACCATTACACAGAGACCCAATGCTATATGAAGCAAAACTTCTGATGTCCTTGGATGAGAGGATGGACCCAAAGAAGTTTTGTTAAATTGGTTATAATATGTCTGAAAGCATAAAGAACAAACTAATGGATAAATATTCCTCTTTATATACAGTTCAACGTAATTTCCATACTGTACTGTTTGGAGGCAATTGGTATAATTTGAGTAAACTAAAATTGGCATAATTAATATTGTTGGAGTTAAAATCATATTTCCAAAAGCATTCATTTCGCAAATATTGTGTTTTTATGTACACTGCAGTTTAACTGTAATTCCAGAATGCCACATTTTCTATATCTTCCAAATACAACCTTATACCAATTTGAAGTTTTTTTTTCCCGTTATTAATTAAAGTTTGTGGGCAAATGCCATTAATTCAGAAAGATGGAGTTGAACTGCTGAAATTGTTTTATTCAGAAACATTTTGACATATGGCGGTACAACCAAACTCCCATCCACAATTGTATGTTATTTATCAAAATGTATCTTATTTATAAAATAACTCGAAAAGTTGGGAAAAGACTCAATAAAATCCAGCGAAAACTCGAATTGTACGATTCTTTTGGGTTATCACTCAAAACCCCCACATTTTTCAGATTAGCAAATGAAAACCCAGTGCAGAATATGATAACTTCAAATTGTAAAAGGGACATCTGCCAATGACTTCTACATGATCTTGGCAGGTTTGAGATGGCAGATTTTCACATTCAGACTTTTAGCAGCTTTGGGATCTAATATATCACAAAAAATTTAAGTTTTTGCCCAAAGAACCCCCTTAATGCCAATTTAACACCAAGGGGCAGATTTACTAATGGCCGAATCTTCGAAGTAAAACAACTTTAAAATTCGACCTTTGTTGAAGTTTTTTTAAAGGGCTTTTTCAATCGAAAATGTACCTATTTTGATCGAATGGATCCATTTTCGATCGAATAAAAATAGTTTGAATCGTTAGATTGCATCGTTCGAATCGAGCGATTCAAACGATTTTGTGCAAAATCCTTCAAATTCCTAGGACTTTTTCCAGACAGGTTCTAGGAGGTCTCCCATAGGCTACAAAGGTAATTTGGCAGCTTTAAGGTGGCTAAGTGTTGGAGTCCAAGGATTTTAAAAGTCCAGTACTTCGAAAATTCAAATCGAATTTTGGGCTAGTCTAAGTATTCGATAGTCGAAGTAGCCCAAAATTAGTTTGAAATTCAAATTTTTTAAATTCTAATTTTATTCGAATATTCACTTCGACCCTTAGTAAATGTGCCCCCAAATGTATACCTTCTTGTAAATTACCCGCAAAGACAGATAAAGGCTTCATGCAAAGATGTCATTATTTACAATGAGAATTAGGATATTTGAGAGGAGTTCTCTAAACTGTAATTCTATGCAGGATGGACCACCTTTTGTAAAAATATAATTATAAGTGTGAAGTTTTGATGGTTGCAGGAAAAGGACATTTTGGCATAATAGATTGCCTGTTGATCTTGTGTCTGAACTTCTTTTCAATTTTATTCTCTTTGTCGTCATAGCCTAGGGAGGTTACAATACTTCTTATAGTATATTTGAAGTAAATCTAAAACAGCTGCTATTCTGAACTTGTAAACATTGCGTATTCACCTCAAAAGATATCTTCATAACCATTAGAGGCACACAACTGTGTACCTTTAGCTACAGTATGTAGCTTTCACATATTTCAGTGTTCACAGCTGAACTGTAGGCGGTACAATAAACAAGGAAGTGTTTTGCATTTGTGCATTTATTGCTGTCTAAATATGCCTTCATCGCTAAAGATATATGGTTGTTAGTGATTTTGGTTATGAATATTTCTTTCCTGGGGCGCTCCACCAATGAGATGAGTTGAGCCACTCACCTCAGGCGGCAGCGCCCCCCCTGGTTACCAAGGGCAGCAAAAATGCCGCTCCTGGTAACTAAGAGCCAAATTTCAGTTTTTTAACCCGGAAATTGGGTTCTTCTAGTGCAGAGAGGGAAATCTCGCTCTCTGCACTAGTGTCATGGCAAAAAGAAGACCGACTCAGGCAGCATGTTGGCCCAGATCACCGGTTTCTTTCACATTTGCTGTTTAGATGGCTTTGGTGACTGTACCACCTTATTTGCTTATAACATAAAATTAATGTGGGAGGGTACCCTTTTCGAGGTGTAGGCTTCTAAATCTACAATACAATTATAATACACCACAAATAATTTGTTAACTTATATCCTAATAAGCAGTTCATATCGATTTCATCAGTTATAATCTGTGCTTAGTGATGTAATTTGTCAAATGACAGTCCTAGCGTTGGTCCACCCTGCCTGCACCGATATAGCAAGCGTCCCCAGTGCTTGATAGCAAGTGGCTGGGCAGCATGCCGCCCTAGTCCCGGGGGCCTTTGTAGCCTTGCCACAAATCCGGGCCTGGAAATTTGTGTATTTTAATAAATAAAGTACCCTCTCAAAGGGTAAGTCACCTCTTACTTCCATGACCTGTATAAAGCCACTTGGCCTTTGGCGACTTATAATCAGTGCTGGAACTAGGGGTAGGCAGAGTAGGCAAATACCCAGGGTGCAAAGCTGGGGGGGTGCCAGGCACATACCCCTTCTTTCTCCTACCCCGAGTCTGGTCGCCCCTCTGCTCTGAAGCGGGCTGTTCTCGGCTGAGAGGCAGTGCGGCAGCACCTATTTGCACGCGTGCACTTTTTTGCCGTATGCACACTCACAACTATCCGAGACTGCACGCGAGGCAACACGACCAGCTACCTTGCCTAGGGTGTCTGCCCAGCATGACACAGCGTTGCTTATACTATCCTTATATTTTACAATATAGATTTTTTCACTATATATTTGACAACAGGGACAGGGAGTACACTTTACACTATATTTAAACGGGTTCTTTAGTAGAATTATAAGCCAGCACCTGTTGTGGAAAAAAAAACATTCCTATCATAGGTAGGGTCGCCACCTTTTGTTGAAAAAAATAACGGCCTTCCAATATATTTGGCTTTTTTTCCTATTAATAACTAGGGTTGCCACCTGGCCGGTATTTTACTGGCCTGGCCGGTATTTTTGATGGTTGATCCCAATGTTATTAATAGGAAAAAAAGGTAAATATATAGGAAGGCCGGTATTTTTTTCAGGAAAAGGTGGCTACCCTATTAATAACATTGGGATCAACCATCAAAAATACCGGCCAGGCCAGGTGGTAACACTAATCATAGGTGCCCTTTTTTTGAGAATAAAATGTTGAATAGCTGAGGTGTTCCAAAAGTTAGACCCCGTCCCAGTGATTATAATGGATACCCCAGGCCTGGTCTGGAACTGAAAATAGGCCCTGGCAGGTACAGAGACATAAACAGCCTCCCACAGGCCGAATAAGTAGTGATGACTGCCTGCAACATCTTACTGCAGCCCTTCTGGTATTTCTGTTTACAAAAACCAATGACATCCAACACAAAGTCACCGTCTCATACAGTGTTTATATATTTCTTCCTGTATGTAACGCTCGTGTCAAAACAAAACACCCAGCTGAGGTCGGAGTATCATAACTTGCGCAGCAACCTATCAGCGGATAGAACTATGGCAACCACTGTACCGCCTGCTGCAGTCATACCTCCCAACTGTCCCTTTTTTGGAGGGACAGTCCCTCTTTTGAGAGCTCAACCCGCTGTCCCTCATTTGTACTGGAAAGTCCCTCTTTTCTCTGCCCTGAACAGCCAGAAAAAGAAGCAAATATTTTAACTTAATTGGCTTTTGACAGAGTCCAGAACAGCTAATAGGTGCAAATGAGATATTTTGTAACACCTTTGAGATAAGAAAATAAGTAATTGTACCAGTTTAGATAAGGAGAAATATTTTCAAACTTTCATAACCTGTCAAATTTAGTAAAATAAACATGGTAATTAGGGGTGTGGCCTTAAAAACGGGCGTGGTCTCAAAAATATTGCGTGCTGTGGGCAAAAAAACATTTTTGTCCCTCTTTTTACACCCAGAATGTTGGGAGGTATGTGCAGTGCCAAGACACCATACCCATTACTAAACATGTTGGGCCACTAAAACACTAGGACTGAAGTGAAATGCCAGTGCATTACTAACTGAGCGTGGATGTAATCACCTGCAGTTGAGCAGGAGGAAAGCCCACATGGGAAGCAGGAAGTGCTCGGGCTTCCTGGATTATGACATGCGTGCAGCGCTCCCTTAGATGCTGCATACAAGCCGTGACGTGCTCTGAAGATAATGGCAACTTGCTGTGAATAGAAAAGGGGAGGGGATTAAGTGCCAGAGCGCTGGGAGAGCCGTGAAAGCTTTGCAGAACATAGGGAGATGGAGTGAGAAGGGGAACGCAGTGTATGAAACGTGCCTGCACCAGACAGTCAGTAGAAACCGTCCTCAGAGGGAGTGGAGCCTGAGGAATGCTATTTCTTACTCAAGGTATTGTACGCTGCTTTTGCTCGCGGACAGCTAGGGCTTTACACTGCAGATGGGATGTGTAGGCTGCAGGGATCTTCATTGTGTGCTCATCCAGCTGTTTTACTGCAGCTTCTAGCATGCCACATAGCCAGCCTGTGAGGGCATGATGGGAGTTGTAGTAACCAGTGCCAAGCAGAAAGACTGGAGATCCCTTATGGAGGAGGGAGGTACAGTGCAACACCTCCAGATGCACTAAACTACGACTTCCACAACCCCCCAAAAACCTCACCTCTGAGCATTATAGTATAACAACAGTTGGAGGGGCTACAGGTTAATCAGTATGTGAAATTGTTATACAAGGGATGCAGGGGTGATGGGGCTTGTCCTACCCAAAACCTGTTCATAGATTTCCAACAGCTGGCGAGGCGCATTGCACGCACTCCTCATGTTTTTCTGATCAGCCCCAGCAGACCTGTGTGCATGCACAGAAGCAGAGCTGTCAGCCAGAAACAGGCACTTTCCAGCTCCTGTATAGACAGCATGAGCAGCGCCTTTCCCTGGAACTGCAGTTTGGCTCAAACCAGTAGATCAGCTGAGTTATTTACCCCCCAAGCTGTGTGTGTACCTGTAATCAAAACAAAGAGCACAGGCAAAATGGCCATTATTGTGTGTGTTTGGTGATCATCCAGTCTGAGGCTGACGTATATTATAGGGTTTGGTTGTAGCTAAAGTTGTGGGATGGGTTGCAGTTAGGGTTGCCACCTGGGCGGTATTTTACCGGCCTGGCCTGTATTTTTAATGGTTGATCCCAATGTTATTAATAGGAAAAAAAGATAAATATATAGGAAGGCCGGTAATTGTTTCAGGAAAAGGTGGCAACCCTAGTTGCAGCAGGGTGAGCGTTCCAGTGTCTGTTGACATATCCCATACGAATGTTTTGAATTCTACTCACTGCGTTTAACAGTGCATAGTTACATAGAAAGGTATACATGAAATATGTAGATATGCTTGTGTATTGGACCTTTTCACCAGCACCATTAACCATTTACAATTCATCATTAACTATAAAAGACTGTTCACTAAGCGGTGAAAATGCGCTAGCGTTGCCTTCGCTAACATTTGCTGCCCTTCACCAGGCGAATTGTCGCCAGCGCTACGCAAATTCACTTAAGTGCGAAGTTACGCTCAGGTCGCCAGGAAAAGCGCATTTACGCTAGTGATGCCTAATTTGCATACGGCCTGAATTTAAAAGTATAATAGAAGTATATGTTACAGCCACTACATTGCACTAGACAAGCCCAGGAAACCTTTAATAAATAAAATAAAGTTGTCCTATTGCCCTAAACATGTGCCCCCTATATAGTTGAGTTGCCATATGTTAGGAAGGGTTACCCCCCCCAAAAAAAATTTAGCTATTTTTCAGACTATTATCCTACAAAAGGTAAAACACACCAGCGTTTTTTTGGGACTTAGAAAAAGTCCCTGACCTGGTGAAGTAACGTCTAGCATAAGTGGTAACGTTGAGTAAAATGTTCATCTTAGTTAATTTGCGTAATTATGATCCATCGCCTGGCGTTAGGGTGCGAAGTTGTGCTAGTCTATCTACTTCGCTAGAGAAAATAGGCCAGAGTCGGTGTTAGTGAATTTGCGAAGTTACAAATTGACGTCACGCTGGCGAATAAGTGCTAGCGTTAGACGCTTCGCGCTTTAGTGAATCTGCCCCTGTGTGTGTGTGTATGTTACAGTCCTCCACATCTGTACTACAACTCCCAGACGCCCTTTCATCAGCAGCCTGCGTTCATGCACTTTCTGTGTGTTACATTATAATATTATCAGGCTCTAGAATATGTTGCATATAACCTGTAATAGGCCCAATACTTGGAGAGGTTTGGCAGCACCATTCTTCTGTATACATTTTCTCTGCAGCAAGAATAGTTCATTTAAAAAAAAGAACAGATCATCTGAATGAGTCAAAACAAATAGTGAAGCAATGATAAGCCTCTGTTAATGTTTACAGTTTGCTTGTGGCGAGATATTGGAACTGTAGTGGAACTATGCCAGAACTGAACAACAAATGCTGCCTAGTCACCAAATGTTTAAAACATTAAAAACTATAAATTCAAAGTGTTTATAATTTGTCCTACACTGATACAAATTAATTGTTTTTAATAGATTTTATTTTATTTTTTTTAATTTTGGTGCTCGTTTGAGTGTTCCTTTCAGTATGTCTTCTGTAAAAGCTTCTATTGTTGCATAATCTTGTAAACAGCAAGTGAGAATTACAGAAGGAGCAATTGTTTCTGTGTTGGCATGATGTCATTTTAAGCAGTTCCTATGGAAGTTCCCTAAGTTCTGCTATTAAGTACAGGGACAGGAAAGGTTACATTGAGTGTTCGGGAACTCCGGATTGTGTTCTAAACATAATAATAGGTAAGTTCTTAATAAAATGTTGCCTCTATATATATATATTCCTATGTTACACGTTGTCAGGATATCCTTAGAGGGCACAGGTGGATCTATCATTTGGGTAGTAATTGTAACAGATCCATCTGTGTTCCTGTGTGGATATCCTGTACACTTGCAATAGTGGAGATCCAACATTAGGCTTTCATTGTTCCTTATAGTCAGCTGGTATATTCTCACTAAATAAATATGATTTTCCTTATAAGAATAGTTTTTACAGTGCATGGAGATCCAGTCTGGACTGAGCAATATATAATGAAACCCAATTGCAAAGCTGCAAGGAATAAGGCATTCTGTAACATACTAAAAGTGGGTTGTTAACTTTTACTATGATGTAGAGAGTGATATTCTAAGACAATTTGTATTTGGTTTTCATTTTTTATTATTTGTGTTTTTTTTAGTTATTTAGCTTTTTATTAATTTCACCAATCTGTTTGCTAGGGTCAGAATTACCCTAGCAACCATGCACTGATTTGACTAAAATAACGAAGTATAAATAGGAGTAATACAAAGTAGCAGTAACAATACATTTGTAGGCTTGCAGAGCATTTGTTTTTTTACATGGGGTCAGTGACCCCCATTTGAAAGCTGGAAAGAGTCAGCAGAAGAAGGCAAATCATTCAAAAACTATATCAAAAAAAAAAAGACCAATGAAAACGTGGCTTGGAACTGGCCATTCTATAACATACAAAAAGTTAACTTAATAGTGAACAACCCCTTTAAAGGAGAACTAAACCCCCCCCCCCCCAGCCTAGCTGTTACCTCTGGTAAATGCTACTAACTCTTTACTTATCCCTCGGTGCAGATTCATGGAATCTGAGTTCACAAGTGTCACCTTCTTATCTTTGGTAATCTTCGGGTCTTCTTCTGGCGCTTTGGCAATTTCCGCTACTGTTGGTACATAGATTACCGGAGAGAAGAAGATGGCGTTGATTAACTTCGATGCCCTGATTCTGCATCAAGGGGTAAGTAAAGCGTTAGGGGCATTTACCTGGGGTATCAGCTAGGTTGGAGGTAGGGTTTCCACCTGGCCGGTATAAATGATGCTTGATGCCAATATTATTAATAGGAGAAAACATCAAGAATATAGGAAGGCCGGTATTTTTTTACCAGAAAAGGTGACAACCCTAGCTGGTAGGGGGGAGGGGTCTATGTAAGTTAGGTGGCAGGGTTGCCAGGTTGGCTGGGTTCCATTCAAATTGGGCTACTAATTTAATGTCCAGGCAGGTTTTGAAAGTACAGACTAGCCAAGGTACTTATTTGGGCTACTGTTTGAGTGTTTGGTTGGTTTTTACTTTTTTTCTTGCCAGTGTGCGAAGCCTGTGTCTCAATGCATGTTGGGTGATGTTGTTTTTTGTTTAACAAGTTGCCGACTTAAATAAAGATTACAATACCCAGCATGTGTATTCTAGCATTTCCAGTGACTTTCCCCAATTTCAGAAAATTTTGGAGCAAAAATCTGCTGGCCACCAAAATGTTTAGAGGTTGAATTGTTTTACCAATATTTATTGAAATTGTATATGTGATTGCGGCTCATGGGGCCCCTATACTTCCTGAACCCCCCTCTATACTTACCCCCCTGGTGATGGAGTAGAATTTTTTCCATTTTGTTTAATGGGAAAATGTGCAAATCAATGAAAATTGAGAGAGGTGTATTTTCACATTTATTTATTTATTTTTTATCCCTTTTTTTCACTGCACATGCTGTGTTCTTCTGGGCTACTTTTGAAATGCCTCTCGGCTAGTTTTGGGCTGGTTTTGTAGTTGATTTTGGCTGGTTTTGAAATTAGACCTGGCAATCCTGGGTTTTTTTAAAATTAAGGGTTAAGTTCTCCTTTAAGTGGAACTTCCCCTTTAACACAGTTTGTACATATAGCTATTAAAAAGATGCCCTCCCATTTCAACATAAAAGGGATTGTTTATCCATACATTGAAATAGTCAAGTTGGCCAATTGTGTCAGTCATCTCTCGTCCTAAACTCGCTTTAACCTGATTCATTAAGAATTCAAGTATTCCTTTATTCCTTTCTATAGGAACTAAGTTTTACCTGAAACATGCTTTTCATAGGTAAAACGCCAAAATGATTTCTAACATTGAGCTGGCCACTGCTCCTGTATAAACTACAGCAATAATACACTGTTATGTGTACATGGAAAGGATTTCTTGTTTTTTTATCTTACTGGGAGGAGACCCACAGGACAGAGTAGAAAAAAAATCAATACCTCACAGCAAACACAGTTAAAATGCCCATGTCTATAGCCCTTTAGTGGGTTTTTAAATAATATCACAACCCTTAATTCTCTTTTTTCCTGAAAGGACAGCAGCACTCCTGTCTACATATAGAGTGTCAGCCAACTGGAAATCAGCAGGCTTTTCTGACCAAACTCTTGCTCATTTGTAAGTGGCTGCAGATAGTTCTACTGGCCCTCTACCAGGAGGATCAGACTAGCTCTCTTGTTTTAACCTGCAGTAAAGAAATGGCTAGACAGAAAAATAAAGTACACTGCAAGTGCTTTATTTTGTTTTATAGTAGCCAAATATTCACTGTTTAAGCCAAAGGTGCAAACACAGTGGGCTCTGTTTTTCAGGCATGCCTTGTGTTATATTTAATTCTAGTGGACTGAGCTTGAGGTGGGGACTGACAGGCATGTTGTAAAGGTTTTGTGCCTAGAGGGCTTTTTTGTCAAAGGTTTGCTTTATACTCCATTAATAAATGAGCCCTATTGACACTGAGGCTCAATATGTTACAAATTGTTACTGAAGCAGAGCTTACCTGCTCCTATAGATACATTGCTCCCTTGCTGTATGTAGTCCTTATTTACTCTAGCAAGTTTAGGCCATATTATTTAATTAACATTTTATGTGTTTTTTTTTTTTTTTTTTT
>CM044441.1:92393929-92410578 GCA_024363595.1 Xenopus borealis
CGCTCCATGCAGATTCTGGCCTCAGGAGTTCACAGGCGCCATCTATTTTCTTCACTCTTCAGAATCAGAGCTGGGTTTTCGGCACATGCACAGTTGGAGTAAATTTCTGGGCCCGATCAACTGCGCATACGCCTTTGTGACTTTCGGTGCATGCATAGGAGCGGAAATTTCCTGGGGGAGGAGTGAGGGGGGTCTTCCCAGGGTAGGGTTTTTTTTTAAAAAAAACGGGTTTGTTTCTCCTTAAATGAGTATCCTCAAAATGGCATCTGACTGCTTGCTGTGATAATGAATTCCAAAATAAAAAAAACAAGATTTAATCATTTTATAGTATAAATTAAGTTTCTTTTACTTGTGTAACATCATAAAATAGGATTTGCAATTATTTCTTGAGGTGACAGGTTCCCATTAAAAGAACACTTGTCCCTATATGATTTTTCTTTTCAACAGCAGCCTGCAGTGAAAGAAATTCAATGTCTACCCTCATTTCCTGGCTTGATGTGCATTCAGAATGCTGTAATAGCATATATGATCTTGTCAACTTACCTGTATCTGTTTCTCCATTTTTCTTGCTAAATAGTATTTTTCAGGCTTCCTTGTGGCCAAACACCATCATTAATATGAATGACAGGAGTTGGGGTCGGTGTGATAACAGTTTCACCACCAGCAGAGATGAAAGATGTTAGAGAAACACTATGTGCCATAATATTTACTTGACTTGATCAAAATACTGTACAATGCAATTTCCACCCTCTTATAGTTAAATGAATACAGTATATGACACAGCATCCTTAAATAAAGTCACCCAATACAACTACAATAATTACAGGTAAGGGATTAGTTATCCAGAATACTCAGGGCCTGGGGTTTTCTGGACAAGGAGGTTTTTCTGTAATTTGGATCTCCATACCTTAATTCTGCTAAAATCAATATGAATTAAAGACAATATGCTTGTTTGCCTCCATTTAGGATTATTTTATGGGAATGTAATTTAAGTCGGTAATGGAAAAAACTATTTGCAATGCGAAAAGTTAAGCCTTTGTGTGAACAAATTCTGCTTTGTGTGAATGCAATATACCTTTTGCGAACCCAGAAACTGTTTAGCTACCACTTCCGCCAGCGGAAGGCCATTTGCGAATTTTCTAGTTTGCTGTCTATGTAATAAAACTTCTTACTGAAAAAGTTGCAATGTTTGCTCCAAAAGATTATGACACCTTCAAGCACTTCTTAAGAGTGCGCAATTACAATTCGCACTGCGCAATAACGATTCGCAATGCAATAACACGTGACTTTTTGGCACAAAACAAGGAAGTAAAAAATGTTTCCCCTTCCCACCAATAATTTGCATATGCAAATTAGGATTCTGTTCGGTATTCGTCCGAATCTTCCGGGAAGCATTCAGGTGTTTGGCCCAGTCCAAATAGTGGATTCGGTGCATCCCTACTTATTGGTGCGCAATGTTTTGCTCTTAGCGACTTTTATTACATTCCCCCCTTAGTGTCTTATTTAAGATTAAGTACAAGGTACTGTTTTATTATTACTGAGAAAAAGGAAATCATTTTTAAAGGTAAGGGCAGACCTGGTGATTCTGACGATTTCTCATGAGGCAACTTTGGAAAATAAAGCGACACGTGTGTCATGCCGCAGGCGACTTTTCGTTATAGCCGGTGCAAGACAGGGTGAAGTGGCTCGGGGAGATTGGTTGCCCCAAAGAAGAGGCGATTGGTTGCCCCAAAGAAGAGGCGATTGGTTGCCCCAAAGAAGAGGCGATTGTTTGCCCCAAAGAAGAGGCGATTGGTTGCCCCAAAGAAGAGGCGATTGGTTGCCCCAAAGAAGAGGCGATTGGTTGCCCCAAAGAAGAGGCGATTGGTTGCCCCAAAGAAGAGGCGATTGGTTGCCCCAAAGAAGAGGCGATTGGTTGCCCCAAAGAAGAGGCGATTAGTCGCCAGGTGACTTATCTCCCTAAAAATGACCCTAAAAATGTACAACCCCAATAAAAATGAAAATGTTTAACTCCTTGGTTGGAGGTTATATGAATATCCACTATATTGAATGATTGTCTAATAAAGTGAAGTTTTTGTTACATTATCTGAAATTTTATCTCTGATGTTAGGCTTCTAAATAAAGATTGTACAAAAAACTAGTGCCTTTTGCATACTTCACTGTAAAGCTTTGTGTTAAAAATGAGACTGAATACTATCGCCCTGTTTCTGCATGTCCTAGGAGTGGAACTGATATTGTAAAACCTGTTAGCCTGTGTGTACTTAGCATGACTTTCTTGTAAATAAATTCTGTGTGCTTGTCTTGAAGCAGTAGTCTGCAGTAAAGTACACACAGTTATTGATTGAACCCTGCTGACATGTTTGTGTTTTATTGTATTTATATAAATGTTGCTTACTCTGTGCTCTAGGTATTCAAAGATTATTGTCAATATGGACTTTATTTTAAAAATAGCTTTAGTAATTATAATAATAAATATGTAACAATGAAAAATGCCAAAGTATAAAGCCCTACATAATAAATGACATAAATGTGATAATTATACTGGCATTCCTGATTCCTTACTTGTAATCTATGCCTCCTTTTATGCACACCAAATTCAATGTATTCTTTTTCAAATGTGACACGTATATTTCAGCACAGGTAGGACATTCTTATGTTTGTCATCTCTGTGAGAAATGGGGAGCAGGGGTATAAAAAGTCTAGTAGATCCCGGATCTAATCAGGAATGCCAGTATAATTATCACATTTATGTCATTTATTATGTAGGGCTTTATACTTTGGCATAGAATGTCTTTGAACAGGGAGGTTACTACAGAGGAAGCAGACCCTGCAGCTGCAGGGGGGCCCAGGAGGTATATATAGGCCCAGGAGGTATATATAGGCCCTGGAAGCCCTAATTCATATACAATTTCAATCAATATTGGTAAAATAGGTCTACCTCTAGACAATTTGGGAGCCTGAAAAATTATTAGAATTTTAATTAGAAATTATTTTCTAGTTACACTGGTGTCTATGACTTTCAACATCTCTTTACAGGCATTCAGCCAAGAAAAAATATATATTTCAACTTTTTTTAGTACAGGTGTCTTTAAAAATAGATAATAAATGCTGTTGTGACCATTTAACATGATTAAATGTCTTAGGCCGACTGGGGATTTCGGCATGCATTTCAAAGCAGGCCAAGAATCCACTGCTCTTGCACTCCTCTGCCTGCACCCAGAAGCATTGTTCCCACCCAGGTGCAGGCAGACTTGGGCAGAATGCAACATTTTACATTGAAATCCTCCCGTAGTTAGGAAGACAGGGGGAGCAGCACGGCAGGGGATTCTCTTTTTGTGGTGAACCTGCATTCGTAAAGGATCGTCTGGCCCTAGACTTAAGTTTAAGCAGTGTTCTCCTCTTATTTATCTGGTATGTTTGGTTTGTCTTTCAGATTTGATGATTTAGAATGCTGCTTATCTAGAGCAAATATGGCCACTGCTGGTAAAGTCTGCCATCACACCATGCTGGCAGGCAATTCAAGTCCCGGAGATTTGTCCCTGGAGCCTTTAATACTGTGCAAATTGTGTCTTTGTGAACATCCCATTGATAAGATTACCTCCCTACAGGCATGCAGCTGTATTTTTTGCACATTGGTGAGTTTTTCTGTTTTATCATTATTTGTTAAAAACTCTGGTCTCCATTTACACTGCCTTGCCAAACCATTTAGACCAGGGGTCCCCAACCTTTTTTTTTGCTCGTGAGCCACATTTAAATTAAAGAGTTGGAGAGCAACACAAGCATGAAAAAGTCCATGTGGATGTCAAATAAGAGCTTTGATTGGCTTTTTGGTAACCCCTATATGGACTGTCAGCCTACAGGAGAGAATGTTTGGCAGGACATCTGTTTTTTATGCAACCAAAACTTGCCTCTAAGCCAGTAATTCAAAAATAAGCACCTGCTTTGAGGCCACTGTAAGCAACATCCAAGGGGTTGGAGAGCAACATGTTGTTCACGAGCTACTGGTTGGGAATCACTGATTTAGACCCTCAACCAATTCTCTAATCACTTTTTCCTTACCCAACCCTAATTTGCATATGTGGATTCGGTTCCGTATTCAGCTGAATCTTTCACAAACAATTCAGGGATTCGCCCAGATACCAAATACTGATTTGGTGCATCCCTAAATGCAAATGTAAATCTTTTTTAAATGCTTAGGTTTTAGTTATAGAGCGTTTCAACAATGCAATTCGTTTTTTCACTTTTGACAAACTTTTGTGTTTTATGAAAAATAGTACAACTCAATACTTTTATAGGTTTGATCATTCTTGTTCAAGCACCTTTCATGGCATTGTAGTGTAAATTCCAGTAGGTCAGTTTCATCAGTAGCCAAGAAACCTGCCTGTAGGTTTTGACAGCGTGGGAGGAAACCCATACAGATAGCAGTGCCTACTGTGAATACCACAGGGCTGCAAGACACCAAGCTGCTTTGCATTTGTTGGCATCTTGGGAGTCGTAGATTTATTTTTGCCATTTATGATGTGACAGTGTTTCTGACTGAGTGTTCTTACCTCCTTTAGTGTCTCAAACAGTATACACAATTTGCAATCCGGGAAGGCTTTGGATCTCCAATCACATGTCCAGACACGGCTTGCACAAATCAGGGTATCCTTCAGGAAGCAGAGGTATTGACATTCGTAACATTCTCCTGTTTAAGCAAAGCCTCAATGTTTCTGCTAAATTCCTTTTTTTTTTTTTTGTAGTCATTTTACTTACCACTAACCTACACCTGGTATCAATCTTTCCTTGCCAAGGAAGTCGGGAGCAATAGATTTCTTGTTTCACTTTTTATTTTGCTTTAGATAATGTTTACTTTGCATCAGCTCAGTCAATGCATTGCCTTTCACTGACAAATCTAAACATCCCGGAGTTCCACATCTATGAACTTTTCAACCAGCCTGCATATACCAGCTACTGGCGTGCTTATAACCGCTTTCTGTGGTGCCTGCAGGCTTTCTTTGGCATGATTTTTGTTTGCTTGATTTTGATGAATATTTAGAGTTTGCTTGGCAGTGGAAATGATGTGGTCAATATCTGTGCTATTTAAAACCCCATTTTTTTCTTAGATGTTCATTTTACATTTTCCTAAATAGAAGGCTTTTATTTAGCAAATATTACGCACCACATTATACTGCATAATAACTATTTGGTTACACAGCTGACATGTAGTTACTAATTACTAGATTGGCAATGAAAATTCACAGTGCCTGACAGCCTGTATTTTATTTCATATCCCTGCTTATGCTCAAGTATTAGTACTCTTATTTTTTTATAAGGCGGCAGCCATTTTCCTTAGCACTTTGCCAAAGTATGTAAATACAAAGACAACATACAAATTTGGGTTCGTTATAAATGCAAGAGAAGATATGTATTCAAACCGTTGTGGCAGTGGCACTGTATAAAATGTTTTTTGGAAAATCGTTTCAGATGATAATGGCTGTCTATATGTAATTTGTATGTTTAGTGTATATCTGTCATATGCTTTGTAACCATATGCCTTTTTGCCCTATCCAATGGTTCCCCCGTGGCTACACAGTAGCTTGTTTTTGAAGCAAATACACAATTCACAACACACAATGCAAATAAAACACATTTATTGAAACTGCAAAAAATCTGGGTTTCTGGGAATGTGTATATTAGTAAAGGTATTAAGGAACATAATATTTCCCTGCTACTTTTTACTGTGAGACTCTTGTCTGATCATGAAACATTTGGGAACATTTTAGTGATTTTGTGGCTGGACCAACGCATGTGAAATTTCTAATACATTAGAATAATTCTTAGTGTGTAATTGAATAACAGCGCTACAGAATACTCTTGCAGTGGATTATAAGCTGTTTTCCCAGGGTTCTTTTTTTGTATGACTCCACTGATAATGTGTATGTACAGCTGTTAGAAAAAAAACATACTTATATGTCACAAATGTGCTACAATCACATTTTATTTTTATGTACTCAATAGAGCTCAAAGTAATTGTTAGATTCATCGACTGCTGGGATGTTTTGGGTTCTGTGGAAATATAATGTGTTGTGAACTTATGTCATCAAAAAGAATAAGGGCATGAATTTTCACCCCATTGCAAACCTGTTACAAATGGAAGCATCAAATATATACAGTAATATATGTACAGTATCCACAAAACAATGAATATCGCCTAGTGATCCCCAATAAATTTACTGCATAATTTCCCTAATGACATTTTTTCGTTAGACTAGTTTAGCAATTAAGTAATCTTCTGTTGGTTTTGTTGCATATAGACTGATCTCAAGATTTCCTTTTAGATTTCTGCTTTGGTACCTGTTGACCAGCTACAATTGTATCAGCGGTTAAAACTTGAGAGAGGTAAGTTATATTGTTGCGTTTGTAAATAGCAGTAACTTATTGCTTGCACTGGGCCAATATATGCTCTAAATCTGTTTTTCGATTCCATTTTCCTTATAGTGTTAAGTGTGTGAAATTAATGTTTTAAAAATTATGAAGCAAAACTAAGCCAGAACTATGCAATTCAATATGCTCTAAATAATCTTGCCACCATCTGCAGAACTACAACACCTAGTGTGGAAGTTGTTCTGCAGATGCTGCTTATTCCTGCTGCATAAAATAATCCAAAAGGTTAGTATTTGGCCAAATCCACTCTCTTAGTTACAATGAATATATATACATACCACTCAATGTTGGTCAAAAAAAGATGCTAAGCAAGAAGGAAGCAGATACTCCTGCCACAGAATGAGAATTATCCCGATATTTTGTCTGATTTGGTTTGGAGAATTATCCCAACGTTTTGGTTTCTCAAGGGGAATTATCCTTCTTACTTAGCATCTTTTTTTTTTTTTTACCAACATTGGGTGGCATGGATATATGCATTGTAAAATTGTTTGACAAAATTGGATTCGCTATTTAATGTGATGATATTTTATTCAAAACTATGTAAATATAAAAATGTTTTTTGCAATACCATCTTGTCAGTCTCATTCAGTGCGCAAGCCCTCTCTGTGTAGATTGTATTAAGTATGTTGTGCTTTTTGTGGGGACAAGTTTTGGGCTGATTGCACCTGTAATTAACTTATCAAATGAACTTAATTAAATTACTAGATATTTGCGGTACATAAGTGTGCCCTCCAACTATTCATATAGTTATAAAACACACTTCCAGGCACAAACTTCTTTCTACTGAAGTTTAGGTGGCCCTAATTTGGCTTGCAGGTGAATTGGATCATACACTGTTTGGCCACACATGCGTGGCTAAAGTAGTCTTTTTCAGGAATAAAGTTCAGATCCCCATGTGGAGGGATGCATATTTATCAGAAAATAACTAGAGCTTACCACAGTCTGCCAAAGTGAATTTCTGCCACTCTTAATTTTGATGGCAGTTTTGGGAGCACATTTATCTGTTGATGAAAGTGAGAGTTCACACCTTGATAGTAGCAACAGAATTTCACTCTGGCATACTGTGGTAACTGGCAAGCTCTAGTATCATTCTTTGACAAATATGCCTCCATGTCAAAGTGTGGTACAGTCCGCATTACTTCTAGAATTGTTGTACTCTTCATGTACCAGACCAGATCAGATTTTTTGTCTCAATAAATTGTTTCACCGCGATCACAAGACTGAATGAGTTGCTTGCCAATGACTTTAAAATGAAAAAAATGTTGGATCGCTTTAGTCAAAAACAGGTTACTCTGTTTATAACCAACTTGACTTTTAACTTTCCAGATACCTAGGAAGCACATTTCCAAGAAAATGATTAACTGTCTCATGTTCTTTTTTCCCCCCTCTTTTTAAAGAATTCTTTAGCTTTTGACCCATGGTAACCTGTGTTTTGCACAAACAAAAAAAATATAGGCATTCATCACACGCACAAACGCAATTTTATGGAAATATAAAATATCAATATATTTAACAGCTATAAAAATTCAAAAGGGCAACTGTTGGAATGGTATATAGGCTACATTGATGGCTGTGATCAAAACAACTGTAGTTCACGTTTTATTGACTTGTATGTGAAATTCCTTAATTAGATCCAACATGCAGTTCTCACTTTGTGATTCTTCATTCTGGCCTATTCTGTTTTCTTTGTATGCCAATGAAGGAAGTTATCCGTTGTGAGTAGTGGGGTATTGAACTGCCCTTGTCAAAACTAGCCATGGCCCTTTGCTAAGTGTTTCATATTGCAAAAAAGTGTTGTTTTTTATATTGATATTGACGTTGACCAGATCCACAGGTAAAAAAATTTTTAACCATTGTCCATAGCATTATGGGATTAGGCATTAATTAAATGTTGATGTTTCCAGGAGAATTCTTATGAATAAACCAGTTAAGCGATGTAATTGTTCATCAGCGATAAATCATAAACAGAACACCACTTAAGTTGTAAATGCATGCAGAGTCATCCAGAAATCTAAATGGTTAGTTATAATGACTGGATTGTGGGTGATAAAGCAGGAGCTATACAGCAGCAGCTTCAGTACCTTTTTAGACCTTCTGCATTAGTGAAGGCTGATTAAAAAGTATTTGAGAGGATAATTAAGTCATTTGGATAAACGATTTTATAATTATGTTACAGTAATGTGCTTAAAGTTACTCTCCTATTAACACAAGCTGATATGGAAGCATTTCATATCACTTTCTTGTAATAAGCTTTATTATTTCTGAATTACAAATAGGTATTCCCAGATAGCAGGACTTTGTGTCGTGTTGTACTAGGATGTAATTATCTGCTTACATACTAGTTTGTGAATATATATGTCTGAGCAAAAAAAAAAAACAAATAGTACATTTTACTGCTTTTAAATATTGTTTCATTTTATAAATTATATTTTCACATATCTTTGGAAGACTAGTCAATCATAGCCAGAGCTTAGTTCTGCGGTGGATTAGGGATTAGGGCATGGTTTTCTGACTTTTTCAATTAAAGCCTTCTGTTCAAGCCTAATGTTTAGCCTGCCATTGCTTAGCCTACAACAAGATTAAGATATTGTCAACACAGATATCAGCCATATAGCTATAATTTCAAGAATATATTGGGCAGCAAAAGACAGCACGAGTCTGACCCTACCTGATATTCTGGCAGGGCTCTCAGGTCTATCGAAGAGCGAAATGTCATCCTAAATGGTTATTTTTTTTGGCTTATTTTCTATTTCAGAGGTGCATTTGGACCCCTGCAAGACATGGTGCCCTACTGTCGATTGCCATACTGTATGCAAAGTAGAAACTGGTGAATCTGGTCTGCCTGTACCAGTGGATTGTTCAGCTTGCCTTATCAAATTTTGTTCTGTTTGCAAAAACATCTGGCATCCTGGACAGTCATGCCAAGGAAATCTGCCCATCATTCCTCCTGAAAAAGGGTAAGTTGCACACTGTACTGATCAGTATTAGGCTACTCTTTTTTTGTAACTAAACAGAAGCTAAATTGAACATTGAATGAATGTCAACAGCGTTCAATTCAAACTGCAGTCTGCAATCTGTTGCACAGCACAATGTCTCACTCAGTGGGCAAGGTGCCAAAGGCCTCCTTTTTTTAGGACTTTGCACATTGTGTGGTTTATTACAAGTGAGTCCTTGTGTTTTTTTTAAAATGTATTACTGATTATTGCTCCCTAGTGGTGGAAGTTGCCCTTACCAGGACTGCTCCCTCCCTGGCTTATATTACCTTGTGGAAATACTGTATCTACTGTCACAACACTGGTGTATCTCGCAGTGCTTGCTTTGCTCTCTCCCTCCGCTCATCTGTGTTACTGAACGGGCAGTAGATTGCGAACTGGAACCTATCAACATGTTCCCATGGTGTTGTGGAAGTGTACATGATTATGTGAAAGAAGTGACCAAGGTAGGCTGGTTTGGCAATATGTGATCCTGTTCCTGGCAGTAAACTCCTGCATTTTCAGGACACTGAAGAGGGAAAGAGCAAAATGAGTGTGGTAAACTTAACACAGCTGACTTAACGGTCTTAAAGGAACAGTAATACCAAAAAATTAAGTCGTTTTAAAGTTAAGTAAATATCATGTAGTGTTGCCCTGCGCTGTTAAAACTGATGTGTTTGCTTCCGAAACACTACTATATTTCATATAAACAAGCTGCTGTGTAGCAATGGTGGAAATTGAAAAACGGCTACATGGCACAGGATAAGCAATGGATAATAGATAAATTATGTTCTACAGAGCTTATCTGCTATCGGCTGTGTAACTTGAGCCTTTTCTCCTTTGAATGGCTGCCCCCATAGCTACACAACTGCTTATTTATATGTTTCTGAAGCAAACACAGCAGTTTTACCAGTGCAGGGCAACACTGCATTATATTTTTATTACTTTAAAACAATTACATTTTTTTATGTTACTAGTCCTTTAAGTGTAGCGACAATGCCCTCCCAACATGTACAAAAGCAGAGTCTTTATATCAACCAGCCTTAAAAGCATTTACATATAGTATTAATTGAAAACTTTCCAAAGACAAAGAGAGTGGGTTTGGAACAGTTTCATTTTAGCCAAACACAGGTTAGTAGGAGCCAATCAGCAAGTGGCATTTACTGATTACCTGTTGAAAATAAAACTTCTGATTGCTGGTTTCTGTAGCTTACTAGACCTGGTGCCTTAGTTCCAGCTTTTATTGGCCTCAAATGATTCAGCTTAATTAAGAGTCAGATGGTTTTTGTAATTTCACTGACACTGAAAAAGAAAACAGATTGGGTAAGGGGACCATGCACAAATACTCATAGTACCAACAGTACATTGGATTGGTACTTTATCCCACTGGCTGAAGTTAACCTATAACTCCCATGTAATTTATCCATGGTGAGTGCATTAATGGAATTTCTAGTGATGCATTTCTTTTAACTCTCCTTATTGGCTGCTCCACCTCTTTCTTTACTCGCTGTGGTTGCTGGACTTGCGCTATAGTTGTATGCTGGCACACCACCTGGTCCAGACTGGGATTCAAAATAGGTAATTGTATTTCAAGTACACAGCAGTCCAATAAGCTCCCAGAGGCCCAGTAAATAGCAACCATCTAGCTGACAGCAGCCCCTCTAGCAATTGACAGAACCCCAATGTTTGGCATTTAATACTGTGTATATAATGGAGTTAGTATTTTCTTATATAAAAACTACTGACTTCACATAGGGGCCTTTATAATGACATTTTATTTTTTCTGATTTCAGAATCCTTCTTACTACGGATGTAGATGCTTGTATCAAGCAGTGCCCCGTCTGCCGGATATATATAGAGAGAAATGAAGGATGTGCACAAATGATGTGCAAGAACTGCAGACATACATTTTGTTGGTACTGCTTGCAAAACCTTGACGTGAGTGTTTGATAATTAACAGTAAAATAATCACAAAGCCTAACCTAATGCAAAATATGAATTGCAGCAGTGCACTTACACAGGGGCAGATTTACTATTGGTCGAATTCGAGGGTAGATTCACCAATTGAATTGTGGTTGAATTGAAATCCTTCGAATACTGAATTAGAAGGATTTTACTGAAATTCGAAAGAATTTAGAAAAATTTGATTTTTTTTTAAAAAAATTTTTTTATTTTTTTAACCCAAAAATTTGAGTTTTGACCGAAAAATACCCTCTAAAACTCAATTTAATAATTAACCCCTACAGTTAATGGTAAGCAAACTTTTCCAGTCAAATATTACAAACAAATTGCAAGTGATTCATAAGATCTGTCTTCTGTGTATAAAGATTTTAATACATACATTTTAATAGTTTTGGTCAGTGTCACATACGTACATTTAAAACCTACACTTGTTCCACAGCCATATCATTTAAAGGGGATGTAAAGGCAAAAAAAGAAAATACATTTTTTTACTTTCTTTAATGAAAAATAAATCTTTCCAATATACTTTAATTAAAAAATGTGTACCATTTTTATAATAAACCTGACTGTATGCAGTGAAATTCCCCCTTTGTTTCACTTGCTCTGACCGCTGCAGATGGGAAACTTCAGACGGTCCCCAACTGCTCTGCAGGTCAACAATCATAATTTCAAAGGGCAGGGGGGAGCCCCCACCTTACTTCCCAGAACTCAAGCAGCTTTGTTTGTTTCCCTGTAGAGCAGCCGACAACTTTGTAGAGATTTGTATCCACAGATCCAGAGCAGTCTGTATATTCTTATTAATAATCAGTATTGATGTATCAGCTTCTATGGCAGATATTATTTGCCTTGTGCTGTTTTGATAATTCTTGATGATCCCTAAGCTTAACCTCCCAACTGAAGCCCAAGCCACACTGAGCATGTGCATGGTCTTGCAAAGATGTTCAACAAAGTTACAAGATGACAGCCCCCTGCGGCCAACTCTGAAAACATAAATCATTTGTTTAATTAGGCTTCTGGTGCCGTAAGTTCATATTTATATTTAGTATAGAAAATACAGCATTATTCTATTTTAGACTTTAGTAATGGGAGGTGTCATCATTGCCTTTCAGCCAACTGAAATAGGGTGGCTATAAATTTGCACCTGGGCAGTAACTGGGAGCAATTTGCCCACTGTTTATAAATGACCCCCATTGTTTGTGTTGTTGACTTTCGTGTCTGCTATTTATTTTATGCCAAAGCCAGACAGGCTGTGTTTATCAAGTCTCTCTGACAGCAACCTCTCTTGGCTAATTCTGTAAATGATAAACCAACAATAATCCCCTCTACTACCCGCCTTGCAAGTGTACTGGTGCTTAAAGGGTTAAGTTATTTGTTCTGCTGAAGGCAAGCTGCAATGTGTCTGAGCCTGCTTGGCTCCGGGCACTAATTTCATTCTATGCATATCTGCAAGAAGCACACCCATATTTTAAAATGCCTAACGTAGGGGTACAAGCAGATACAATACTTCTTTAATAAGATTCAAATAATTTAATTAAATGTAAATCTCATTGCAGTAAGAATATATACATTTAATCAGCAAGTTAGAAAAAAAAAAAGCTGATAGCTGGTACTAACAAAATGTGTAAAAAAATCAATGAATTCTTTTTTTATTGTATTTTAGTTTACATATAAGCTGTGTGGGCAGAAACTTCTTATCTTTAGTTTAAACAAACCTAACCTAAGCTTGTGTATATCTTTATTTATATAATACAACTGTTTACATTTTGCTTTAGATTTTTATAGTATATAAATAGTACAAACAGGGGGCAAACACTGAAATAAATAGAAACAGCTATGCACAATTCCAAATATGCATATAGTAACAGATTAAGTGGCACATACTAAAGGAGAACTAAAGCTGTAGGCTAGTAATGTTGTACATTATGTTTTGTGCTTCTGTACCAGCCCAAGGCAACCACAGCCTTTTAGCAGTAAAGTTCTGTGTCTCCAAAGATGCCCCAGTAGCTCCCCATCTTCTTTTCTGCTGATTCACATGCTCTGTACTGCTGTCACTTACTGAGCTTAGGGACCCAGTCACAATATACAGTACTCCTAGACTATAAATGTCACAGTATAAGGTTGATTGGTAATTAATACAGATAATTACTACATGGAAGCACAGAAACCAACTAGCATCAGAATGTAATAAACAGCCCTGTAGCATCAGCTTATATCACAGGCCAAACTCATTTTTGTCTTGATAATTAGTGATGACCCCTAAGCTTAGCTTCTCAACAGCTGCTCAGAGCCCACTGAGCATGTGAGTGTCATAGACACTTTCCAAGATGATGACCCCCTGTGACAAGTTTGAAGTCCTGGATCATTGCTGCTATTGACAAGCTGAAACTTTAGGCTGGTGCAATAAGTTCAGTATATAAAATATGGCATTTCAAGCCATATTAATTTTTAGGGTTTAGTTCTTCTTTACAGTTCAGTGTACAAATAAAAACTGGTTAAATAGATTGTATGTGTCAAAAATTGTTTCTAATATAGTTAGTTAGCCAAAAATGTAATTTATAAAGGCTGGAGTGACTAGATGTCTTATCGTCAGCATGCAAGTCAGATTTAGAAGCAACAGTTATGACCCATGTGGGCCCCCCTCAAGTCACTGATTGGTTACTGCCTGTTAACCAATCAGGGGAAATCAAGTGAGCTTAAAAGCAGGACATAGTGTTCTGTTATGTTAGACATCCAGTCACTCCAGCCTTTATACATTACATTTTTGGCTAACTATATTAGAAACATTTTCTGTGTTGCATAGCCTCTCTATTTACCTAGTTTTTATTTTTAAACAATTTTATTTTAGAACAATTCCTTTAAGAGGAATGTGGGCTTTGTTCCACAGAAATATAAGCCTTATTTTTTTAATTGGAGCATAAAATTGCATTGCACATCCAAGCATACATTTTAATTTTTTCAAGCAGTCCATAACTTTTTTGAATACAACACAGTCAAGCACATTTACCAATACTGCACAAAGTTGAACCTGAACAGCAACCAATCAAGCGCTTGCTTTCGTTTTTCAGCTGGTTGCACAAAGCTAATTACTGTTGCTATGGGTTACTGCCAAGCTGCAACTTTGCCCTGTGTTGGTAAATGAGCCAGAAATTGAAAAAGGCAAGCCCACTGGGACTAAGTGTTACAGATCTGTTCCTCAAATACACTTTGTTTCAAAGTTTGTTAAAGGGCCAGTATATTTTTAAAACTTTTTTTGCTGTTTAAAATAGGGTAGTATTTGTGCTGGGTGTTTGTCTGTATAGGTTTGTTTATTATTTTTACAACTATGGAAATAAAAAGCCATTACAGTAATTTATAGCTGGCTATGCCACGTTGATGCCAGATAACTTGGTTACAATATTTACTTGTTAAGGGAAAGTAATGCTTTGGTTTTAGCAGATAGGCTGGCGACAGTGGACGTTTTGGCAAGACTGAAATTTGAATCAGTAGCAGCTGAAAAGAAGTTCGATAAATGCACCGTATCCACTATTTTGGATTTGGCCGAATCCCGGAATCCTTTGTGAAAGATTCAGCCGAATACCGAGCTGAATCCGAACTCTTATTTGCATATGCAAATTAGCAAGGTGTGGAGAGCACATTTTTTTACGTCCTTGCTTTGTGACAAATAGTCACATGATTTTAAGGATTCGTATTGGCCAGACACAAATCCGAATCCTGCTGAAAATGCCCGAATCCTGGCTGCAGTACTGAACCGAATCCTGGATTCAGTGCATCTCTAATATTTACCAGTGTTACTGGTTCGTTCAAATCACACAGTTTAAATTAAAAGCACATTTGCTCAGGGCAGTATCATTGCAGTAGAACTGTGTTATGGTGGAAAAATGCTACCTTTTTTTCCCACAATAACACAATTCTACTGACAATTTCAATGTTATACAATGCAGATGTATAATAGAGTACATTGTCTCCTGTGCAAAAGTTGATTTTGCGTGGGCAACAAAACACTCCATGTACCGTTGATTTAGAACAGCAACTATGAAGCTTTTTCTTTGAGCAAAGGTGACAGTTCTGCAGTGTTTTTTCCTTTCTCACTCCCCCCTAAAGTGTAGAACAGCCTACCAGCTTGTTCAAACAAACCTTATTGATTGCCTAATACCATGCATAGTTGGAAGAGCTTCAAGTTTCCATGGAGTGCAAAACCAGAAATCCATGGTGCTTAATATTTACTAGATCATATTTATATGGAGTATATCAGACAAATATATACATTTCCGTGACTGGGAACTGTAAAAGAAAGCAGCAATATATAGCAAAATATCAACTCCAACAGAGGTTTTCTGCAGGGGTTTAAACAATTAAATCCTTTGTAGAACCTTATGCTGACCAACTTGCAACCAGTAACATAGGCTAATATTTTAAGAACCTTTACAGCCTGTTTTTTTTTTTTTAGGAAATATTACACAAGATATCTGGTTAACTGCTTTGGCATAGGTTGTTGTAGTGATTTTCTGCTAGAGTGAACAAACAAATTATTGCACGCTGCAGGATATTTATAGTGTTCCACAAAAGGAGCATGTATTTATGTAAATGATTAAATATTAACTGGACACTGTTGAGGCTCACAGGGAGACACTACGGCTGCAGGCAGTATATCAATTATGTAGAGAAACCATGTTCTGTGCATAGTATACCTGTATAAGCCATGGACTCTTTACTGTGAAGGGAATATATATGGAGGATAAATTGTATGCATTATTTTCCCATTTAAATGGAACATATACCAACCAACAATACAACTAAAGCTTTTCTAATATATAATTATTTATATATATATATACAACAAAGAAAAGTTGTGCTCACCACTGATTTTTAAAACCATTAGGCGGGGTGCAATGAGGCTGTGACCACAAAATAAAAATAGACAAATACAAAAGGTCCTCTCTGCACTCAACCCATTAACAATATATTTAAGACATAAAGACATTTTGTGCATACAGCTACTGAAAAATGCCTTACCCTTCAAACAACCGGATTGTTTGTCCATATATTGCAATATATTTAAGCTGGCCAACTACGTCAAAGTCATCCCATATCTGGCCAGTCCTACACTCAATTTTCATCTGATTCATTAAGAATTCCATTGCTTATACATTTTACAAAGGGACTAAGTTTTACCCGCAACAAATAGACAAATACAAAAGGTCCTCTGCACTCAACCCATTAACAATATATATAGCTGTATGCACAAAATGTCTTTATGTCTTAAATATATTGTTAATGGGTTGAGTGCAG
>CM044441.1:92412781-92423676 GCA_024363595.1 Xenopus borealis
GGGTTTTTACTATTGAGTGCTGTTCTTAGATCTACCAGTCAGCTGTTATCTTTTGTTAGGCTGCTTGGTGGGGGAAAGGGAGGGTGTGATATCACTCCAACTTGCAATACAGCAGTAAAGAGTGATTGAAGTTTATCAGAGCACAAGTCACATGTCTTTGGGGCAGCTGGGAAATTGACAATATGTCTAGCCCCATGTCAGATTTCAAAATGAAATATAAAAAAATCTGTTTGCTCTTTTGAGAAATGGATTTCAATGCAGAATTCTTCTGGAACAGCACTATTAACTGACTGCATTTTGAGAAAAAAAAATCCCATGACAGTATCCCTTTAAGTTCTTTTTTGAAAGCCAAGAAAGTTGTACCTTTTATATTGACAAAATAATAATAAATACTTACATTTATATGTAGCTAATTAAAAGTGCTTTGTTTCAGAATGATATTTTCCTTCGCCATTATGACAAAGGACCTTGCAGAAATAAGCTGGGACACTCAAGAGCTTCTGTGATGTGGAACAGAACACAGGTAAGTCAAAACTGCCCTCATGTCTGGGTTGCACGGCCTTGCACTTCAGTATTCTGCATTGACATAGTTCTGTTTTATGTGCAAGTAATCATGTTGTTTTCAGAGGCAATGCACTCAGGCTGTGCAGCACTGTGTGTTGCCTACCCTTACAGGATAATCTCAGTGATTCTGCACATATACTGCATAGCTGCCTATTAATATACTATAAGGCCAAATTAAGCCTTCTTATCTACTTAGTGGAATTGTCGATCTAAACCACATCAATATGTGTACCCAGAGAAGTGGGATTTAAATTGATTCCCATGTCACCGACTATATCTGATTTTACTCTGGGCAAAGGGTTTTACCCTATAAAATCTGGTCTGATGGCGTTACATGAAAATCACATGGTCACATCAAATTGAGTTATTGTCAATCTCAGCAGCACTGTTGAATTATGAGGATAATACAGGTGTGCACAAGGCAAGCTACTGTATGTTAATGCAGTACCAAGAGAAAATCTAAAGGTAGCCACACCAGTTGATAAAAGGTGCCAGCTTGGTCCCTCCAGACTGAGTCAGCAGATTACTGGCCTATTACAGAGCTAGATGTGTAGGTTTGAAAATCCCATTGAGTAATGACCACAGATGTTTTTTGTGCTGTCCTTAACCTGATGGGTCTCTGTAGGCCTGCCGTATAAACTGATCTTTGACCCCCATCAGCCTGATTTGCCCCAGCTCACTGGTTGCCAAACTGGGCAAAATGTGGCTCATTTGGAAACCTCAACTAACGAGCAGATCTCAACTATGGCTAGTTTAAGCCCAATATATTTATTTGTGTTTGTCATGAGAACAACCAAAAAGCGCAGACCTTTGTAACAGAAGAAATGATCAGAAATATTATGTATTGCATTGAATGTTGGAATTTGTGTGGAGATTATTATTATTTTTTTAGCTCTTGCATGTTTATGAAAGTAACTTTTTTTGTTTCTATTTTCTTCAGGTAGTGGGTATCCTTGTAGGCCTGGGGATCCTTGCAGTTGTCACATCTCCATTGCTGCTTCTGGCATCACCTTGCATTATCTGCTGTGTGTGTAAATCCTGTAGAGGCAAGAAGAAAAAAAATGGGCCACCTCCCACAGCCTAGCTTTGTCTATTTATCTGGACACACCATCTTGGCTTTGGCTCACAATTGTATGGATAAAATACTGATCTTCGCTCAAACACATTCCTGTATTTTTTTAATTCACCTTCAGTTTTGTGGGAGGAATGGCTGGATAAATGCAAAATATGATTTAAAGGATCCAGTCCTATGAGTGTTCTGTGAGACATTTATGACTGAGGGGACATTGCTCTTCACAGAAATTTTTGTGACAGCCACAGATCTATGCAATTTTCCTTACATTCATCACGTGGGGATATACACTCCACATTCTCTGCTTTTCATGCTGCAGAACTGGAGGACAGAACCAAGGAAAGGCTTCCCCCCACAAGACATAAAAGTGCACCTTAAGCTCCATCAGTAAATATGTATATAGAAAATTGTGTATCATTCTTGTAAATTTGCTCCTGTGCAAAAGGGGGAAAATATTGGCATCTCATCAGAGATATTACCTTGTGTTAAAATACTATTTTTTAACCCATTCTCTGTCATGCCACAAAATCCAATCAATATGTGGCTGAATCGTCCTGACAGATGCAGCTCTGATAATATCCTAAACATACAGTGTAGTGGACCAAAGGGCTTTAGTGAGAAACCACTTTGCTTTTGTTAGTTTATTGGTTCTTATACACCAGTGTTTTTTTCTTTTGTTACCACAGTTGTCCTTCGTTGCATTGTTTATCTGCAAAATATTGGGAGTTTTTTTTTGCATTTGACTTATGTTCATAGGGAATGAATGTTGAACTCATAAAATTGCACTTGTTAAAAGTGCCATAAACACAATATATGCTTTTTTATGTGTTCAACATGCATGTCAGGAAACACACTATCAAACACCCATGTGTAAGGGCCCTTGCAGATTGACTTAAAGAGCAACTATTTAGAAAAATAACCTTTCTGATATATTATTATAGCTCCTACCTGGAAAAACAATATGAGCATTACCAGGGAAATGTCTTTCTAGACTTTGGGTATGTCACACAATATGAACAGGGCTTGTGCTGAACATACTTTGGGGGTTATGTATCAAAGGTTGAAGTTTAGCGTAGTGTGAATTTTTCAAAACTCTATTCAATTTTATTCACAATTCGTTATTTCATTTATGAAAAATTCTAACTAAAATTTGATCAAATAGTCCTCACCTGAAAACTCAAATTGAATTGAGTTTTTCCCCATTGGAGTCTGTGGGGTGCCATTTTCACAGCAGAACTCATCACTACTCTTAACATCTTCAAATAGTTCAAGGGACCTCTGCTATTGACTTTAACTTGAACTCGGCTGGTCTTAGGTGGCGAACATTGAAATTAAAACTTTTTCCAGGGTTGAGGTGTGATAAATCTCCCGTTCAAATTCAATTTTGTGCTTTAAAATTCAAATTTGTGAGATTTAACCAAAATAATTTTTTTTTTTTAATTCGAGCTAAACTGTGAAATTGAAACTATTCTAAGTTTGGTCCTTGTAAGGTAGGAAAGTCCTTTATTCAGTGGGATTATCTGTACACTTGCAATCATAAGGGTAATGGAGGATGAGTTTTGTTGCCAGCAAAAAATTAGCGCTACTGCTACCTCCCGGAGAGGCTTCTCCAGCGGCAACAATTGAAATGGCTGATGGTAAAACCTATGCGTCACAAAGTTGCCTGTTTCCTCGCGAGGTGACATTGGGAAAAAAATTAAGCGATGTATAGGTTCAGACACTGGCAATTTGAATTCTTGCCGAGGGAGATTTGTCATGGGAGACAAAATCTCCCCATTTGACATTACCCTAATACCCTGCAAGGTTTCCCTATTTGCTCAGTTAGGGCAATGACCCACAGGTCTATTTTGTAGCCCTGACAAGTAGCTGGCTGCAAGGGTTTTGCTTGAAAACTCGAATGCTTTTCTCGATTACAGTTTTTTCTAACCCTGAACTCGTTGAATCAGGTTGTTTCCATTCGAGTTTTTTCTTCAATTAGATACCATTCGAGATAAAAAAAAAAAAAAAAAAAAAAAAAAAAAAAAAAAAAAAAAAAAAAGCTTCGACCTATGATAAATGTCCCACTTTGTGTGAGGACAGATTAAGCTTTCTTCCTTAAGCTCTGCTTGTTCAACATTAATCAGATTCTGGCTAGTGGAACAGACATCATGGTTTTTTTTCCCTGTATGAAACAACTACTATTTCTCAGTATAAGAAACAAAAGAAAGGGATGCATTGCTTTAAGTAATAGTATGCCCCAATGTACAGTAACCTTGATTAGAATTGTTATTTTTTTAAGAAAAGAAATATATCTTCCTACCCAAGTCTGTGTACAAAATAATCATAACTGTAAATAAAGGAGCAGTGGTGGAGAATTATATAAATGTGTTGTTTTTTAATAATAATAATTTTGTTAAACCCTTTGTACTGATTTTTGTGGGGATTTTTTTGTCCAAAAAAAAATCTTTTCATGTGCTTTGAGTGGTTTTTCAAAAATATGTAAAGTTTGCAAAGGCATGTTTATAACTGAATCTTTCAGTCAAAGCTGATTCAGGTCATAGGTTGAACTGCACATGGTCTTGCAAGATCTTTGTCGACGAACAGAAGAGGACCTGAAGGATCCAATCTCTACGGATACTTATAAAAATAATAGCTGTTGCTTGGGGGCAGTGAAGTGGACTGAAAATGATCAACTTTTAACCCACAAAAGCTTCTGTCTGTGTCTCGCAGACCTTGGCCCTATGACTGGAAGCCGCCATACATTCTAAAGCTGACAGTTTTAACATGGATAATCATCATCTCTCTAAAATCCTTAAAAGAGAAACAAACGTAAAAAATCCCCCCCCCCCACCCTACATAGACCCCCTCCTTTCTCTCCCCAGCCTTGCTGCTACCCTTTACTTACCCCTGTGAGCGGCGCATGCGCAGTTGGAGCAATTTTCTGTATCATGACAACTGCACATACGCCAAAACTCACGAAAATTCCCGAAGCGCCAGTCTCATTCCAATGATTGGCAAAGCAGCTGAAGATGGCACCAGTGAACTCTGCTGGAGAGAATCTGCACCGAGGGGTAAGCAAAATGTTAGGGGCATTTGCCCAGGGGGCAGCAAGGCTGGAGGGAGGGGGGTCTGTGTAGGGTAGGGTTTTTTTATACCTCGAATGAACTCACAGCTCATTTTTTTTATGATTTAAGATAAAAACCAGAATGAAAAAAAACTTCAATCAGTGAATTTAAGGCAAACAAACCAACAACTCAAATTAATTAATCGATCTGGGAAGTCGTTGGAGGGCCCCATACACAGGCTTGGTCTGGTCTGTCAGCAGCTTTTATAGGCCCATGTATGGCCACTTTTAAGGTATGACAATCCAAATTATGGAAAACCACAAGTCCCTAGCATTCTGGATAACAGGTCCCAAACCTGTATACACGCACCCAGATTGCAATCCCTTGTTTTAAGTGAAACCATGCAATATCGATTTTGATAAAATGTAAATCAAATGCAAAGTCATTTACATCCTACGACAAAGAAGGTTGAAGCAAAAATGTAATTAAATGCAGATAATGGAGCCCATTTTTCCATTTATAAAGAGTATACACAAAGGACAAAAATAAATAATAAGAAAAATGTATTTAGTCAACACTAAAGGACCAAACAAATGTGCACTGAATACATACATACGACTGTTTGATTGGATCATGTTTAATAGAGCATTTACAGGATATGTTCCAGTGCTGGTTACCTGTGAGAACACCTTGCTTCCCTAGTTACAAGGCACGATAGACTAAAGTCCAAAGAGGAGAGAATGAGAACAATAAACAAACCTATCATAACATACTTATTAAACACAAATTATAGAATAGTATTTTGCAGTGTGCCTTATAAATAAGATTAAGGAAACAAAAAGGTCGGAAGATGCTATTAGAGTGCCTGTAGGTCATCTCTCTAATGGAAACCCCACAATTATCACACTATTGAATAATATGTATTTTATACTTTAGTCTTGTCTCTGATTCCGCTATGGCTACAGTTTTAACATATAATAGCTGAGAAGTACAGTATATGTGTATATATGCCTACACACGTCAAATAAACTAGGGAACAAAAACCGAAATAATTTCACCATGGAAATCTGAGCACAACATAATAACCCAATATAGAAGTATTTCTGAATGTGTGTACTGTACATGCAGGATGTACATCTGTCTTTAAATCTAAATTATCACCTCAAATACCATGTAACGAAAAGATTCCATTCCTGGAATGTGGAAAAATGCTCTTGTCAACACTCAGAATTATTTACTGCCATTAATTGCTTTCACATGGAGGAGCTGTTGCCAGTATGTGCTGAATCACGACACAGTTTTAGTGACATCTAGTGAGTGTTTCACTGTAGCATATTTTCTGCTTCTGTGTTAAACATTGCCTAATTGCAAGCATATTGAATGAAAAACTTTAATCTATGCTGAAACATATTCCTCCTTTGCAATCTTTTTTTTAAACCCATTAGAAAGAAAGAAATATGCTATTTTTCAATTGTTGCAGCTAAAGTGTTTGGTTAGTTCAAGTCATTTGGAGACATAAAAACTCCAAAAATGTCTCTATATTCATGCTGTTTTGTTAAAAAAGATTGCTATTGATATCATATTAAAATCACAATATCCCCACATGGAACCTGACACGTTGCATGCTTACCTAGCAATAAGTCATAGGCAATCCCAGTGTTTTTTGTGTGTAATTGTATTCACAATCACCTTTCTGTACAATTTACAGTATCCTCTCTACTTTTTGTGGATCTTTTGGTTCTGATTTGTCTGTATCTTCCAATCATGTATGTTTACAACAGCTCTTGGCTCTTATCCCAAGCTGTGCTTTGGACCTGTCTTATGTTGTCATCTCTCTTTATATTTTCCTAACTGAAGACCTTGTGAATTTTATTAGCAAATTGTAATCAGCCAAAACATTGATGTGTCCTGCTTTTAACTCTTGTTCAGAATATTGAACTGAAACATGGCTGTTATACAACTAAAGGCAAATATGCCCCACCTAATTATTTTTTCTCTTAAACCTGACCCTCTTCCATTTTTAATTAGGTTTAGCAGGTCTGGACTGGGATTCACAATAGGCCCTGGTATTCCAGGTACACAGAGGCCCAAGCAGCCCCCCAACAGGCCAGTAAATAATTACTGTCTATGGAGACCTACAGCAGCTCCTCTGGCATTTGCCAGAACCCACAGATTCCTAGTTCAGGCCTGAGGTTTAGTAATGTGACGTCTGTTCTTTCACATGTTAGTGATACTGAACTAAACTAGTTAGAGTTAGATCAAATACATGGGGGGGGGGGGTTACTAAACCTCAAATTGTTTTCTGGTCTGTTTTTTTGGGGCAAAAACTAAAACTTCTCATGGGGAAAAACCCGCCAGAATCCAAAAACCCAGCATCTCACACCTCTCAATGTCATGTTTTTGGGTGATACCCCCAAAAAAATCGAGCAATTAGGGAGTAAAGCCTGCAAAATCCATAAGATTTGAATTTTCGCTAAATTTTATCTAGCTTTTTGCCAAACTGACTTTTTCAAGTTATTTAAATTGATGAAAAAAAAGGTAAAATCGTGGATGTGAGTTTGGTCAGTCTTTGTAAAAAAAAATTTCACCAATTCCGATTTTAGTATATAACCCCCTGGGCGTCTGTAATTTATACATCTGTAATGTTCCATGAATATGATTAGGAGACTCACCACCTCTAGAATGACCCACACCTGTTTATTACTAAATACTAATGTTGGTGGAGACAATATTTGGATTGTGGACTAAATTTAGCAAATTATTTTATGGGAATTTTGCTTTGGAATTGATGAATCTCATAAGTTTTTATGAAATGATAAATTGATGCTGTATTCTTTTGGTAGGGATTATTTTATGCTGATACAATGGACAATTTTTTGGTAAAGATGACTGTAAACAAATTGGGTTCACACAATACATTTACATTTTGATTATAATATTTGTATTTTATTAATGGAGTACTGGGATAGGATCCCCTTGATGCTTTATGTCAGTTTTATCAATAAGAAAGAAGGTTAAAAATAAAGAAAGGCTGGTATTTTTTTCTAGAAAAGGTGGTAACCCTACAAGGGGCCTTGGTTTGGGTTGCATCTGGTGGTCCCTCCAGCATGAAATGTGCACCTAACTACACACTACTACAGTAGTAGGTTGAGAGGGTACCCTTCTCTGCTACAATAGGAGCATGGGACAGCATATGGAAGAAGGGGTCAGGCTGAGGTCTGGTGCCTACAGCAGCACAGGACCTAAATACAACCCTGGCATTGGCCCACCAAATATAGCACAGTGTGATATGAAGACTTGGTGCAAAGGTAGTTAACTTTACACCAGTGCTGTCCAACTTCTGTGATACCGAGAGCTGGAATGGCCTACATAGTGGAAGGCCAATAATGGAAGCCAGTGTTGACCACTCCCTGTTTTAAACCACACCTACTTTAAACCACACCTACATTACCACAAGCACACACCCACATTAATGGTGGTAGCACACTAAAAAAACAAATGGTGCTCACTGCAGAGATATTACTCATCACTCATATGTGAAAAATTTAAGTCAGTACAATATTCCCTTTAATCCATATGCCTCCTCCTCTTTGGAGAACACAACACCCTACCCCCCCCCCCCCCCCCCCCCCCCCCCCCCCCCCCCAGCTCATGATTAAACACATTAGGGGCCTCCATCTACTCCCCATCCTGTAAACATTTTCCAACACTTATCATTATGCAGACCTTGAACATTGTCTCCTGGAAATACAAGAGAGCCCGCCTATTTGACTATATTAAAAGACATAAAACTGCAGTCCTGCTCCTACAAGAGACTCATTTGGGGCCAAAAGCTTCTCTCCCTCAAGAAACACTGGGTGATTCATGCTTATCATGCCCCTTCCCAACCTATGCTAGAGGAGTCTCTATACTCGTTAGAAAGGGCATCCTCTTTGACTGCATTGGTATCAGAAGTGACTTTTATGGTTGTTGCATAGTTCTCCATTGTAAGCTTACCAACCAACTTCTCACACTGGCCAATGGTTACCCTACCCCATTCAACTAATGGTGGCCCGATGTTTTTAATTGCACTAAGTAACACTTCTACATTTATTACACTTACTACACCTATTACTCCACTTAATTTAGCTTCTTTTTACTTCTTTTGCTCACACTTATATTTTACCCTTACTCTTATCTATAACCACACAAATGTAGACTTTTTCTAAATGTTCATTTATACTCACTTATAAATTAAATTTTACTTTGCCTTTACTATTTTTTTAATTAAAATTTTTTTTTTTTTAAATGGGCATTGGTTTGGGCAATCTCTCTCTCTTAAAAGCCGCTAGTTAGTGGCGGGGGAGGATCTAGCCCTTATACTAAACCAAGGTTCAGGAGACATTTACTTTGGGTGAAATCTACTTCAATTCATGCTATTATGCAAAGAGGCACTAAAACCCCTGTCTTGGTAAACTCATTCATTTGCTTTTATACTGGATTACTTATGAAACAGGGGGCTATATACTTTAATACATTTTTACTTACCCCTAGGAGTGCTCCCACAACCCCCTTTTTTGTATTTGCAATATTTACTGTCCCCCACCATTCTCGATACCTCTCCTAGATTGTGTATATGCAGCACTTCCTTCCTTACCAAATGCCCCAATCTGTCTACTGGGAGATTATAATGCCACCCTTGACCCCCACCTTGATAGGTTGGACCAAACATGTAGTCATAACCAGTGTCTGAAATGATGGGTAGACAACCTTGGCCTAATAGAACTTTGGTGCTGGAAGCACCCAGGTGAGAGACAGTATTCCTGCCATTCTGCCAGTAATTCCTCCCTCTCCAGAATATACCTGGCCATAGCCTCTGTAGACTTTGCACAGCTGGTTACCACGACGAGTACCTCCCCAGAGCATTTTCAGACCACTCCCCTCTGGCTATGTCTGTCTAAGCTGGGGACCAGGGTGACAGAGCTAATTGGAGACTTTGTCCTCTTTGGCTTACAAACACCCATATTAGGAACCACTCCCAGGAGGAATATGAAGTATACTGGGATGTTAATCAGGGCACGGCCGCCCCCCATACTCTGTGGGAGGCTTCCAAGATGGTGGCTAGAGGGGTGCTAATTTTGCGAAATAGCTAAGGCGGAGGTTAAAGAGGCGGAGGTTAAAGAGGCGGAGTCAGCCTTCACAAAGGCAGAAATGACCTATAGCCAAGACCCTACAGCGACTTCACACCAGATGCTGGGCCAGGCACAAAGAGATCTAGAGCAGGCCCAACTAAATTAAGTAGAAAACTCCTATTATATACAGACCAGAGAATATTTGAGCAGGGTGATAAAGCTGGTAAGTTACTGGCAAGGTTAACCTTTGCTAGGGACTCACAAACCTTAAAAGCACAAATTAAAAACTCAGAAGGGGACGCAGTTAGCACCTTAGAAGATATACTCATAGCCTCTATTATACATATGGATCAAACTGGCTTCATGCTTTCTAAATCCACCACTACTAATATAAGGAGAGTATACACACCTCTGCAGACTAAACATACAAATGCTGAGTCCAGGACCATTGTGTCTCTAGATGCCAACAAGCCATTCGACTCAGTGAAATGGCAGTATCTTTAGGCAATGATGAGGAGATTTGGATTTGGCCCGGGATTCCTCAAGTGGGTTAAAATGCTGTATCTTAAGCCTACTGCATGCATCAAAGTCAATGGTATGGTATCCTCCTCCTTCCCTTTGGCCAGGGGAACGAGACAAGGATGTCCACGATCCCCGCTCCTGCTCGCGGTAGCTATTCAACCCCTGGCCACCTACCTCCGGCAGTCCCCAATGGTGGTGGGACTCAAATATGGAGGGTTAGAGGATAAACTTGCACTTTACGCAGATGACCTGCTTCTCTTCCTAGAAAACCTGGGGCCCTCCTTGCACTCTGGGCTTACCATAAATAAGTCTAAGTCAGTAACTTTCCCCATTGACTCTATAACTGCTCACCCCTACACCACTCAAGGCCTTAAATATTAATTATTATTAATAATTAATTAATAAGTTTAAATACTTGGGCTTCACTATCTCATTAGTCTCTGACTAATAAATTCCAGGCATTGACCTAATCATTGATCAATTTAGGAACGCAACCACTATTTGGACTCGCTTGCCCATCACCCTCTGGGGAAAAATTAACCTATATAGAATGATTTACCTCCCCAAGCTATTATATAAACT
>CM044441.1:92426511-92438221 GCA_024363595.1 Xenopus borealis
TTTCTGGTGATCTATCTGAAAACAACTAGTTGTTTGAAGGTGAACAACCCCTTTAAGAATATGTTATATAGGTGGCTGTGGGACTATGATAACTGCCCTTATACGATATCTACTCCATATAAGGCGTGGAAGATGGCCTGCTCATACATAGGCCCTAAATCACCCTTAACCTCCCCCTTTTTGCCATTATGGAGGAACTCCAACTTACCCCATCTTAGATGTCTTCAAGACTTTGCTTATTGGCCAGCAAAAGATCTTAGATCCCTGAGAGATACGCTGGCAAATCAAGTATTCCCTACATTTCAACAACTGAAGGTACAACTCAACGAGCCAAATCTACAACTCTATAGATACAATTTTGCCATGCCTTTAAAGCTCAGTTTGCCACATTGGAGGTGGAATACAATACTCCACCAGTAGAATTAATATTGCATGACCCAAAGCGAGAAAAGCTGATATCCAGGCTGTACCAGAAACTCATAGGCACAATCCCACCACCATTTACCAGGGCCCAGCGAGGTTGGCAGCAGGCAATTCCTGCCCTTAGCGATGAGCAATGGGATGAGGCCACCGACTCACTCTATGGTGATCTAATCTCCCTCGTGATAGGTTGATCCAATATAATGTATCCACCAGTTGCACCTTCCCCTGACAAAGCTTCAAAAAATGGGTAGAGGGCTGGAGTCCAGGTGTCCAAGATGCCAGTCAGAGGCATTCTTTTTGCATCTGGCATGGCACTGCCCCCTAGTAAAAAGTTTCTGAAGGGGGGTGATGCGATATTTGGTGGACAATCTAGCGCTTCCCAATGTGTATTCCCCAGAAACTTGACTACTGGGTTTAGTGGAGGATCTAGTGCCTCTGAATAAAACCAGAACACTTATGTGTGTCATACTCTATTATGCAAAAACACTGGTGATAATGAACTGGATGGGTATAAACGGCCCCACTGTTACTCAGTGGGTTAACTTAATCAATAAAACTCTTCCCTCCATTAAACTCACTTATCTCGCTAAGGGGTGTTCAGATAAATTCGAAAAAATATGGAGCCCATGGCTAGACCTCAATCTGTTAGAGCTTCCTGCCTTATGATACCCATAACATTGGATCAATTTGGTGAAGCGAATGGGCAGGATATTATGTATGATTTTGCATGAATGTATGGTGCTATATAACACAATGTATCTTTAGGCCTCTTGGTGGCTTCCTTTGTAAAGATCACTGGATATACCGCACTCCTTTACTCATTTTCATTGTGAACCAAGTTCCTGTTGTTTGTATATTTCCCCCTACCCATTAAAATAAAAAATACAAATACCAGGTTTATATTCCATGGGCAGAGCAGGGCACACACTAGGCTAGGCTTATTGTTGGCTGCTGGCAGTGGCACATGTACAGATCATGGGGGCTTGGGATGGTAAGGTGGGAAATATAAGACTAGAAAATATAGATGCTGATTGGAACTCTTGCCTAGGGTGGCACACCTCCTTGGCCTGGCCCTGTTACTTTCTGAATTTGAGGTTTAAACAATGCAGGGGCTTTTAATCTCTGTAGTGATACCTTTTAAAGTGTACACATAGTAAGCAGACACTGCCGGCAGACTTTAATGTGGGGGGACACACAAGGAGCAGGCCAACAGTTGGACAGCTCTGCTTTACACTGTAACCAGACTGCTTAATGTTTATTTTCAAAAATTCTGTATCAGTTCTTGAAAGCATGATATTTTAATTTACAAATATATTTTCCATTGGATGGCAGTTTGGCCTCTGCCCACTAGTCAGTTGAGACTTGGCTATTTTGTTATCCCTTGGGAAATTGTTTGCACCTACAGTATGTATTATGTCCTGTAGGAAACTAAATGCTGAAGGACTCTACACAGGTGTCTGTTTTAGACTATTATAGGCAGAAAACAGTGTAGGGGAAAAGAACTGTCAGGCAAACTTCCATAGGAGTCCATCGTAGAATCACAGTGGAAATGAATTAAAACATGGCCAATGGCATTTCTCTTTGGGAACGTATTTCATATTCTCTATAGTTAGGTTCTTAAAGGAAAACTATACCCCGAAAATGAATTTTTGAGCAAAAGATTATATCAAATCAAGAGACATATTAAAGAATCTTACCTAACTGGTATATATATTTAAGTAAATATTACCCTTTTACATCTCTTGCCTTGAACCTCCATTTTTTGATGGTCTGTGTGCTGCCTCAGAGATCACCTGACCAGAAATACTAATTCTCTGACTGTAACAGGAAGAAGTGTTGAAGCAAAAGACACAACTCTGTCTGTTAATTGGCTCATGTGACCTAACTTTATAGTTTGTTTGGTATGTTTGTGTGCACCGTTGGATCCTAGGATCCCAGGAGGCTGTCCTTATTTTTTAAAATGGCATTTTTCTATTTATGATTACCCAATGGCACGTTACTAAAAAAGTGTATTATTATGAAAATGGTTTATTTACATGAAGCAGGGCTTTACATAAGAGTTGTTTTATGCAATATCTGTTTATAGAGACCTACATTGTTTGGGGGGTATAGTTTTCCTTTAATGACAAAAATACTTCTCTATTATTTGAGAAATCACCTGAGACTCTTTGATGTATATGTGATAAGATGCACTCACAATGGGAGAGACTTGACAGACAAAACACAAAACTAGATGTACCATGCCATATGTCAAGTAGTACCCTTGAGGCCTCCAGATTGTGGGAAAAACTAATGAAAAGCTTAAAGTCAGAGTAGGAGAAAATACAAACAATTTAAGGAATGGTAATGGAAAACAAAACAGGGCTGTGTTTTGATCACAACTACAGCTGTTGTTGAACAAAATTTGCCACAGTGGGTGTACAAATCTACTTCTGGTACATGTCCAACACCTCTTGAACTTTCTCATAGTTGTGCAATTGTACCCTTGGGGCCGCTGGAGCAGTTACAGCAGGAGGCTGGGCAGGTTGAGTCCAGCAGCACTCCAGCATGCAATTCATAAGGTAAGGGCCCGACATGAAGGCCCAAATGCCCATCCTGCACCAGTGCCTACTGATGAGTAGTTACACCAGTTACCCTGTCCGTCCTGCCCTGCGTTGGAAAGTGTGAGCAAGAACACCTATTGACAAGTCAACTTGTGCCTAAAGAATAATTTCAGAATCATTTAATGAACAGTTTTGGAAATGGCACAATATGGCATAATTATACCTTGATGGAATTATGGTTAGAAAATGCTGTATTGTGGGTAAAAACACATGCTTGCTTGAATTAAAAATTGCACTGGACACACTGCTCTGAGCCTTTATGTCTTGCATTTTAAAATAAAAGAAAGGTGTATCGTGTTATGTTATTGAGGAGGCAATATTATTAATAATAACTTGCTTATGAGTCAGTGCCCCACTGGACCCCAATATCTCCTGCAGCTGCAGGGACTGCTTTGTTTATAGTTAGATGAAGGGAGACTTCCCCCCCAAATGTTGATTACTATGGTTACACTAAATAATGTAAATGGGGTAAACACTCCACCATTAAATCCTTTGTGTGTGAGGTCTCTATATTCAGTTCTGCAAGTAACATTTGTTTTTATGAGAAGGTGAGCATGGACTTTGATTCTGTGATGGCAGTGGATGTGATTTACTTAGACTTTGCTAATGCATTTGATACAGTGCACACAAAAGGTTACTGGTTAAATTAAGGAATTTTGGCCTGGAACATACTATTTGTACCTGGAAAGAGAACTGGCTAAAAGATAGATTATGGTGGTAAATGGAATATTTTCAAATTCGACCATTGTTGGAGTACCACAGGGCTCTGTACTAGGTCCTTTGCTTTTGAATTTGCTTATTAATGACCTGAAAGTGGGCACTGAAAGTACTGTTACTATTTTTGCCGATGATACAAAATTACGCAGAACTATAAGTTCCATGCAGGTTGGTGCCACTTTGCAGAGTGATTTGAATAAGTTGGAAAACTGGAAAATTAGGTTCAATGTTGATAAATGCAAAGTTATGCACTTTGACAAAATAATATACATTGAATGGCAGTGTGTTGGGAGTTTCCTTAACTGAGAATGATCTGGTGGTTTTTGTAGATAACAAGCTGTCTAATTCTGAGCAGTGTCATTCTGCGGTCACTAAAGCAAATAAAGTTCTGTCTTTTACTGAAGGGATGGAAACATGATTATGCCTCTTTATAGGTTCTTGGTAAGGGCACACCTGGAGTATGCAGTGCAATTTTGGACCCCAGTCCTTAAGAATGATATAAATGAGCTGGCGAGAGTGTAGAGATGTGCAACCAAACTGGTTACAAGGATGGAAGACTTAAATTATGAGGGGAGACTGTCAAGGTTGGGGTTGTTTTCTTTGGAAAAAAGGTTCTTGCGAGGGGACATGATTACACTTTACAAGTATATTAGAGGACTTTATAGACAAATAACAGAGGAACTTATTACCCATAAAAAGGACACCCCTGCAGACTAGAAGAAAAGAACTTTCATTTGAAGCAGAGTAGATGGTTCTTCACAGTGAGGAGATTGTAGAATGCACTGCTGGGTGAGGTTATGCTGGCTGACTATAGCTGGAAGCTCCCACCCCTCCCAGCTATAGTCAGGTGATCCCATAGGTGTCTAATAAGCAACCAAGTTTGGGAGTGTTACTTTGAAAGCAGTGAGTAAGTTGCAGGTAAAACTTTTTAAAATGTACAGCAATTGAATTTTTGATTAATCAGATGACAGTTGAGTGCAGGACTGGCCATATTGGGGATGACTTTTACATAGTTGGCCAGCTTAAATATATTGCAATATATGGACAAACAATCCCTGTTTTGTTTAAAGGGGAAGGCATTTTTAGTAGCTTAATGCACAAAATGTTTCAATGTCCATAATATATTGATAATGGGTTGAAGGCAGAGGATCTCTTGTATTTGTCTATGATGGCTGATTTTGTTAGTGCTTTTAAGAGTGCCTTGGATTATTTCTTGGACAAACATAATATCAAAGGCTATTGTGATACTAAACTCTATAGTTAGTATAGATATGGGCATATATAATTTATGTGAAGGTATGGAGTGTGTGTGTGTGTGTGTGTATGGATGCAGGGTTTCATTTGGAGGAGTTGCACTAGATGGACTTTGTCTTTTTTCAACCCAATTTGTCTATGTAACATGGGACTTGGGATCTGGTGTCCTTTATAGCTAAGGCCTTGCAAAAAAAGTTGGTGTACAAATTGAAAACACAACTTTTAAGATTCAAAGTATCTTTTAATTTAAAAGATTTCCTAGAAATAAAAAGTATAACTTGATTTTTTAATTTAGTTTTTGAAGTGCCTCTTCATAGTTTTGTACAATGTAAATGTGGACAGAATAACGTTTAGCTTTTTCAATACTGATAGACAAGCAGGCAACAAAGTTTTAATATTCAACATGTATAGATAATAAAGTGTGGATTTGCCATATTTGTGTAAATCCAGGAGGCAACAAGATTGCGGGGGGCTTATGAAACCTATATTCCAGCAGGTCAGTAAACTGTGTTATTACAGAAGCTACAATTGTCATCTTTTATATATTTATATACAGAACTTATTCCGATGACATAAACTAGTCCTCCATTGTTGGAGCTCTCTAAGGAATTTCTATCCCCAGGAAGCCATTACTGATCCATGTGCATCCTTAACAATCAAGCCTCTGCCTTTGCACACGCACAGTGTCACAATGAAATTGAAACAGGGGACTTTTATATTTTCCCTTGATTATGCTGCCACCTGGCAGATGCCTATTTACCACAGGCATCAATACACATAGTAATCAAAGGAAATCAGAAAAACAGATTAGCAACAGCTGCAAGTCATTAGTAACAGACATGGGAATCACAGCTCTGCACCCAACATGGAAAGAACCAGTTGTGATTATTTCTGACTTTGAGGTTTATTCCAGGGCAGTTTTGTATGGGGAATAGACAATAATTTTCCTTGTCTCCTCGGAAAGACCTTTCCCAAGACAGGCACAGCTTTAAAGAAATCACGCTTTTTAACTAGTTTTTCTGTCTTTTGAAGAGTTGGTGATATGGATCAAAGAAGTATTCTCAGACTCATACGTTTGGTTTGTTTGTTATCCATTCATTTTGGAAAGAATTTATATATGTGTCAGTTACACTGTATGTTAGAGTGTGTACAAGATTTATTAAAAGAGAACTACCACTCTTTTGTAACATCATCTTTAAGAAAAAAGAAGCTTTATGAGTGTATATTTGTATACAGGTTTCTGCAGTAAACCTTTCACTGTGGCTGAGCCAGCAGAGCAGGGTCTAATTATCTATGAAGTTTCCTGCATTGGTTTATGGAGCCCTTCCTTCTGGAGGGATGGAGCAACTTTTTTAAACAATGTACCTAATTAAAAGAGCTGTTTTGTTTGAAATATGCTTTATTACTTATTTTTTTGTGTGCCACCACATTAAAACAATTTATTAGCGAAATGTATCTACTACATTTCACGTCTTTCGACCTTTTTTAACGAAAGATGTGAAAAGGGATTTTTTTAGCTTTTACTACTCACAGTACGGGGGTTAATTCCAAAAATCATAATATTAATAAAAAAGTTTGACCAAACTCTCATGCACAATTTACCTTTTTGTATTAATAAAAAAACTCTATTTAATCAGATCATGAAAAAACTCAATAAAATTGAACGAAAACCAGAATCGTTTGAATTTTTTGGCCTTTTTTCCAGAAAAACACAGAAAAAGTTGGATTTTCTAGCTAACCCTAGCGCAGACCACAAAAACTACAAATTGAGATAGGTGCCTCTCTCATCAACTTATACAGGACCTCGACAGGTCTGAGATGGCTGATTTTCAGACCTGGTCCTTTTGCAGCATCAGGGTATAATAAATCTCAAAAAGTGTTTTCCTCTAAAAAACATTTTCTTGTTAAAAAAAACTCAAACGTTTTGTGATTTCACAACTAGACCTTTAATAAATAACCCCCTAAGGGTAGAACTACACAGACAATTTTGCGTTGGATCAGCACAATCATGGGGAAATCGTCAGTGTAGTTTTACCCTAAGTGTTGAGCTATCTGTGGTGGAAGAAGCAAAATGGACACTTGGAGCAGGGGTGATCAGAGCTGCCCCCCAAATATCTGGCTGATTCTCCTACTCCAGATCCAGATTGGATGGGTAATTACTGTAGAGACCACTTCTGTACTTCTCAGTCTCTAATTATACAGTATTTGCCTCTTGGGTGTACTGTACATGTTTTGTTAGGTTCTTACCTTACAAAAACACTCCTGATTAGGGCCCACTACAGAACTTTTCTGTACCACCATTCACAGTGGTTGATGTGGTTGAAGCATCGCCTTATAACTGCCAATATCGAATAGTGATCCAAAAGTGTTTTGAAGAGGATGAAAGAAGACTCTTTATGGAGCTACTCAGGAATGGAATTCCAAAGATGCAGCAAGCAAAGGGTTTAAGGCAAGAGACACTAATAGATGTAATGCTGGCACTGTGAAGAACATAGAATGAAGAGATGTGAGATGTGGAGGAGTGAAGGGTTTTGTATTATTTGCATAATGGGTAGCCATGATAAAGATTTCTTTTTTTAGCTGATTGTAGCAGAAGAGTTGGCAGAGGTGAAAGTTAAGAATGACAGTCAACGTACATTAAATGCATAAAAAAAAAAAAAACCTGCGTGTAAGAACCCTTAAAGAAAGGGGTGGATAAGCAGAGATTGAAAAATTAGAAAAGAATAATTAATGATTATTTATATGAATATCAGTATATACAAAAATGAGTCAATACTACAAATTCTGTACAGAGTATCCGCAGGTTAGAAGTAAATCAATCAAAAGGAAAAGCCAATTGAGGTACTTGTGGTTGCCATACAGAATGTGCTAGCAACCCATGAACCTCCAGCTAACCAGTTGGGATATAAAAGAGTGAAAGTTAAAACTTAGCTTTTAATATAAATAAGAATAATCACAATATCCACTGCAACACACGCCAAACAAATGACTCACTGATCCATATTTATTTAAGGAGCAGTGCTCTTATGCCCCTGAGGAAGCTGAGTATTCGGTGAAACGCGTAGGGCAGGCGGCATAGGTGGACGATGGGGGAGTAGCTCCCACGTGTTCCCCACGTAGCTCAGGCAGGACTGATTTTGGGGAATGATTTTGGAAGGGAGGGTGAACGGGCACTGGACCTCACTTACTTGCAACTGAGTTGCTAGTTATACGCAGCCAATTTTCGGCAATTTTCGCCTTCTCCCACAACTAACCGCGATCAATAGGCGGTGGGGGAAGGAGCTGGCATCCACGTTTTTTCAGTAATACACCTTTGACTGCGGTGACTGTCCAAACGAAGGGGAGGGTGTCAGATTCATTTAGATAGCGTATAGCAACTGAGTTGCTGTCTTTACTAAGTAACTCCCTGAGACACCATCGTTCCACCTGTTGCTGCAGGTTTTTAGTATGTGTATTTTACGGACAATGTCCTGCACTGCTCCTTAAATAAATATGGATCAGTGAGCCATTTGTTTGGCGTGTGTTGCAGTGGATATTGTGATTATTCTTATTCATATTTATATTAAAAGCTAAGTTTTAACTTTCACTCTTTTATATCCGAACTGGTTAGCTGGAGGTTCATGGGTTGCTAGCACATTCTGTATGGCAACCTCAAGTACCTCAATTGGCTTTTCCATATGAATATCAGTGTCAGAGGAACAGAAAGCAGACAGTTAGCAGTGGGCAGTGGGTGCAAGGAGCTGTGTGTTAACCTGACCCTGCAGGTGTTAAGTACAGGACTCCCTTGTGTCCAAGAACAATGTTGTAAATGACCAATGAGTGGATTCCCAGGGGCATCAATTTTGCTCTTATTCTTGTGTTTGTGGGATTACTAAAGAAGCTCTCATATCTCTAACTCTGCCTCTTTTCTCATATGTAGAAAAAGGGAAGAAAGAGGCCTTAAGGTTGCCAAAGACTTTAAGATTTCTAAAAAATCTTTTTGTAATTGTAGGATCAAGCTTATCCTGAAACGATTGTTTATATGTACTGTATGATTTGTCCATCAACTAAAATGACCGTTTCAAGTTATATTGTCTAGTTCAAGCTGGGAAAAATGTGGGTAGCTGTCTGCTTGGCCCTGTAAACAGTAGGACAATGGTTAAGCTTCAATGTGACAGATAAAATATTTCTAACCTAACCGATCGATTTTCCGACCAATTAAAAATCTTTAGATTGCACTGTGCCCACTAAGCTCACGATAATTTGACAGATTTGTCAGATCGCAGGCAAGTAGCTAGAAATGTTGTACATTATATTTTGGACTTCTGTACCAGCCCAAGGCAACCTCAACCCTTTAGCATCAAATATCTGTATCTCCAAAGATGCCCCAGTAGCTCCCCATCTTCTTTTCTGCGGATTCACTGATTCACATGCTCTGTGCTACTGTCACTCACTGAGCTTAGGGACCGACTCACAATATACCGTACATATAGAATATAAATGTCACAATATAAGGCTGACTAGTAATTAATATGGAAAATTACTACATGACAGCACAGAAACCAGTGCAACTAGCATCAGAATTTAATAATCAGCCCTGTAGCATCAGCTTATATTACAGACCAATCTAATTTTCTGCTTGATAATTTGTGATAACCCCTAAGCTTAGTTTCTCAACAGCTGCTCAGAGCCCACTGAGCATGTGAGTGTCACAGACACTTTCCAAGATGGTGACCCCCTGTGACAAGTTTGAAGTCCTGGATCATTGCTGCTATTGACAAGCTGAAACTTTAAGCTGGTGCAATAAGTAGAGTATATAAAACATGGCAGTTTTAGCCATATATTCATTTTTAGGGTTTAGTTCTCCTTTAAGGTCTATTGCCACCTCACTACAGCTCATCCTCTAATGAAAGTTTCAGCTAATATAAATGGGACACATGCACAGCATGCTGATGCCCCCAGTTTTGTTTAAACAAACAGAAAGGTAATGCCTACTGCATGTAGATTGCCTGATTTCAAATTTATTGTTAAGTATTTGTTGTAAAACATACAAACGGAAGTTTTTTTCAGCCTGATGGCATTTCAAGGCAGACCATATTTGCAATATGTCAAACCTAACTTTAACATTTGTTGTGACATGTCTTTCCCTAATTAGGTCAGACCCAGTGATTTGTTTGACTGAGCTGCTCTAATTGATATAACAAATGTGCTGCTGCAGTACACATTTACACTCTGTGTTGTATAATGAGTTTAATGGCTGCATATATCTCACCTGATTAAATCAAACACAGACCAGCAAAGTAATCCCAGCATCCACCACAGTCTATATGTTAATGTTTTTTGTATTGATGGTTTTACACATTACAGTAGCATTTAATAATAAGATTCACATTATCCAGATTGGAAGAGAAAAATTCACTCTCCACCTTGTTCTGCTTACCCTCCAGAAAACACATAAAAACCTTTCATTTCGAGACATTACAATTCACAGTAGTCATAGTGGTTCTAAAAGTAAGGAGAGAGCAAGGAAGGTATTTGCTTATGTTATGACAGTTGCATGCACCAATTAATGGCCACCCTCCAAAATTGACTAAACCCCACCCATACCACCTTACAACAATTACATGAAAGACACAAATGTCTTTTTTTGTAGATTAAACGGCCCGATTATAATTCATGAACATAATATAAAAAAACATATCATTTGTACAATAAAACATAACACGTCAGTACATGTACACAAGTACTGGTATGGGATCCGTGATCCGGAAAGCCTGTCTCCCATAGACTCAATTTTATCTAAATGATCCAAATTTAAAAAAAAGATTCCCTTTTTCTCTGTAATAAAAAAACAGTAGCTTGTACTTGATCCAAACTAAGATATAATTAATCCTTATTGGAAGCAAAACCAGCCAATTGGGTTTATTTAATGTTTACATGATTTTCTAGTAGACAAAGTATAAAAATCGAAATCACAGAAAGATCCGTTATCTGGAAAAACACAGGTCCCGAGCATTCCAGATATAACATTAGTTCACTGTTAGATTACCTTTTATTATGTTATAGGTTGAAAAAATAAAGCGGGGAGAAAATAGAGTAGACCAATGTTTTACTATTTGAAGTAAAAGTATAATAAATATAAATTTTGACAGGGATTCTATAATAGTGGAAGCAAAATCATACACATGTATTTAAGCTCAGTGCAATAATAGATTGAAAATACAGACTGAGGTCTGGCATGGTGCTGATTGAGAATGGTAAATTGCTAATTTTATGCTGCCATTCAAAAAAGAATCCTGTTCTCAGCCTGCAAACTATAGCTCTCCCCCTTGAGCTTTATTGATCCCTGGTAAGGAGCAACCTTCAGCACGCAGTGCAGTTTTGGGCTCCAATCCTCCAAGGAGATATTAATGAGCTAGAGGGAGTGCAGAGATGTGCATCTAGACTGGTAAAGAGAGGATTTAAACTAGAAAGGTAGACTGTCAAAGTTGGGATTGTTTGCTCTGGAGAAAAGACATTTTCAGGGGGACATGATTCCTCTTGAAAAGTGCATTAGATGATTTTATAGACAGATAGTGGGGGATCTTTTCTCCATAGAACAAAATATCAATTAACAAGGGGCCATCCCTTTAAACTAGAACAAGGGTCCCCAAATGTTTTCACTCTTGAGCCACAATCAATTGTAGAAATAGTTGGGGAGCAATACAAGCATGAGAAAATTCGGGGGGGGGGGG